>JAJKFI010000010.1:15171297-15224135 GCA_029204185.1 Lerista edwardsae
TAATAATAATAATAATAATAATAATAATAATAATAATAATAATAATACTTGGATTTATATACCGCCTCTCTTAGGTCATCAGATTTCTCTAAATGACTATAACTCAAGGCGGTTTACATGGGCAGACTTTATTCAGAAACCCGAAGGTTTTTACAATTTATACAGAAATGTTCTATCTTTCAAGAACTACACACATACAGATGGATCTTTCTGGATTTAGTCCTTCTTTCTGGCCACCCGTTTGTCTTCTGGCTGGCTGATAAGCGGCTTCCCTGCTCCCACCAGAGAAGCGGCTGAACTTTGGCACAACTCCCCCTCACACAAGGCAGCCGAAGCTCAGCTGTTAATCAGCCGCAATTAACGAGGTCTGCCGCTCACAGAGACTTCCAGCTGTCCCGAACTGGCGACCTTCAGATCTTCAGCTCTTATCTTCAGGCAAACCGAGGCATTAACCCTCTCGACTAAATCTTCTGCCCGATAGAACATCTTCTGCCCAATAGAAATCTTCTGCAAGATAGAACATTGCAGAACGAGAGGAGCTCTGTCTGCTACGCCAAACCTTCTGCCACCGTTTGCAGAGTTACATCACGGTCTCCCTGTTGGATGATGGGCATTTCACAACACCCCAGTTAGTGCCTCATGACGCCCCATTGCTTTGCACTGCACAGTGTGGAACCTCTGCTAGAGAGGAAGGACTCGGCTATCATTACAGAAAACTGTAGTGTCCACACAGCATTTGGGTTTGCCATGTAAACGATGGCACCACCCTAATGTGCACAACAAATAAGAACTATATTTAATTTAGCTGAACAACAGAGATTTCCATCAACGATGTTTTATTTTCCTCCAAAGGAATGTATTTGCTTTGGTTGATTTTGGAAGCCTGCAAAGAAGCCCTGCTAGTCTGGCATTCTTCATTTCAACTGGGGGCTCTTTGCATGGCCGAGGGGCTCTGCATTTTAGTAATATTATTGCTCCCAAGCTGCAGCCTAGTCTCGCATATCATACTTTTTTAAATGCTATGATGCTTTGAAACTTGAGGCAAAAGAGGCTCTCGAATATGATAGAAGTAGCTTTGTAGGGTTTTTCTTTCTTTTTTATTTTTATTTTTTAAAGGAAGTAAGCCTGTCCTGGCCAGCTTTCTGCTACATTGCCATGAAAAAAAAATCACTAATAATATTTTAGTGACATAAACAGATTGTGCTAAATTGTCATATCAACAGGGAAAATTTTCCCTCCACTGTATTTCAAAGGACAGATTTGCTTTTAAAGCAAACATCCATATTCTAAAAAGTGAATGCTGTAAAAGCAGTCCGGTTCAGGAAAGAAGCTACAGGCTACATTACTTTATCCATGGATCCCATATCTGAGATTTCCATTATCCGTGGATCCTGCTCCCACCCTGACTTCCAGGTCGCTGTCACGCTTACAGCATGACAAAACCAGGCTGCCGGCGGCCTAAATGCTTCAGGAAACTAGCTCTAATTCTAAACAGGAAGTTAACCGCTGCCTCAGGTGTGGTGCTGGAAAGTTGGTTAGGACTGAACCCAGTGATGTCATTCAGGGGGAATGGACCAGAATGGGCGTTCTGGATCCTAACGGGCTCCGTGGCTGGTTCCGGGTTCTTGACAAGTGCCAATCAAAAGTGAGTTCCTGTTCCTAAATCATTTGAATGACACCACTGATTGAACCCTATGCCACTGTTCCACCACAAAAGATGAGCAAAACATACTATACATGCATTGTACAAGCAAAAGCTTACTATAAAAATAGTATCTAAATCAATCATACTACTGCATTCCCAGCATACAGAAATAATGACAGCGCTACAAAGGAAAAATCAATGAGTACAGAAGTCACAAGAAACTCAACAGGAAATAAACATTATCTTTTTAACCAGTCATGCAACTGCTGTAGCATTGGAGCATGATGAATTTCCCCTGTGGGGAAGAGAACAGAGAGGGTGCCTGAGAAGACACTGAAGAGGGGCCCTTAATTCAGGGCTCCATCTGCTAAATGTACTTGGAGGCAGAGAACCCTCCCACAATCAAAGAATTGACGTGCACCACTCAAACTTAGGGTGCAATCCTAAATTGAGTTAGGCCGGCATAAACTAAGCCAGCAAAGTTTGGCCAGCACAAGTGATACCGTAAAGTATGCTTCGACCACTTTCTGAGTCAGAGAGGCCAGCACACAGATGTGCGCCCTCCTCCCTGACTCCAAGAGTGGTCCAAACACATTTTACAGTGTTCCTTGAGCCAGCCAAACTTCGCTGGCCTAACTGTGCCAGCCTAACTCCAGTTTAGGATTGCGCTCTTAATATAATTGGTGCAGGCCCAAGTAGGCCCATTGGGCAGCCTGGGGCTTTCCCCAGGGCAAGATGACCTCTACCAGCTCACTATCAGCATAGGATACAACTTGGCCGCAGTGGTCCCACTCCATCGGCACAGGTTAGGATTGAGCTGCCCAGCTTCAATTGTGTGCTTCCTAGTAGACATGCTTGGATTGCACTGTGCGTTATTTTAAGCTTTCGAGAGTCTGTTATAGCTCAGCAAGCAGATGTGTAGCACTGAACTGAACATTCACAGGGCCCAAAGTGAATCTTGTTCTTGCAATATCATTCCAAAAATTATACCTGTGCAAATGCCGTTCAAGGCAACATGCTAGCACTACAGAGAGTGCGTGAGACGAACTCCCCTCAGGTTCTCACCTGCAGCTGATTCTGCCCTGCTCTACCTTGCAAAGAAACCTGCTAAGAACTGGCAGGAGAAGAAAAATTCTTTCCTCCTCCAGGTCTGATTGGAGCAGATGTTTGGTGAAGCAGATGTCCCTTCAGATTAGATGGGCACCACAGCTGTGAGACAGAGACCGTCTATTATATGGCTTGATGCACAGCTCACTGCAATAATAAGAGGTGCTTCCTCCAATCTGTGTCTGGCCAGGAAAACACATTTCCTGTCTTCAGTGAAAGAACAGCAAGAACCTTGAACTCCCTGCAGCGGATCATAACAGCACTGTGAAGGAGTGAGGTAGCTGCTTTCTGCCAAATGTATTTAATTGCCTGTGCGGCAGCCAGAAACCTGTTTGAAACTATGGTGATTCCTGGATTCTTTGCATGCACCCAAATAGCCTGGTTCTTACCTGCCTTTTACAGGTCCTTGGTATTACATATTTCTTTATTACTTCTCATATTTTTATACCGGGCTCAGGGTGATATACATGGTTCCTCCCCTGCTTTTGTCCTTGCAACAACCCTGTAAGGTAGGTGAGGCTGAGAGAGTGACTGGCACAAGGCCACCTTGGAAGCCTCCTGGCTGAGCAGGGATTTGAACCTGGATCTTCCAGGTCTAAGTCCAACTCCTGAACCACTACACCATCCCGGCAAAAAGGAGATTCTACTCCATAATCCCCATGGTTTAGGGGAAAGCCATGACATTGAAATTGGCATAAAACGGATATAAATTGTTTGGTTGTAAGGGCCCCCCAAAGTTTACTGACAAGCAACCTGACTTCCTCAGGAAATCACTCTTCCATCATTACTCAAATGAAAGATTGTTAGGAATTACTGTGATACAATTTCCTTTTGTCCATACAATGAAAACTGACCAACCAGTTAGCCTTTAGTGATTCTGGTCATTTGTTATCAGTGTTATCAGTGGCGTCTCTATAGGGAGGGCAGAGCTCTAAGTTTTGCAAGAAGCCTTACATTGCAGTGGAAATCACTCCTTTCCTGCACCGTTTTAGCCAATCCTCACAGGGAAAAGCAACATCTTGGCGTTGCTTACTGGCTACAGCAGCAAGGGAGAGGAGGGATTTACATGACAGGGTAGAGACGCCTCCCTGTAGAGACGCCACTGTTTGTTATACTCCCTTGATTAAGGCTCCTTTAAAACAATTGGCTGCAGGGTGTTTATTTTTGTATGCCAAAGCAGCAAAGCTTGTGGAAGACCTATCAGATGAATGTTGTGCTTTTAATGTCCTTTTCCCACTCAGAATAAGGAAATCATTTATGTATTCTGTTGGGGTAGTTAAATGTCTTCCTCTTGACAGTTTTATGATCTCACGAACCCAGTAAGTTCTTTTACTCCCTTTTGTCTTATGGAATGTTGCCAGTGTAGGGCTTTAAAATGTCTCATTCCTCATACAAGATGGTTATGGAAAGCCATTCTACGTTATTTCTAGGAGAGCAAAGGAAAGTCTTTGTAGCACAAGTTGGCATGTTAGGCAGGTTATGTTCTATTTATCTCTTCACGTAATGGGTCCCTTTGTAGCCACTGTCAGCTGACGAATTGCTATGCTTGCAGTACTTGATCTTTTATTAACAACTTGGCTGATTCGACCACTGCAGCCATACCTGCAGGTGCAATCCTAACCTGGAGTCAGGCCGGCACAAGTTAGGCAAGTTAGGCAAGTAAAGTTTGGCCGGGACTAGGGACACTGTAAAGCACATAAATGAATGAATGACCACTCTTGGAGTCAGGGAGGTTGGCGCACGTCTGTGTGCTGGCCTCTCTGACTCCGAAAGTGGTCTAGATAAACTTTACAGTGTCCCTTGTGCCAGCCAAATTTTGCTGGCCTAACTTGTGCTGGCCCAACTCCAGATTAGGATTGCACACTGAGTCATTCAGACCTGGTGCTAGTAGTAGATTAGATTACTGTAATGTGCTGTATGTGGGGCTGCCTTTGAAGACTTCAGTGCAGAATGTGGCACCATATGGTTGCTGGCACTCATTGGTTTGACTCAGTTGGACTGCTTCGGTGGCTTCACTGGCTACCTGTTCGTTTGTGGGCCCAATACAAAGTGCTAGTTTTGACGTTTAAGGCCCTTCATGGCTCAAGACCAGGATATTTGAGGATCTGCCTCCTTCCATATAGTCTTTCCCATCTTTCTAATGGTGCTGCCATTGACAGAGGTGATGGGGTGGTGGTGAGAAATAGAGCCTTTTTGGTGGTGGCTCCTCATTTGTGGAATTACCTCTCCTTGGAACTGAGAACAGTGTCCTCCTTGGAGTCCTTTTAGTGTCCTCCTTGGAGTCCTTTCTCCAGAATTTTTTATTTAGAGAAGCAATTGGTCACTGACTCTGGCAGCTGGAGGTTTTTGTATGTATTGTAGTTTTAATTGTGGTCTATTGAAGTCTGTTCTGTTTTATTGCTTTAATTTTTGTTTTAAGGTTTTGTTTTAAGGTTTTGTTTTATTTATCATTTATCAGTGTTCTTATTTTGTAAGCTGCCTTGAGTGTGGTAGGAAGGTGGGGTATGATTTTTTTTCAATAAATAAATTATAAATAACTGTGCTCTGTGAAAGACATTCTAATCTCAATCTCAATTCTAATCTCAAGTGGGTTTGGAGGTGAAATTGTCACTTGAGATGAGGTGAAATATTCTTCAGTAGGAGACCCCACCATGGGGATGTGGTCGTGCAGCAGGTTAAACTGCTGATCTGCGAGCTTGCTGACTGGAAGGTTGGTAGTTCGAGACCGCAAGACAAAGTGAGCTTCCATTGCTTGTCCCTGCTCCTGCCAACCTAGCAGTTCGGAAACACGTAAAAATGCAAGTAGATAAATAGGTACCACTTCAGTGGGAAGGTAACGGCATTCCATGTGCCTCGGCGTATAGTCATGCTGGCCACATGACCACGGAAGCTTGTCCTCGGACAAACGTCGGCTGTTCGGCTTAGAAATGGAGATGAGCACCACCCCCTACAGTCGGTCATGACTAGACCATTTGGTCGTGGGGAATCCTTTACCTTTCGGAGACCTCAGCAGACCCTGCTACCTTGCTGCCATCATCCTCACAATGCACTTTGTGGGGTTCTGATAAGAGATGCTGGAAAAGATGGGGAAGGTTGAATGTCTGGGCAAATATGAACAGTGACCCATAGTGCCCAGCCTGGGGAGGGCCCCTCCCAAAAGTAGAGCATCTGTCTCTTCAATGACAGCTTCACTGTCGCTTCACCATGATGAATATGGTGAGCAAGAGGCAGGAGTTGTCGGCCCACTCTCTTGGATGGCTATTCCTGGGTGTAGCATCCATTCATTTTAAAACAACAGCACAGGGCTGCTGATGATTATGTGTGAAGGATATCATGACTTTATTAGCAGTATAACTTGTGACAGGTTTGAAATTAACCGTTTGATCAAAAACACATTTATTTTCTGAAACAGTATGTACAAATCATCTGGGAGTTTTCTTTTTGTTATTATCTTCTGACAAATTTTCTACCCAGAAACCCATACCTCATTTTCTTTTCACTGTGTTCTAATTTTAATTCACCAAAACGATGATCAGTCTGAATGCAAGCACTGTGCTTTCTGGGATACGTAGTTGAGTAAGGAGCACAATTCACTGTGCTCTGAGAAGCAATTTTTCATGTTGATATGAAAGCTAAGTAAAGATAGTTGAAAAGCAATTCGTTTTCTTCAATGGGGAAAAAATGTTTGATTTGATTAGAAATTCTAGGCTACAGCTAGTTTTTGAGATTCTAGGCCAAGTGTGTGCGTATGTTGGCCCAATCCTAACAAGACTTTCCAACAGTACAGGTGTTTTGCCAATGTGTGCTGCAGCAAATGTGCTATAAGCACTAGTATACACTGTAGCCTATCCCCCATCGCGGACTTGATCCCATAACACACTAGACTTGTGCCAGTGATATCACTGATACCGGTTACAGTTACAGCCCAAGCCCTAAGGAGACCTCAGGAAGCCACAGTTCCTCTGCAGGATATAGTCAGCACTGCTACATCACTGCATGGGAATTTAGTTAGGATTGGGGTCTGTGTGCGTACATTCGTGCACATGTGTGTGGTTCATGTGTGTGTGGGGGGGCGCAATCCTAACTTGGAGTTAGGCCAGCGCAGTTAAGCCAGCAAAGTTTGGCTGGCACAAAGGACACCCGTAAAGTATGTTTGGACCACTCTGGGAGTCAGAGAGGCCAACACACAGACATGTGCCTTCCTCCCTGACTCTGAGAGTGGTCCAAACATACATTATGGTGTCCCTTGTGCCAGCCATACTTTGCTGGACCAACTGTGCCAGCCTAATTTCAGGTTAGGATTGAACCCTGAGAGACAGAGAATTATTTTTAACTTACTTGTTATTCACCTTCTAAGTACTTGTTGATTATGTATATTAACATTCTCCTATCCGATCGTATTTTTCAGAGTATCTGGAGGTGAGCTGTTTGACCGCATTGTGGAAAAAGGATTTTACACCGAGAAAGATGCAAGCACTCTCATACGGCAGGTCTTAGATGCTGTATACTATCTTCACCGAATGGGCATTGTTCACAGAGATCTCAAGGTAATGCTGCACATTTATTATGTGTTCTACCTCTCAACTATTGGCACAATAGCATGTATGTGCCAATTAAATATATATGTGCCAACACCTTATACTTTCTGGGTCCTCTTGTATATATCTTCGCCACATATTTGAGGGCATAACTAAATGTTATGGAATGCATGGGAATGCTGCAGAAAATGATACCGTCTTCATGCTGTGCTCTCAGTCCCAACATAATGTGTAGGGAAGCCCATGTCATCCCACACCATCACACAGGTTTGAATCCTCAAAATTGTGTGCCACATGGTTGAAAAGAGGAAACTGGTGGTGTGAAAACTTTAGGGAAGTGAAAGCTAGATATGGCCACACTGGTTCTGGCCAAAGAGCTGGGTCCCCTGTCATTTCATATTCTCTAATACAGTATTTCTCAAACTGTGGGTCGGGACTCGACGGCCAACAACGAAGTGCTCCAGAAGAGCAGGGTTCAGCAACTGGTGTCAACTAGGCTCAGAAAAAAAGTGTCTGATGGACTTGGGGTGATGCATGAGAAACTGACACAGATAATTCCACAAATTCACGAGATGGACGTTGAATGAGGAAATGGGAATGCCTGTGGGCAGATCCTGAATACCAACAGAACTTACTAAGATAGCTCCACTCACCTTCCTTGTACAACTAGTGCAAACAGAAGAAATTGTACATGATAGGTCATGCAAAAAAGGAAAACCTGACCAATGTCTAAGTTTCTAACTTCTCTTGTAAACTTGGGAAGTGACAGGAGAAAAAAAAAAACAGCCCTTGGCTGCAGAGGTGGGTTGTGGCAACTTGGGAGTGAAGTGGGTCATGGAAAGCTGGGAGCAGCCATCTTGGAAACTGCAGACCTTACTCTTGCTATATTCCTTTTGTGAGTGTTAACAGTTTGAATTTTCAAGTGAGGGTTGTTGTTTTTAATTGGGGTTGTTGTTTTTAATTGGGGTAACTTAACGCATCAATCCCCATTGCTACACTAATGGCAACAGCATTGATGCTGTAAACAGTTGGGACACTGATTTCGACTTCTACAAACACTTTTCCTTGGTTCTTTGTGGACAACAGGAGTTAGTGAAATTGGTGTCCCTATGAATTTACTTGCCCTGCTTTTCAGAGTGTTATTTCAATTCAGCTCAGGAGTTAGGTGCTTAGCAGCATCTTTTCCTTTTCCCAACCCAGCCTTATCCTGAAACAATGTGATTTGCAGGAAATTGCTTATAAGAGTTATTTCTGACACACAAGCTTTGAAGAGCAAACATAAGTAATTCAGAGGACGCTCTAGATAAGCTGTTAATTCTTCGACACTTTGCACCTAGATGAATTCCTCAGCTAAACTTTTTAAGCAAACTAATCTGATTAGTAACACATGCCAGAGCAAAATATGAAACGTGACTCAAAGGAGGGCTTGAGAGGAGATTAATTTACAAATTACTCAGGAGTTTATATAAGGACACCGCAAGGAAAACAGATTCAATAAGGGTGAGAATTCAGTGGCTGCATTTTTTTGTACTCCTATATGGAGAGTGTTTCCAGAGCCAACTCAGCAGGTGAGCAAATAGGGCAGCTCACATAGCTGCTCGGCATTGAGATCGGAGAGGACCAGCTTAACTAGTAAAGAAACCAGTAGGCACAGCTAATAAAGAAACCTTCTATACCATCTAAAAAAGGACACTTCTTTTTCTAATGCGCTTTGTGAAGATAAACTGAACCAACTGGGCCTTAGTGCCGAGCTGCTTGGACACATCCCATTAGTGGCTGCTCTCAAACAAGTTAAGCTGAAACTGTGGGATAACCAGGCCTTGGAATTCTCAAGGGCCATTAAGAGCCTTCGTCTTCCATTACCGTGGCTCATGCCCGTTAGATTGGGCACAATCCCACTTTACCTTTCAGTGCTTCTGAATCACAATGTAAGACGTGCCTTTACCTTAGCCAGATGCAATGTACTGCCTTCTTCTATGGGGTAGATATTTGAATATCCCCTTTATTGAATAGAACTTGCCCGTGTGTGCTGGGGGTTCAAGAAACTATGATCCATCTTTTTTTCCACTGCCCCTTACATGATCACGCTCGACATAAGTTTATTTCCTTGTGTAAGCTTGGAGTCCACTCGAAGGATGAAGTGGCATTGTTAAATCTTTTTCTTAGGTCCTCAGATCCGACTCTCATTCGACATGTAGCGGAGTTTTTGTTCTTTATAGTAAAAATTAATAACAAACGTCGAGAGACAGAAGAGTGCTCCAAATTTTAATCTCACTCTACTTACCTTTATCTTTTATTTCAGCTCCGGAGAGGTAGCCAATTGTTTGCTGTTGTTTGTTTTATGGCTTGCTTGCTGGTTGCCTTATATCTTTTTTATATGCCAATAAAGGTTTTGTGAATTGTGAATTGTGACACAACCTGACCAACACAGTAAAAATGTACTGCTTTAGTATTCATGCCCTGCTTGGGAGTGTTCCAGAGACAACTGGCTGGCCAGTGTGGAAAGTAGGATGTTGGACTAGGTCAGTGATGGCAAACCTTTTGGGCTCAGCGTGTCAACATTTCAGAAAATGCTTAACTTGGCTCTGCTGGCGTGTCAACCCCCCTCTCAAACCAAAGGGAAACAATTCTTTACATGCATTTATTTGAACAAAAAATGCAGTCCAATCATGTGTGATGCTATGTATTATATAAAGAAACACCAAATTATTACAAAAATGGAAAATGAGTAACATAAATTCAATTTTTGTGAAGTGTTGGTGAAGGCTGCTGTGTCACCCCAAACGTTGTGGCGTGTCACCTTTGACACACGTGTCACAGGTTCGCCATCACTGGACTAGGTGAACTGTTATTCTAATTCAGCCAGAGATCCAGACTAAAGACTGAACGATCAATGTCTTTTTATGTTCCAAAGTCTTTACTTTGGAAGTTATACAGTAGGCCGCAGCATCTGCAGACTCTGCATCCACGGCTTTAACTTACTGCAGATTGAAAAATGTTTTCCCCCCCCATAAATCCCCCTTGCCTTCCTCCTGCCTGGCTGCCAGCGCTGCCCTTTGAAGCTCACTGTGTGCGACTGCAGGATCTGACTCGCCCTACTTCCCTCTCTGCCTCTCACAACGCTAAATCCAGAAGCTTCCTCCTGCCCAGAGGCACTTCAGCAGCCCACCAAGGAGGGTGCCTCTGGGTCTTAGCCATTTTCCAATAGCAAAATGAACCCGAAAGAGAAAAAAATACATTTACAACCTATTTACAACCTGGACACAAGCAAAATGACCGTACAGCCTTACCTCTTTCTAGGGTCCCATCTTCCCATATTTTCAAAGATGGCTGTACTAGGTGCTATGCGACCCACCTGAAATTAGCTCGAGATCCACCTAGTGGGTCCTGACCCACAGTTTGAGAAACACCGGTGTGAACCATTGTTTCAATGGAGCTTGCGAGCAATTCACAAAACCTTTTCTTGAATGGAGTTTGTTTCCTCCCAGGTTGACTGTTTTTGTCTGATTAATGACTGGTCCTTCGAAAAGGTTTGGCAGACATCCAGTGCCTGCCATACGCATTAGAGATGGCTCGTGGAGAACTATGCTAATACTGACAGGTGCAAAGAGGTAGGGAAGACAAGGTGTCTACAGTAGGGAACTCCGAAGATGATGAGAACGAATGAAACGATAGGAAATGCATCATATTGAGTTGTACATCATACTAGAAGATAATGATATGTGTCAGCTATAGGAACAGATATATGTCAGCTATACTAAATGTCCAGGATTAGTTGTCAAAAATTATATATGTTTCATTTATTCATAGGAAGTTGACTTAAAGTTCAAATTTATGGCATGATTTGTTGAATATGTCAATCAAAAATATTGGGTTTTCATTCATTTGGATAGGATGCAAGTCTACAGCCTATTTAACTACTCCCATATATACTGGTCTTACTTCAAATGTGGCACCATGAACTCCAGAGAATAAGGGTGCAATCCTACCCAGCGCTGGAATAGCACAGCCAGCTGGTCAGCGCCATATCCAGCGCTGGGTAGATGGAGGCTGGAGCCTTTCTGCGGCAAGGGAGCGTGTGACCTCCCCTATGTGGTCCTTGGATTTGTGCCCGCTAAAGAGCGGGCGCAGATCCGAGGAGACTGCATGGCCTGAACTGGGGCCACACAGCCTCCCTGATGGACTAAGGAAGTGGTCATACGGCCACTTCCCAAGCCTGCCCACGTCCTGCCCAAGTCCCGCCCCTACCTCCCTTCCTCCCACCAATCCCTGCGCCGCTTCTGCGCAGAGCCTCCCTTGCGCCGACCAGCTTTGGTCGGTGCGAGAGAGGCTCAGTGCAGGCGCAGCAGCGCCGGTCATGTTGCCTTAGCACTGGCGCGGGGGTGCCGATGGGCGCTCCCGCATCGGCGCTAAAGGCGCAGCGTCAGAGCAATGCCGTTGCGCTGACACTGTGCAGGGTTTAGGATTGCGCTGCCTGTTCAAATAAAAAATCAAATAGCAGCAAAAATGAACACTGAATTACTGCACTTTGCATAATTATAGGTTATCAGCAACAGTTTGTAGGAGAAACCATGTAAAACAAAATGACATCTCTGATTCCTGTTATTTTAATTAAAAATTACAGGCTTTCAAAAAATGTTTGCATCTATTATTGACTACATCCATTATGTTGCATGAAAATAACCTGCAGATGGTCATGAATTCACTTATGTAATCTGGAGAAGAGCAAGAAACCACCTTGGTATTACTTTTGCCCCTATGGGGAATGCGTAACAGGATGCATGCTCAAAATCATACAAAACAGCAACTTCTTAGTGAATTTAAACATCCAGAATTGGAAGCTGGAAAAGGGTAATTTTCCTCGTTCTTCTAATGTGTGGAGTGGTAGTTCTGGGGCTTATTATTGTGAGCCTTCCCTAATTGTATCTGATTGTAAATATAGGAGCCAAGGGTGAGTGTTATCATAAACTGTTATTGTGGAATAAAGGAGTACAAGCATTCCATGTGGGTGAACATGCTTGTAAAGAAGGATGACTTGATTGGATTTTGGAATAGTCTGGATTTCCGATGTCCAGATAAGGAATAATCTACCAGTACAATGAAATGTTTTGGGGTAAAAACCCAACAACAGGGTGTCATGCAGCGGCATAGCTAATGAAAGTGTAGCCCAGTGCAGAGGGCAAAATAATACCCCCCAAATGACTTTACAACAGGAAGTGACATCACAGTTATATTTTCATTTTCTTGGTGTTTTGGCCATAACTTTTGGTAGAATGAAGATATTACACTCTGGTTTGTTTAATTGAATCCTGCATTAAATTACCTTTCCAATGATATATAACATGATGTTATTATTCATACATAGCAAGGTTTTCATCATTTTGGCCACTAGTGTCAAGCTCACCTTGTTGCTCCCCTGAAGCTAGTTGACCAGTGCGATTGCACTCCCCCCCCACATTTCTTTAGCTACACCCCTGATATCATGTAATAGCTGTACTCATTGGAAAGTACTAAGGTAAAATCTGCCTGTAGAACACTGGGGACAGTGTATTATCCAGGAGGCAGGTGTCTCAGAGGCTATCTGTCTTATGGTCCACGGGCGAGCAGATCTCATGATCTACCAGTGTAAGTCCCATGCCAATGGTGTGAAAAGCATGCCACCACGCAGCTGGCTAGGAGTGCCAGTGCAAATGGCTGAAGGTCGCATATGGTTGCCACCAGATCACAGACATTTTCTCAAGTCAGCAGTCAAGGTGGTTCAGAGAAGGAAAATGGGCAGATCAGGGCAGGGAGCATGCCAGTTCAGAGATGGGAGGTCAGTGGATATTGGTAGCAGTAGCACACATGAAATCCTATCCCCCCTTCCTACTTTGGACTTTGCCTCAAGGAATCTGCTCAGGCTAGCTAAAGAGCTGGGGGACCAGGCAGCCTACAGAGGGGTATGTAAAAAAAAAAGAAAAAGCCTTACTTACCTCTTCTGGACTATCTTGTCCCCCAACGTGTCGTGCGCACTCTGGCTGCAGCCCTGCATGCTCTGGGCTGGTGAGGGATAGGATTGGACCCTTAGACCTTTGCTTTGTCTAAGGGGATGTGGGGATGTGTCCCAACCTGATTTCCTTCCTCCCTCCCTCTCCTCTCCTCCTGATTCTCTAAGCATGCAGACCTCTCCCCACGATCTCTGACCAGCAGCATGGAGTCTACCATGCCATGAGGTCTGACACACCCATGCAAAGGGAATAGTTCTGGGATTCCCCATTCCAAAGTTTAGGGCCCGTGCAGCCAACAAAGATGTACCTGCTTGTGAAATGTATTTTTTAAATCTTCTTTTTTTCTTCTTCTGCTCCTATTTTATCCTCAGCAGCAAATTATCAGGGTTGGTGGGTCGCTTCAGGAAACATCCACTTTATAACCCAGCTTCATGTAGAGGTCAATACTGATGCAATGAGCCGTATAAGCGACCCCTCCAATTCTTCCCTATGCCCCTGTGTTCAAGTCCCTGCCTGTTGCCCAGGAACGTAGCTGAAAAAGTGCAGGGGTGCAATTGCACTGGGCCACAAGCTTTAGGGGGGCAACCAGCTGAGCTTGACATTAGTGGCCAAAATTGTGAAAACCTCAGTATGTATAAATAATGTTATATATCATTGGAAAGGTAATTTAATGCAGAATGCAATGAAACAAACCAGAGCATAGTATCTTTACTCTATCAAACGTTATGGCACAAAAACAAAAAAAACAAGAGAAAATAAAAATACAACAGTGACATCATTTCCTGTTGTGATGTCACTTCTGGGGCAACATTTTGCCCTCTGCTCTGGACTACACTTTCATTAGCTATGCCCCTGGTGTTGTCAATGCTGCCCAGAATGACTCCGATGGCAAGTTGGAGGGGCCATTTATCTGCAGTACTTAACCATTTTGCTCCCTCTAGCTATTCTACTGCCAATACTTCCCCTTTTTTTCCACCAATCATCGCACATGTGACATGGTCATCCGTCCATTGGAATGCATGCCTCCTAAGGGCTTCAAAACAAAGCCAGATTTTACTGGAATATTATGCTGCTGCCTTAAATAGTGGTGTGCAACTCTTTACTTCAGCATTGGGCCTGACCAGGGAATGCAGCAATACTAAATCACCCCCATCTGTTTTGTGTCATTTCTTGGAAACCCCTGGCTGAACATGTATGGGGTTTATAAAAGGAACATGTCAAATTATGGTAGGAATTTGTACCACTTCCTTGGCATCCCCTTTCCTAGCGTTTTTGAAAATGTTGGCTGTTTTTCTCAGTACTAATGCAAATACATTTAAAGATGGGCAACCCAATCCAAACCTGAGTTGGCACGGTGGCGCCAAGTGACCTATGCTGTATCTAGTGCAGGTTAGGAGTAGCCTGGAAGTCTCCTTGAAGTAAGGGGATATTTGTTCCCTTACCCTATGTTGAGCCCCAGGGCACAATCCTACACCCTATGTAGCACTGATGCAATGTTCTTACATTGGCGCTATGTCACTAGCGCTGCTGTGAGAACACCAACTGGTACCCGCACATCGGCGCTAGAGCGCTCAGGCCAACTCTAGGGCAGTTGGCTGCCTTTTGAAGACAGGATTAGGCTGTTCTAATTGAATAGTTTAAGGAAGTTTTGAAGTTAGGATTAGGCAAGATTAGATGCATTTCGGCAACATTAAAAAGTTGCATTTTTGCCACATTTTCAGGAAACCTCCAAACAGAGAAATATAATTTTGAGAAAATTTCAAGGTGTTTTCACATACCTGAAAACAACTGTGGAATTTGGTAATCTATGGTATTCTACATACATGTTTTTACAGGCACAATGATGTCTTCCTGCTTAATGACATCACTTCTGGTCTTTGCGGGGGGGGGAGTTCTGACAGGTTGTCATACCTAAAAAGTGGATCCCGGTGCTAAAAAGGTTGGGAACCTCTGTCTTAATGGTAGAGGAGTTTATTCCTCTGCGGCATCTACCCTTAATTTATGGTGAGTTCATTTATTGTCTTTTTATGGCAATGATTTTCTGTACTAAGCTAAATATCTGTGAAGCAGATATTTTAAAAAATTATTATACTGAGATATTGGATGGCAAGTGAAGCCAAAGTATGTGAGTGATAAATTATGTAACCCAAACCGCTTTCATCCCATGTGGTCTTCTAGATTCACGTACCAAAGTGTTCCTTTTTTTTTTTTAATTTTTTTTTCTTTCATTCCTACAGCCTGAAAACTTGTTATACTACAGCCAAGATGAAGAATCTAAAATAATGATCAGTGATTTTGGACTGTCCAAAATGGAGAGTAAAGGTGATGTCATGTCCACAGCATGTGGTACCCCAGGATATGTTGGTAAGTGTTTTGCATCAGAATTATTTCACATGGATTTTTCAGCAGTATAATTGCATTCTGGACGATGCAGGGAGGCAGTAGAGTAGCCAGGGGGCGGTGTGATAAGTACTGCAGGGTCTACAATGCACTGTGTAAATGGCCCCTCCCACTTACCATCAGAGCCATTGGGGGGCAGTGACAGCAACGGACAGGTGCTCACTGTCACTGCCCCAGGGCACAATCCTAAACTGAGTTAGGCTGGCATAAGCTAAGCCAACAAAGTTTGGCCAGCACAAGGGACACTGTAAAGTATGTTTGGACCACTCTCGGAGTCAGAGAGGCCAGCACATAGATGTGAGCCATCCTCCCTGACTCCGAGAGTAGTCCAAAAACGTTTTATGGTGGCACCTGTGCTGGCCAAGCTTTGCTGGTTTAGCTGATGCCGGCCTAACTCCAATTTAGGATTGTGCTCCCAATGGCTCTGATGGGAAGTGGGAGGGGCCACATATATGGCGCGATGCAGAACCTGCAATACTTACCAAACTACCCCCTGGCTACACTGCTTCCCCCCCCAATACCACACTCCTTCTGGATATGCTACTAGGGGGGAGGGTAACCACAGCCACAGCAGCAGATACCTTTCTCTTTGACACCACTGCTGAAGTGATGTCTCAGGGAAGGACTCTCCTGGCAGGGGCTGCCGGCAAGTAAGGTCACCCTGCTTGTGTCTGAGAGCCTTTAAATACCTGGCACCAATAGTAGTAAGTATCATGGGATGATGGGCCTCAACATGAATGACGGCCTTCTGAACTTGAACCGTCTTTCCCAATTGTGCCACCGAAACAAAGGCACTTCAGTGTGCTTATAGACAGCGCGTCTATCCTGTATCATGTTTTTAATTAATTATAAAGGCTCAGATTCTTTTTTCCCCTACTCTCTCCAAGGAAAGTGCAGGTAGCTATGATATATGAGCTATATTTATTTTGAGGTTTCCAGTGAGACGGTCTCTAGTTAATGTACGTTAACTTTTAAAGTATTTTGTTGTTCCATCTCCAGTCTAAGAGCTTTGTGTGCTCTTTGATTCTGCAGCAGCTCAGGAAAGCCAGAGAGTGTGGCACTGGGTGTAGAATTCAGCATCATGAAGCTTTCTTTTTTCTTTTCACATCAACTATTATTATTGTTATTGTTGTAATTGAGGGTCCAATCCTATGATTGTCTGGTGCTGCACAGTACAGCAGCACCAGAACCGCTGCTACTATATCCTGTGGGGCACAAAATCAGCCAGAGGTCTCCTCAGGGTAAGGGGATGTTGGTTCCCTTTCCCCGTGTAAATACCCGGCAGTCCCAATGGGTCTACTCAGATCTGTGCCTACTATTTAGTTATTTGCTGGCGCAGAATCAAAGAGTTCCATGTCAGGCTCCAAAGCTCAAAATGGGGGACTGGATTTGGCTGTGGATCTGCCACTGTCCTTGCCCTCCCTCCCGGACCTGAACAGCCTGCATGCCCGCCCATCAGCCTGAACCTCCCCTGCTCAGTTTTGCCCCTCCCCCCTTTTCCCACCTACACCCTGCCCCGAAACCCCTCCCCACTGCTCAGCGGGGACACTTACCATAGTGGTGGAATCTACCTGCACTAACAACTGGAATGCAGGAAGTAGCTACTGGGACACACGGTTGATTGGCAGTTCCTCCACACGTCCTCGCTTCCCCCGCAGTCCGCTGCCTGCCTGCCTGCCTGCCTGGCTGAAACCTCCGGCTGCGGGCATGCAGGGCGCAGGCGCGGCCAGCCCCATTAGCATATTGCAGGGGCGCGCGGCAGCAACGACTGCAGTGGGCGGAGCCAGCCCTACACGGAACAACCGGAACGGCGTTCCGGAGTGTCCTGGCTACATGACATCACTGACTTACCACCTTGTGCTCCTTGACGTCTTCCACCAACGTTGAGGCCCAGCAGTAGCTGGCTCTGGCCTCCTCACTGGCGCCTCTTCCTGGGTGCCACAACATGCCTTATGAAACTTTTGCAATGTCCATTGCCTGGGCAGTGCATGTGTGAGTGGCTTTGCACGGGCAGAGGATTGTAAAACAGCTGGATAACTGTATGGGCAGAGTATCAGGTATTTATGTGCTGCTTTTCAACAAAAGAGCTCTGAAAGCAATTTCCATAGCAGAATGAATGAAAAGATGATTCCCTGTGCCAAAGAGGCTCACAACCTAAAAACACAACACAGGTTATCTTGTGCCACCATTGTGTTACCAGCAAGCAGCCACTGCAAATAATAATAATAATAATAATAATAATAATAATAATAATAATAATAATAATATAGAACACAACACACCAGATATAACAGTGGTTGAAAAGAAAAAAGTATGGCTTATAGACATCGCCATACCTGGTGATAGCCGAATTGAAGACAAAGAACTTGAAAAAATCATAAAATATAGGGACGACAATTGAAATTAGAAGATTATGGCAAAAACGATCTGCAGTAGTGCCAATTGTCATCGGGGCACTTGGATCTATTTTGAAAAGTCTACAAAAACATCTAGAAACTTTGAAGATCAATAATAACGTCTGACCTACAAAAAACTACGTTGTTGGGAACATCATACATCTTACGCAGATACTTGGACGACTCTTAGGCTCTTGGTTAGAGCTTGTATTGCCAACAAAAGACCAGTCTGTGATATTTGTGATCATTTTATCATTTTGACTGTGTATAAGTTAACAACAACAACAACAACAACACCACAGTGAATAGAGAAAGCTGCTTTCCCCCTACTAAAAATATAAAAGAACCATAACTTAGTTGACTGCACCAGATAAATAATAAACTGGGCAAAGAAAGACCTTTTAATTATTTATCTGGTGCCATCAAAGTGGGGGGGGGCTTTAGAGAGGAAAAGCAAAAAGAAAGTCAGGTCTCTGCCCAAGATGCTCACAATCTAAGTTCCAAAAAAGGGGGTGCAACGGAGGATGGAGGGGAAATAAAGGGAATAAAATAAAATAAAAAGAATAATAGAAGAATAAAAACGAGCCTTAAGTTCAATTTCCTGTCCTTTGGCTCAGCTTCAGAAAGGATTGAGGACGGACCGACACAGATAGATATGCCTTTAAGCATGCAGTGTGGGCCAGGACGTGGGATACTGGTGGTGGGCAATCATGATGAGGGCTGGTGGAGCTTTTAGACATTACACCACCATCCCATGTGGTTTCATTCTCAGTTGGGCCCTCTGTGCATTTTCAATTGGAGGGTTTTTTCCACTCTAAAAAATGCATGTGAAATATGATTTGGGGGGAGGGAACTACCATGAGCCAAAGCCCCCCCCCCCAAAAAAACCCTGCCACAGTTCTCCTCTATTCTTGGATCTCCCCAGGCTGTTTAAAATAAAAAAACAAATCAATAACCTACTCATGGTGCACGCTTAGAGGCATGTCTGTCTGGGTCCCAAAATAGCAATTTTCAACCGCTGTGCTGCAGCACATTTGAGTGCAGCAAATGGCCCATAGTTGTGCCATGGGTGCTTGAGGCTGGGTCAATTATTAGCAGGGCCAATGGCAGATGTGAGCCCCCCCCACCCACCCAGCAGTGCAGTGTGTTCTGTCAATTGTCCAAAAACCTGATGATGCGCTTTGACAATTTTAGCACTTTGTTGGTGTGCCGTGAGATGAAAAAGGTTGAAAATGGCTGCCTCAGAGGGTTATGCCCGAAGTTTTCACGGGAATCTCCACAGATGCCTCCTTTATGCATAGTGTATAGGTTATGCAGCTTCTATAGTTGCTGTAAAAACCTCCACACACATTTTTCATTCTGACATGGAACTCTTTTACTAAGCAACAAGACCACAGGCAATGCAAGCACACCACACCACACCACACCACACAAGCAACAAGATCGGAGGATATACATCGCCTGCCATAAACATACCATCAAGATAAGCTGTGTAAGCAGAAGTTTTTGCATGTACTCAGGCCAGCATGGTAGCAATTGGGGAGAACATGTGAAACAGACATGTCATGTAGCGGGTACGCGGGGGTACGCGAGTACCCGTTCCTAGGATTAGGGCTGGCCCCGCCCATTCGCCCGCCCACTCATCGACTCCGTCGGCGCTCTGCTCCGCCCCCTGCAACATTTGAAGTGCCTGCACATTTGAGTTGCCTGCACATTCTCAGAGCCAGGCAGGCAGGCAGGCAGCGGAGCGACGGAGACTGACGGCGGCAGCAGCGTGAGCAGGTAGACTGCCTGGGGCTCCCTCCCAAGGAGGCGCGGTGGTTCCTGGGGGCGGTTCCTGGGTTCCGGCTATCACATCCGGTGGGCGGGCCCTGACACAAGTGCCAATCAAAAGTGAGTACCTGTTGCTAAATCATTTAGATGCCATTACTGATGTGAAATGTATGTAATCATAAATGCTCGTGTGAGGTGCATATTTCTGATGAATTCTGGGAACTTGCTAAGAAAATTCTGGAAATGTGCACTGCATATGACTTGTGCTGCATGCACACAGGGTCACACACAAAATCTCTTTATTCTACACATACATACCTGGGAAATATTATTCTGGAAAACAGGGTGCAGCATGGATTGGATTGGTTTCATGATATTCAATTAGAGATCTTGTTTCTCAAGTTCAGAAAGCACTGAGTTCTGTGAGAACTGGGAAAGCTCATTTGAAAATTCTTCATGTTGCTAGCTCATCTCCCTTAATTAAAATGAGCCGGGAGATCATTGATCAGAAACAATACGTCTCTAACAAGCAGCTTTCTTTTTTTCATTCTCTTGATTGAAAAGTGACTGAGGATGAGAGCTTTTTGACTTCCACTTTTCAGAAAATAATCTCATTATTCTTGTAATACTGATACAGGTATAAGAGGGTGACTGCTTTTTGGATGTATGGAGCGCCTGAGCATTATTAAGAATCTTAATACAAGATTCTTATGAAGAAGTGGAAAATACCTTCTTCCCTGCCCATCACCCCCTTTTCCTGCGCCAAATTATGTGCTCTGGAGCAGATTACTGGCTTTGGCAGCTGGCTACCACCACTGCAGTTTGGGGCAGAGGTGCAGTCTCTTATGGCCACTGTCATAAGCCCTAAAGGGGATAGGATTGGGCCATCAGCACAGATATTCTGGTGTTCTAACAAAGTGAACAAAGACTTAGGGTGCAATCCTATACGTTGTGCCAACGCTGCGCGGTCTATAGGATTGCGCTGTTACTTGCTAATAAAGGCATGACAGGTAGGGGCTGGGGCTGCTACTCTAAACTGTACATGTTTTTTCTCCTTCAATTATAAATATACATCCAATCATCATTATCTGCTAGGGTTAGTTGAACCCCTTAAACATGGTCGGCGGATGCTTCTGACCGTCATTTTAAATGGGTCAGCGCTGGTCGTAGGTGCCATTCAGGAGGTCCCTGCAGCCTTTGGAAGGTCTCTGCATAGTGGACAATGAAGACAGAGGCACAGATAATGAGGAAAGTCACCATTTTGCCCCTCGCAGATAAGTGAGGTCACAGATTGTGTGGTCACATATAAAGAGGACTGACTGTATATCCTACTGCGGTTGCTCATTCAGGGGCCAGGGAGGAGTTGTGATAAACTAAAAACAAGAAAATGAATAGCAACTAAAAACAGTGAATACTGAATATTGTTTTTTTTAGAAATCAATTGCATAGTGTTAATTTTGTAATTTTAATTTGCCTGCATTCCCACACTGAAACATGGCATCGACACAAGCGATAATGCGGGGTTGTGCTAATCTGTTTTGGCTTCAGACATCACTTTTCAAGCTGTTTTCAAACTCTGCATTTAAATAATTAAAATGTTTCTGATTAGACATCCATGATTAACTCTTTGGTTAATGTGCCCCTCGTTTTTGTACATAACATGTTTTGTCCCTCTGATGAATATCTCATTCATAAATTGCCAGGATAAATATGGTATTTCTAAAAGAAACAGACATCTGTATTGCATCAAAGACAGCCTGTCTGTCCATCCTTATCTAGCATGAAACAAACCATTCTAGTGTGATTTTGGAAGAGGATGAACATATTCTGAGGGGCACGAAGTTCAATGCAGCCTTTACAAGGCCAATTTCCTTTTATTTGGAGGAGCAAATGTGGACATTTAGCAAGAAGAGCAAGACAGACCTTTGCAGAAAATGACCTGCTCCAAACTGTTAAGCAAAATTCCCATCCATGCGGTTTTCTTTACAAACTCCCATGTGCAATACAGATACCCCCTCTGAATCTTTAGCTGTGAGAAGTGGCTTGACTTTTCTTACATTTCTGCATGTGTGGATGGTGGTGAGAATTTAATGCTCATTAACATTTGCAACACATCTGGGCATATTTAGCTGGAAAGGAATACTGGCATGCAGGCTCACTATGAAATGTATTCAATGCTCCAGTGTAATCATTTCAATTTGGATAAAAACTGAATACATGCATCTGTATTTTCATCCAGAATAACAGAATACAGGCGCTTCCCTGTATTTGCGGATCCTGTATGCACAGATTCACTTATCCAAGGTTCTTTGCGTCCAGATCTGTGAAGTGTATATACGTCACCCAGTCCAGTAACATTGGCAGGCAAGACAAAATCCCATCATTGTACTAACAATGGCACCACTACCAGAACTGTCCTGAGAACTTTACGTTTCTTTGAGAGGTGCATAAACCTGACAGCCCAATCCTATGGTTTGCATGCAGCTGCACCAAAACAGTCGCAGGAAAATACTCGCCCTTACCTCCTCGTAAGCCTCCCAATTGCCAAAGGGTCTTCTTGGACCTGTATCAGGTCTTTGGGTGGCGCAGGTCCAAGGAGACAAAGGGGTGTGACAGCATGCTCTAGAAGCATCCATCACAAGTTCACCACACTGGGGGCCACCCCTGCCCAATTCTGACATGCCTCCCTCTCTCCCCATTTCACCCTGTTTGGCCCTTTCCCTCGCCCCATCATGCCCCTGTCACCAACTTATCTTCACTGGCTGGCACTTTGCTTTCCACTATCATGGGCTGCGCCGCTGAGGCCCCTCTGGTGGCAGTCTGGAAGTGAGCAGCTACATGTGCTTCCGGATTACCATTTACAACAGCCATAAATCATGTTTTTGCTGCCCATGTCCATAGGACTGGACCATAAATGGGTCTGAACCTGACCCACTGTAGAAACTAAAGGCAATGAAAGTTCGAAGTTGGCTCACCTTAATTGTGCCAACTCCCATTAATCTTGATACATTGTGCAGGATTTGGTAAGGTTCACGGAAAATCCATTTCCAATTCCCACTCCACCCCATGTGAATACCATTATGGACACTTGTCATGGTGAGGGTGTCAAATTAACAGCCTAATCCTAACTAGAGCCTGCCTGCAGGACAAAGTGGTGCCGGCCTGGTTTTCTCTTTCATAGCACTTGCTGACAAGGCAACTGTTATTAGTACATAAACTGTAATCCAACATTTTGCACTTTATATTTTAAAACAGTTGAAGTCATGGGGTTTCTAGATTCAGTGCTAAGCATTTGCAAATGAAATATGCAGGCATAGACAATATTATTTGCCAGTGTTTCATTCAGAGAAGCTATTTGTATAACTTTCATCAGTTGAAGCAATGCAATATTAACAAACAAAAAATGCACATATTATACACTATTTGCATATATGTCATCAAGAAATCACAACAGTGGAATTGGAGGCGATAAATCCTAAATTTTAGGCTGTGAATATTCATCATTTTCTGCTCTTGATAAGAAACAGCTTGTTGGTGTTATGGCTATATATTCTGAACAGGCGGCTGCGAGTCTGAGAATGTTATCATCAGATAAAAAAGTGGCACCTAGATGGTCAAGCCGATGCACAGTTAAGGCAAATGCAAATACAGGTGGTGCCTTGTCATCCACGGGGCTTCTGTTCCCAGAACACCTATGGACGTCAAGACCCGTGGATAAACAGCATCTGGAGGTCAGCGCACATAACCTGCCAGACATGACTGGAGCACAGCTACAGTTGCCTTCGGAGGGTACAGGCCAAGCCTCAACATTGGCTGGGTGAGCCATGTTGAATCAAATCCACGGATTGATAATCCACAGGTGACCAACCCCAACAGTAAAAAAAAAAAAATTGCATGCAACATATACATGCCAGTCAGATCTGCATTACATAATATAGTTTAAGGCAGTGGTTCTCAAACTTTTTAGAAAGGGACCCACTCAGTTTGGGACCCATTGTGTCATTGTGATGTCATTAACCTGGAAGTGAAGTCATCGCCATAATTGCCAGAAGTGCCATAATCAAGCAGAAAGTGTTGTCAGTGTGTCAGTCAAATGACACTCCTAGAATGCAAACTGACATTCTTGGACCGAAGCAAATGCACAACCATTTGGCAGAAAGCAAAATTAGGACAAATATTATGTAAAAGCACTGAACTAAAAACCAAACTGAAAAAAATTTCACTTGAAAATTCAAGCTGTTAACACTCACAAAAGGAATATAGCAAGAGCAAGGTCTGCATCTTCCAAGATGGCTGCTCCCAGCTTTCTGCGACCTACCTGACATCAGGTCCCCACCCACAGTTTGAATGACTTTGGTTTAGGGAGATGCCTGCATTTTGAAATACGAAACAATCTGGTACACAACTATGGACAATACTTAATAAGTAAATAAATTTGTGTGCACATTTGTGTGTGAGTGAGCGTGTGTGAGTAAGTGTGTCACAAGTAAACTGCTCTGCATGGTGAAAATTTTTCAGCCTTACATCCTGTCCTTCAGTCACTGTGGCATCAGAACTACAAGTTCATTCAGAACTGCAAGTGGTCAGTCCTCTCCCTCTGACAACTTCACTTCATTAGTCAGCTTGCCAGAAGGGCAGTGACAGCTGTCTCACTAGAGTCCCTTTGTAGGAGACTTCACATATCGTGGTGACACTGCATCAGACTGCTGTCTCGTCCCCAAATCTTCCATTTGGCAGCCCATTGCTGCAAAACTGTCAGGATGTCTTAATGATAAATGTGAATTACGAGTGCTTGTGCAACACTTCTTTTTTCAAATTTCTAGAAGTTGGTGTTTGTTTCTTGGCAGGAAATCGTTTGCCTTCCATCCATTGTTTCTTTCCTTGCTTTTAGTTGCCGTCCTCTAATCTATCACATAATGATTATATTATTATATTATTATATATATGAATCATGATTATATGTATGAATCATGGTCTAAAAATAAAAAGCGCTTTTAAAAACCTTTCCATTTCAAATTGTGACTGTGGAGCTCTTGCCAAGGAGGTGGCAATCAGAGGTGGCTCATATTCATTAGCCAGTTGCCGTCCTCCCCTCATCCACCTGTCACCTGCCCTCTCATAAATTCATGGAATAGGCATTATATGTTAGTTTTACCCCTACCTTCCTGAAAGAAGATAAATTCTAGATTTACTTCTTAACGGAATTTTTCCATTTGTGTCAAAATAGCCACAAGCATTAACAGCACAATCCTAACCTGTGCTGGAATAGGCGGGCAGGCTCACCTGTGCTGCATCCTAACCACTGATGGGATCTACAGACAACCTGGGGGAACACTGGGCGGGACTTCTGTGGGGCTTCCGCGTGATTGGCTGCCCGTCCGCAGCGTTCTGCAGCTGTCCTGGGCTTGGGAGGGCTGCCCCCGGTTAGCGCACCCACCCACCCCCGCTGCTCGCCCAGGCACCCGGCGCGACCCTCACCCGTCCTCCGCAGCGAGCAGGAGCCCCCCCCCCGAGGCCAGAGCAGCTGCGGATCGCCGTGGACGGGCTGCCAATCACCTGGATATCCCGCCTAAGTCCTGCCCAGCGTTCCCCCAGGTCGTTTGTAGATCCCATCGCTGATCCTAACCACGTTAGGAGGCAGCAGCAGCTCAGTGCAGAGCAAGGGGAGATTTCCCCCTTGCCCCGGGAAAAGCCCCAACTACCCTTACGAGGCTGCTCAAATCTGTGCCCACAAAATAGGAGGCACAAGTCCATGCAGCCAGGAGCAGCCCGAATTGGCGCTGCCCAGCTTAGGGACGGGAATTAGGATACAGCCCAGTGGCTGTTTCCCGCCCCGTTACACACACACCTGCCTGCCTATGGCATGCCCTTGATACAGACCCTGCACCGGCAGAACTAAGCTGCGGGTGCTGTGGTGTTTGCGCACTAGCGCTGCTGCTTGCACGCACCCAGCTACCGAATCTGCAGTGCAGATGCGCCTTATGGCATGTTTGCGACAGCACTGGTCTGACACAAGAGAGCTGTGCCCGTGCAACCCCAGGTTAGGATTGTCCCCTAAGTCTGATTCCCAAAGCGTTCCAACTATATGATGAATCCATACAGTGTTTTATTCTCCAAAGAGTCCTTCCTGCCTCTAATGTTCATATGGAAAAAACATGTGAACCTAAATGTTCATGGATATGACTCAGCTGCAATTGCCCTGATAAATGTTCCCCTGAACAGTTATGGCTGTGGTAGCACTAGTTTCCATTTCCGTATTTATCAAGTGCCTAGTTCAGCAATTTTCAGTGTTTTATTTCTCATGGCAATCTGGCCTCTACGGTCTTCTCTATGCCTCTTGTGAAGCCAGTTCCAGCTTCCTAGGGACTCTTTTGCAGCTGTTTTTGGGGAAACTGTCTGTAGAAACGAATTGATCCCCCCTATTCCTCTGCTAGCTCTGCCTGAAATCACAGTTGCTTACCCATGAACTGGAAAAGTATGCAGTTTTTCTACTCATGAAAGAGGAGGTGCAATTTCACAGAACTCCCCTCCTCTGACATGACACTGTTCGCTTGAGTTGACTACCACATCTGTGTACATATTTGTGGGCTGTCTGAAATATGAGCTTTTAGTGCGCTGTTGCAGTCACTACCATCTATAATTGTGGAAAACTATGAGGAGGCGTTCTTCAACTGGTCACACCATTCAGGGCACAATCCTAACCTGGTGTTAGGCTGGCACAGTTAGGCCAGCCAAGTTTGGCTGGCACAAGGGCCACCATAAAGCATGTTTCGACCACTCTCAGAGTCAGAGAGGCCAGTATTCATACTTGCGCCATCCTCCCTGACTCCGAGAGTGGTCAAAATGTGCTTTACGGTGGCCCTTGTGCCGGCCAAACTTGGCTGGCCTAACTGTGCCGGCCTAACTCCAGGTTAGGATTGCGCCCTCAGTGATGAGTGAACACTAGGGGCGCAATCCAACCCAGCGCTGGAATGGCAAGGCCAGCCAGTGCCATATCTGACACTGGGTTGGGGGAGGCTGAAGCCTCCCACGGCAAGGGAGCATGCGCTCTCTTACCATAGGGGAGGCTCCAGCCTCCCCTATGTGCTCCTTAGATCTGCGCCCACTCTTTAGCGGAGACCGCGCAGCCTGAATCGGGGCCTCGCTGACGAGCTTAGGATGTGGCCATATGGCTACCTTCCAAGCCCGCCCAGGTCCTGCCTCCCCCCTCCCACCAATCCCCGTCCCAAAACGGGACAGAGAATCCCTTTCGCCGACCGTTTTCGGTCGGCGCAAAGGAGGCTGTCCATTGCGCTCTGAAGCCGACACAGCTAGCAGCGTTGGCTTTAGAGTTGGAGTGCTGACGTGGTGCTGCTGCTTGGCATCTGCACACCAGTGCTCCGCCCCTTGAGTCAACGCGATGACGTCCCATCAATGCAAGAGGCACACTAGGATTGCGCTGTAGGAGAACTTACAGAATATAGGTCTACCAGTTTAATAGTCCTGGCTCTCCCCAAGAATCTTGAGAATCATGACTTTTTGCATTTTTTAGTCCTGTAAAGCAGCACATACATGGTGACAGATAGGTGCCTAAAATTCCTGGCACCTATAAGAAGCCTCTGTACTTGAATTATGAACCACATGGAAGGGTTCGTAACTCCCAGGATTTGACTTCAAACATCAATTGAAAAGAATTGAGGCCATGTGCATGCGACTTCCATGAACTTCAGGTCTTTGGCCACCTTCGCTGGATTGTGTGCCATTTATTGACTTTTTCCCCCTTCCTTGTTACAGCTCCTGAAGTTCTTGCCCAGAAACCCTACAGCAAAGCAGTGGACTGTTGGTCCATTGGAGTTATTGCATATATTCTGTGAGTACCAAGTTTGTATTACTAATTTCATGATGAGTCTGTATCACACTGGTTTTCAATGGGTGGGTGGCTGAGAGAAAGAATCTGAGAGCTTCTACACGTTTTGTGTACATCTTTATTTTATTTATTTATTAATAGATTTTTCCCAAGCCATAACTGGTATCAAACACTGTCGTTGGCCTGGCTTAGATAGTCAATCATTCCTCACATTCCCCTGTAGGACTACACAGGACTGTGACAGGTTTGCTTCCCTCCTGCCATCACAAAGGGCAAACTTAGCAACATTGTCCTCACTGGACAGAAGAGCCCAAGCAAGAATGGCCCAAGCAAACAGGGGACTTGCCCTGTTTTTGTACGCATTGCTATTGCATTTCTGATCCTGGTGCCTGGACTGCAAGACAGCAGTCATTGCAGGTCACATCACAGCATAGGTTCTTAGAGGGTTCTATGCTGCCTCTCAGCATAGTAGAGGCAGGTTCTTGGCAGTGATGTCATGCAGGGGGAACGTGGGGGAACTCAGTTCCACTAGTTAAAATTAGGGCTGACTCCGCCCACTTCACTCTCCCCCCTCCCCCCTCCCAATTCCTCTGCGAAGAGCTTTTCTTCTTGGTTGGCCGGCACTCAGAGGGTTAAAGGGAGCGACACCATATGCCTAGGGGGGCGAAGGCAGTGATGTCATTCAGGGGGAATGGACCAGAACGGGCGTTCCGGATCCTAACAGGCTCCATGGCTGGTTCTGGGTTCCCGACAAGTGCCAATCAAAAGTGAGTTCCTGTTCCTAAATCATTTGAATGACACCACTGGTTCTTGGTCTTTCCCTCTTGCAGCCATTTCACTGCCTTCTTTCAGGCGGAGGACATGTGATCTGGTTGCCTAGGCTATGTGAGATCATGTTCCTTTCCCTCCAGCCCTACCAAGTGTGTGAATATTTCTCTCCTGTACACAGGCTTCTCCCTAGTGCACTGCTAAAGCGGGTGGCTCCTTTCACAGCCCATGAACAGGGCTGCTGAGTCAGAGGTTATTTTGCCTTGGCCCTCATTACGACACTGGTAGCGTTCTAATAACATTGGTGGTCACACTTTCTGAAAGCTGTTTCAGGCCACCTGTCTAATAGTGGTGCCTACTTAGGGCGCAATCCTAACCTGGAGTTAGGCCGGCACAAAGGACACCGTAAAGCGCGTTTGGACCACTCTTTGAGTCAGGGAGGATGGTGCACATCTGTGTGCTGGCTTTCGAGAGTGGTCCAAAACATACTTTACGGTGGCTGTTGTGCCTGCCAAACTTTGCTGTCCTAACTGGGTTGGCCTAACTCTAGGTTAGAATTGAGCTCTTAATCCTTTATATTTTTTGTTCAAACACTCTCTGATCCATCACCACCTGCAATTTTTTTGGGGTGGGTGGGGGTGGGTGGGTGGGCATATCCCGGCTCCTCTTGCCTCTATCATAATAATTCCTGTATCACATTCCTTGAACTACAACAAGATGTGGTGATGATGGCCGATTGCATTTAAAAGGGATTAAATAAATTCTCAGCTGCTTTTTCTGGAACTCCCTCCCCCGTCGCCCCATACAGGCTTAGTATACTTCTGAATCCCTGGTATTACAGGCATGGATGCGGGGATAGCAATCTGAGTTCCAGAGTTTCTGAGCGGGGAGAAGAGCAGATTGGGGGCAGGCCAGGTACAGAAGAGGGCAGGATCAACAGAGGACTCGTCCATCATATTCTAACCCCCATCCTAGGCCAGGCAGACTTACACGGGGCTCCTTGGAATGCCACCAACTAATTAGCTGGCACAGTTCCAAGTAGCTCCATCCTGCAGATTGGAGGTTACTTGAGACTAGGGGGAAAATATCCCCTTACCCCGTGGAGACCCCCAGCCTGCTCCAAATGCATCCGTTGAATGCAGTGAAGCCTGTGCAACCCCATTGCACCAGTGCATCTAAGAATTGGGGTGCCCATTGGCTTAGTAGGGTAGCTTTAAAATAAATAAGTAAGTAAGTAATAAATAATAAATAAGTGTGTCCCTTGCATCTTTTGGACACAGAAATAGGTGAAGAAGCTAGCTTGCAGTTTTTTTATTCATGGTTGAGCATATTATAGAACAAAAATGTAAAAATCTCAGACAAGTAAGTTAAGAAATACTAGACTTGCTTCAGTGCCAGCCATGAGAACCTCACTTTATCACATCCAGACTCAGTGAATTTTGTACAAAAAGTCATTGCTATTTTTAGCAGCCTGAAACTTCCTGTTAACGTTCACTTCGTTTTATTTTAAACATCTATGTTATTAATCCCAGATTTTTTTCCTGTTAGAATTTATATTTTAAAATTGGGAATAGTAAGGAATTAACCTAGCCTACTGCAGGTGTAGTGCCTGCAACACAACAAGATCCCCAGAGTGTGTGAGTCCCTTGCCCACCTGGAACAAGCACAGAGGTGCTCAGCGCCTCTGGTAGTTAATCAATCAATCAATCAATCAATCAATCAATCACTAGTATTTATATACTGCTTTTCAACACAAAGTTTACAAAGCTGTTTATAGGCAAATAACAACATTAAAGTTAAATGGCTCCCTGTCCCTAAAGGGCTCACAATCTAAATAAAAAGAATGGAGAACACCACCAGCAACAGCCATGAGAAAGACACTGCGCAGGGGTGAAGAGGGACAATTGCTCTCCCCCTGCTAAATATAAGAGGACACCACTTGAAAAAGTGCCTCTTGCCCAGTTACGAGGATAGAAGAGCTTTACCTGCCTCCAGTCCAACTTTCTCCATCCACTCAGTCCTGTAATGTAAGCCCAAGAGGATGCACTAAACAGTAAATATGGAAAATGCTCAGGGGCTTCCCATTATGTGTTAAGGCCCAGCACAGGAAGTGGGTGTGACAGGGCTATTTGTGTACTAAACTAGTGGGTCCTAAACTACGTAAATAGGACCCACTAGGTAGATTACAAGCCAATTTCAGGTGGGTTTTATTTTTATTAGACTTGATGCTTGACTTTGCAGTCAAGAAATGTTTTGGAGAAATGTTACAGGACAACAAAAGTAGTCAATGGAGCTTACTCCCTGGGAAAGTTTAAATAGGACTGCAGCTTTTGGGATGTTTGGGGAATTTCTTTTTAATCAGCAATTGCTTAGGAAGATTAGGTGGGTTCGTCTTCAAATAAATTTTTTAACATATACTTACGGTAATGTTTTAGTTTACTTAATTAATTGATTTGATTTTGTGGGGGGGGGGGGTGTTAAAATTTTTCCTGCTTGATGATGTCACTTCCAACCACGACATCACTTACAAGTTAATAGCATCACCTTCTGGTGGGCCCCAACAGATTGTCATTCTAACAAAGTAAGTCCCATTTGAGAACTACTGCACTAAGGAGAGCCCTCCACCAGCAGGTGCTACACTGAATGGGGGTTGGCTCAAGCCCCTGGTTAGCAGAAGATATATAATAGCATTATAACAAGGTTAGTGGCTCAATCCTGATGGATCCTTGCACCAGCAGAACATGCATTCCACTGGCACACTGCTGGGAAAACACTGTAAAGCACTTAATGATGGCACTTCTAGTTGGCGCCCTGACGGGAAGTCCAGCACTTTCCCACATGTGCTAGCGGCCTGAAAGATGCCTGCTGGACCAGATAAGTCCAGCACAGGGGCGAGGGGAGGGTGGATTGCGGGATGTCAGTGAGGAGGGGGGATGGGCAGATGAGGCTCAGGAGGAGACAGGGTAGGTGGTGCTGGTATGCACAGTATTGTATCCCCCCCCACCCGGAATCATTTCAGACTTGCACCAGTGATATCACTGGTGTAGGTCTAAGTTGACCCATGGTGGCTGCTAGAGCTTATCCTGGGGAAAGGGGACCTATGTCCCCTTATCCCGAGGAGACATCCAGCAGTCGAAATTCTCCCGCGGGATGCAGCATAGCTCAAGCTGGCTCTGCTACTTTGCTGCACAGGAATTTAACTAGGATTCGGCTACCCAAAAACTGTTTTCCTTTCACAGATACAGCTGTTTTTCTCTGGAGGAGGGTGGCTGTGTTCTATTATTTTGTGGCATGTTCAGGGTCACATTTAGTAAATGCCTGGGAATATGTAGGAGCAGCGGAATGCTAAGTAAACAGCTGGCTGCTATTTCAGAGATGGCAGCAACCTTGGGTATATCTTAAACTCCTAGTTTCCTTGGAGGAAGACATGAACAGCTTGGCAGTTAATTGAAACTCCCCCAGGACAAATGTAGATTTTCCCACTGAAAAGTGATTGTGGCATTTACCCCTTCACATCCAAAAATATATGCACTTACTGTATACATTTTTCCAGGCCTTTTAAACTCAGTTTGATCTGTTTTTAATTGACAGATCAGAATTGGATCAGAGCAGTGACAGAGGCGAGGAGGTAAGGGAATGTTTGTTCCCTTATTATATCTCAGAGCTGCATTGATCTTATCCTGGTGCTGGAAAGTTGGCTAAGACTGCACCCAGAGAACAGTTGTCAAAATCCTACAAACTTGTCAGCTTTACATTGCAAGGATCAAATCACTGAACTGACAAATATATAATCATAAAAAATTGGAAAACAATTCATCTTGTTTTTCAGAACTACATTTTTAAATTGATGTTTGGAGGAGGTGAAGGAAAGGAGGGAGATATTTTGCTGTTAAGTTGAAGAAGAAAGAAGAAAGTACCATCGTCCCCAGAGAAGCCCCATCAATGGCTGTTTTTTACTGTGCTTCCTTCGCAAAATACAATGCGGAGAATTGTTGTCACTTTGTTTTTGTTCCCTTAAGGGTGTGTTAAATGTGATGAAGATTGATTACAAGATGTTCTTTGAAAGGAGACGGTGTAGAAATTTTTTAACTAAATTAAAACTTTCAGTCTTTAGAGAACATGCAAGAGACGGCTCAATCCTGAGTTCCCATTGTGCTGATCTTCCATGCACTGTCCAGGAGATGGCCATTGCAGAAGTGCCATAAGCCATGATGGCCCAGCAGTAGTTGCTGCTGGCGCTGATGCCTGCACGGGTGTGGGCTGGCAGGAGGCGGGGAGGAGAATGGTTCAGATCCAGGAAGGGGGGTGGAGATGGCAGGAGAGGCCTGCCCCAGCCTCTCTCATAGATGCTATGTGGGAGAAATAGTTGCATAGCTACCATGCCTCAAGTTAGGAATTATGTGGCATTTGTGGGCCTGGCACAACAGGCTGCCCTTCAGAATACTTGGGCAAGATTTAACATGGCGGTGGTCTGTTTGCACTTTGCAAGTGATTAGACCTCTGACTCTTTCAAAGAAAGTCTCATTGCACAAGACCAGACTTCACGACATATAACTCACCGGGTTGAACACAGTTCACCAACCATGTATCAGGGACCAAAAGCATAGCCAGAGGGGGGGCAGCGCAGTAGGTACAGCAGGAGCACAATGCACTGAGTAAGTGACCCACCTTCCTTGCTGTCAGAGCCATTCGGGGCAGGGACACATTGCCATTGCTGCCCCAAATGGCTCCAGTGGCAAGGGGGAGGGGAAGCTTATGTGGCGCATTGCAGCAACTCCCATACTTACCGCACTGCCCTCCACTGGCTACTGTCATGGACTGTCAAGTGTTCAGCAAACGTCCGTCCATTTTCATTGCCCTGGATGGGTGACAAAACATAACTTTTCTCCTTGGTGATTCCCTTTGAATGTCTGGTATGAGCTGGTGAACCACAAACGTTGCAGGCCTAGCCCACGGAACATTTGGAAGCTCCTGAGTTCTTGAGAAAAAAACTGCCCTTCCTCAATTGCTTCTGTGGTTAAAACGCCCTGCTTGTTTAATGTTTTATTGTAGGCTTTGTGGGTATCCACCGTTCTATGATGAAAATGACTCCAAGCTTTTCGAGCAGATCCTTAAAGCAGAATATGAATTTGACTCTCCATATTGGGATGACATCTCTGAATCTGGTAAGGAACAAGGACAATCCCAATAGAGAATTAACAAAACTGGCCATCTCTGGTTGTTTTTATTGTTTGTGTGTCAAATGTTACATGTTACAAATTCCCACTCCCACCAAATATCTCTCTCATCTCCTCTTCTGCATTTTGGGATTTCTCATTTTATGTGTTTCCTCCAACCTGCACAATTAAGTGTGTGTCACCATGAGTACAATATACTATTATAGTACAGTATAACAGTATACATGTGGGGAGGGGCAATATCTAACCTGGAGTTAGGCCAGCACAAAGTCCCTTGTGCCGGCCCAAGAGTGTCATAAATGCACCATAAAGCATGTTTGAACTACTCCTGGATCAGGCACTAGGGAGCTGTGCTGGTCTAATTCCAGGATAGGATTGCACCCTGAGTGTATTATCAATTTGCCATACAGAATCAACTGAGAATTGCAGCTTTTTAAAGCTACATTTCCAGCCATAGTAGTTATTAAAATTAATGCTTGGAATGTGTTCTGTGGCAATCTCAGAATCCTGAGGGGCATCTGAATAAGAGTCCTGGGGCTGGGGTGGAGAGCTTCAGTGCCCTGTTCTATTGCTCCTTGTCCTTCTCTATGATTACCAAAACAGAATAGATTGTCCAGAATAAGCGCAATCATGCCCATTTGCTTGGGGAACAATCCTAATCTGGAGTTAGGTCCACATAAATTAAACTAGCAAAGTTTGGCTGGCAAAAGAGCCACCATAAAGTGTGTTTGGACCACTCTCAGAGTCAGGGGGGATGGTGCACGTCTGTGTACTGGCCTCTCTGACTCCAAGAGTGGTGCAAATATACTTTATGGTATCCCTTGTGCCTGCCAAACTTTGCTGGCCTGACTTGTGCTGGCCTAACTCTGGGTTAGGATTGTGCTCTTAGGGTGCAATCCTAAACTGAGTGAGGCTGGCATAAGCTAAGCCAGCAAAGTTTGGCCAGCACAAGGGACTCCGTAAAGGATGTTTGGACCACTCTTGGAGTCAGAGAGGCCAGCACACAGACGTGAGCCATCCTCCCTGACTCAGAAAGTAGCCCAAAAACACTTTATGGTGGCCTTTGTGCTGGCCAAACTTCGCTGGTTTAGTTTAGCTGGCCTAATTCCAGTTTAGGATTGTGCTCTCAGTGTTCATAATTTATACATATTGCAGTGTCCAACATTTTTATACCGCAGAATTTGGGTGGCTTTGTCATGGAGCTGTCATACTCCAGTGGGAATCAATAGTTTTGTTCTGCAGTTTGGTTTATAAATATTTCTAAATGCCATTCTTAATAGTATCTCAATGCAAATTCCCTGTTTTATAAGAACACATTCTCATAGCACAATCCTAACCTAGGCTACTGCCAGCAAAGTGGCTACTGTGCTGGCCTAGAGTGTGGCAAAAGTGCTGTAAAGTGCTCCATGACAACTGGCAGTTAAGCAGCACTGCCAGGAAGTCTTGCATGGCCCTGATGGCTCTGAATCCACAAGGATCGCCCAACGCAGCAGGTCAGCACAGCTGGGCAGAGGGTGGAGACGAGATAGTTCAGGCCCAGAGGATGGGCGCACCCTGAATCCAATCCCACTTTGTGGGCCTGAAACCCCAATACCGGGCTACTTGGACTTGCTCCGGCCAATTGGCAGTTGCTGATCTGAGTAAGCCCATTGCTCAAGCTGGGGCTGTACACAGCGTAAGGGGACAAATGTCCCCTTACGCCATGGAGACCTCCAGTCTGCTCCTTCTCGGCGCTGGATTCAGCAATGTCAGAGTGGCCCTGCTGCTTTAGCTGGTTAGGATTGGACTGCCCATCTTCAGAAAAAACAGCCACCATAATATACAAGGAACCTTATAATAAACATAAGTAGGACATGGGTTTAGGAAATGAAACAGAATTGAGACCCATAACTGTAGAATTGGATTGTGTTATGTACAGTCATTTACTTGATTGACTTCCTTATTACTACTGTTAATGCCTTGTGTGTATAAAATACTTAATCTCCTGCCAAGAGCTACATATTTCATTTTTGTGATGCTTCCTCGTGGGAGATGGTCCTATTGTTTCAGAAGATCATATGTCTGTGTTGTGTAGATTTAAATGAGCCTTTAATACCACTGAGCCTTTAATACCACTGTGTGCCTTTGTTCCTTCAGCCATCAAGTTTCTTTCTTTTTTCCCCACTTCCCTTCTCTGAAAACAGCCAAAGATTTTATTCGGAATTTGATGGAGAAAGACCCCAATAAAAGATATACTTGTGAGCAGGCAGCCCGGCACCCATGGTAAGCAGTCATTCCGACGATCGTGTCCAGAAATGTTCAACACCATTTGTCTCCTTTGTCAAAAATCAGTATTATCAAACTCTTGATGCAAAGAGTAAATCCTGGAGAAGCACCACAAATTTCACATAGAGAAATTGCCCTGAAAGTCTTGGTGTAATGGTCCTAACCAGCGGTGGTATTCTGCCTGAACGCTGGGTGGGACATCCGGGTGATCGACAGCCCGCCCGTCGCGTTCCGCAGCGTTACGGCGTTTGTGTAACCAATTACGCCACTTGCGTACGTTACGCAAACGGTGTAACGCTGCGGAACGCGACGGGCGGGCTGTCGATCACCTGGATGTCCCACCCAGCGTTCAGGCAGAATAACACCGCTGGTCCTAACATGATATCACTACAGCATTAATTTAAAGTCCTTGGCCTTAAATTAGACATGCTCTTCATAGGGATTGAGAAGAACAATACAGGTTGAGATCTGGAATGCCTGGGACTGGAACTGTTCCGGATTTCCAAATAAATATTCCAAAGCTAACCTGCAGAAAGAGAGAGAGAGAGAGAGAGAGAGAGAGAGAGAGAGAGAGAGAGAGACTGTGGTTAATGCTTGCTGGCCCCTGATTTTGCTAACCTTTTCTGGTGATGGGCCTCTCTCCCCACCATGTGAAAGGAGAGCCAAGGCTCTCACAGCAGGAAGTACACTTGAATCGCCTGGGCAACTGTCACATATGGTGCCATAAAGCACTTCCAACGCTGGTAGTAAGCCACTACCGCAGGCACTGGGGCGGTGCTATGGCGATGCCGGCAATGCGCACCCGGGAGAGAGCCCCAGTCACTGGCGAGCACTGAGTTTCCCACTCGCCGGTGATGCGGCCTTTTGGGGTGGGGGGAGTTGTAGAGCAGGACGGGACAGCGGTGACTCTTGCTGCCAGTTCCGGACTTCCAGGTAAGGAAATGCAGCCTTTACTTGGAGGCCCTCACTTCTGCACTGGCTAAATAGCTGGTGCAGAAGTGAATAGACCCATCAACCACCCTGTGCCTTTAGTGCAAGGAAAAATGAACATCCTTTTTCCCTGTAGAGGCGCCCGTGACTGCCACAGGATGCAGTGGTAGCCGCCTGGCTACCACTGTACTCCCAAGCGGTCAGCCAGTGTAGGATTGGGCTGTTAGGCTGCAAGCCTAATAACAGCTTCCTGGGAGTAATCCCCAGGGACCAAAATGAGACTTACTTCTGAGTAGACACACATAGGATTGTGTTGTTGGAGAGATCAGGCGGAGGGAGGGCACTAAAGAAAGGGAGAGCACAAGCTAAAACCAGCTGGATTTTATCTAGATTGCACCTCAGCCTGTATTGTGCAATGCCGGCTGGCTCTTGCAGGCACTCAAAACCATTAAAAATGTTTCCAGAACATTCACATGTTTTAAAAAGTTGGGATTTCAGAGCATCCTGGATTTTGGAATGCTGGATAAGCGGTAATCAACCTGTACATCAGTTAATAAAAAAATAAGGATCCATCACATGACTATTGTTGCAAATGCGAATGCGAACATTTTTGGTTCAAACCTCTGTGTGCCGGCCTCTCTGACTCCGAGAGTGATCCAAACATACTCTATGGTGTCCTTTGTGCTGGCCTAACTGTGCTGGCCTAACTCCAGGTTAGGATCAAGCTCTTAAGTGTATGCAGTTTACCAAGCACTTTGATATGCCTAAATAATTATAGGGAAAAAATTTTTTTTCCCCTCATTGCTCTTACCTCTTTTTGGCATCTATAAAATACTGGTAAAGTAGGAAAATTCCATCATGAATTACAGCTTTGGAGACCCTAAATTATAGTTTCAAAGTGCACCTCCATTCCTTCCAGAACAATTTCCAACACACATACAAATTGGAAAACTCTTAGCCATGGGTCAGTACTTCCAGAGGGGAAAAATATGGATATTTGAATGACATCATTCTATCACTGGCCTCAGGAAATAAAAGAAGTCATAAAATTGATATTTCAAACCTAGAACAAACAAAGAGGAACGAACCTCCTAGCAGAAAAGCAGGTCACCTTTTTATATTTTTGAACGAAAAAGAATTTTCCAAGATGGGTTGTCCAACATACACAAGATGTGCTCTTCTGACTGTAAGCTGGAAGACAATCTCCATTAGTTACTGGAATGGAAAAAACAAAAAAAAATGGCAATGTTAACAGATACAAGTGAAGTCTTGTTGAAACAATATAAGGCAGCTATTGTATTCACACTTACCTGGGAGTAAGTCCCATTTAATTCAGTGGGTTTTACTTCTGAGTAAACAAACATAGCATCACACCGTTCCTCCTTTTCTCATTTACCCCACCTGCCTTTCCACCCGCATTACTATACTATAGCTTAGCGGTTTCCAAACCTTTTCAACCCGTGGCTCCCTTGACATACTGGGCCATTGGTCGTGGCTCCCCATTAGGGCTACAGTCCTATACCTTATATAGGGCAGTGGGGTTTTCATGAGGATTCCACGGCTCCCCTGGCTGGTTTCCATGGCTCCCTGGGGAGCCATGGCTCACAGTTTGGGAAACACTGCTGTAGCTGGAAACCTGTCAATTTTTTTCTCTCTCAGCATTTTATCCAAAGTTAGGGTTACTAGATATAAACTGAAACAGTACCTGTACCTTTAACCATTGTAAAGAAGAGGGAATGTTGGCAGGTGCAGTTTTTGAAACCCTTCCATGACAAGCTGCACTTACCCAAATTCCCTCTTCTATACAATGGTTAAAGGTGCAAACTCTGTCCCAGTTTGTATCTGGTAAACCTATCCAAAGTCCAGGATGTGAATATAGGCCATTGGTTTCAAGCATCCTAGAGCCAGATTTTCACCACGTTGGCTTTAAGAAATAGATTTGCAAAACCTTTGCTATCAAAAGTTAATTGGGACAAGTTGACAGAATTCTCACTTATATCAATGAAACTTGTTTCCAAGTAGGGCTACTTAAGGCTGCTATTCTGTGTGCTCTTACTGGGGCGAAAGACCCATTGAGCACAGTGGGACTTACTTTTGGGTAAATATTATTAGATTGAGTTGAAGGCATGCTGTGGAATCTTATGCATATTTATTCATAAGTAAGTATCCTTGATTTCAGTCATAAAGAGAAGATGCAACTTTCTCCAGATTAGGACCAGCATTTCAAAATCAGTTTCTGGCCTGTTAGCTGGAGAAAACACAATTGTCTAGTTGTAATTTAGGAGAGTCTTACAGTTGAAGCATATGCTCAAATCTGTCCCCAACACAGTAATTTTATAAAAGTACTAATTCTTGCATAGGGATTTAAATCTTCACAGACTGAGAAGAAAAGAAAGCTCATTTCCAAATACCTCTTATCTGGCTGCCTTAGCTCCTAGTCATGAGATCTGTGGTCCAACTCTAGCTTTTTCATTGTCTTTCCATGTGCTAGGGCAGTCACTTGGCTTTGCTATAAATCATTGCAATTATTATCTTCCAAAATATTCCCTTAAGTAGAATGTTGTGAACCTGCCTTTGAAATCCTCACTATGGTTACACAGAAGCGTGTTCCATTGATTTCAATGAATGGAAACGATAAACCCACTTGGATGTACATTCCATAAAGCAGTCCAAAGGGGAAATCCCTATTGCAAGATACAGATTTTGCCATCAACTGCACATTTATCTGGTTTTCCCCAGCCTAATCTGTAGGTGATTTATGTGCCCACCTGCAGAGATTATTTGTATCAGACCAGACCTCTTACTTAAGGCTTTCTGGTGTGTTTCAAGGCCATCAAGTATGGTTTGCCACGGCTGTTTGAAGATAAAAACACTGAGTAAGCAGAGATAGGAGGTGGTTTGCAAGAGCTGGATAAGCATTTTTTAATATTTGTTTTTCTTTCATGCTACATCTGCAGTAGCATTAATGACAGCAATTACCTTGATTAAGTACGTATTGTCAAGGCAGAGCACTGATCCCACACTAAACCATCGAGTCCAGACTTTAATGAATGAAAGAAGGAAGAGGAATGCACCGAACTGTCAGTTGAAGGCCTGGCCATAATTTCTCTTTTAAAAAAAAATAGGATCAGAGGGAGAAAGAAATGTTTCACTCAGAGACTCTTCAGGAAAGATTATAGAGGCAAAGCATGGCATGATCTCATCTCCTTCAGAGGTCTGCTATAGCTTGTAATTGCAAGGCGCTCAGTATTACAATAGCATAAATTTAAAAAATATGTATGTGAAAGGATTATATTTGTCACCCTCTGAAACAGAAGATTTACAGAGGAGCTCAGTTCCCCTGACAATCCTATTTAAAGTGTGAAATGGCTCCCTGCAGAAAATGGGCAATGTTTACAACATTAATTTAAATTCTTTTCTGGCCTCTCCTGTACTCCTGTTTATTTTGGAAATCTCACTGGTATTGGATAAATTTCTGCCTCAGCCGTTATGTTTCTGCAGTGTTGTTCATTACTCAAACTTGATGTTTTCCATCATCCAGATAATTTATTTGAATGCCTGCGTTCTTTAATTCTGAAGGTTCTAACAACCGTGCAATAGAGAACTCATGCCATATACACTGGGTATCTTGGGGACAGAACAAACCACGATCCCCCTGCCTAAAAAAAGATTTCCAAGCAGGCCAATTTCTTCTCCTTCACATCCCAGTGTTCTTATTTTTTCACATTTCAAGATTTCATAGCTCATATGGAGCATTGAGCATGCTCAGAATCATTGTGCAAATTCTACAAAACGAACCACATTAGAGACACAACATACCTCCTCTTCCAATTGTGTTTGAGTTAAAGTTAGTGCCAGTTAAATAACAGTTCATTTTTGTGAGGACTAGTGTGAGGGAGACCTGCAGTAGCACATACAATAGATTGCCATCTGAACTACTACTAGTAATACTACACATGCTACTACATCTCTCTATCTATCTCGCTCTCGCTCTCTCAAATGTGCAAAGAATGCTAAAAAAATTCGTATTTCTTAAAAATTCTAATTTTAGCATATTTACAAAGGGCACAATCTTAACCTGGAGTTAGGCCAACACAGTTAGGCCAGCAAAGTGTGGCTGGCACAAGGGACACTGTAAAGTATGTTTGGACCACTCTCAGAGTCAGAGATGCCAGCACACAGATGTGCTCCACTCAATTCAGACAAGCATCAATCACTCGATTCAAATGATAGACCAAAATGTCAAAATTCAAGTTAAAATTTGAGTCACGACTCTTTCCCCCCCAAACACTGAAAACAGGAACCTATCCCCCACAGATATAGGGGACTCCTGTACTTATATTGTTCACTAGCTGTTTGCCTGTGGCTTCGCCCGCATGGAAATCTAAACGCAATAAGACTATTTTCATTGCGCCGATCTTCAAGTTTAAGTTCACTACCCAACCCCTAAAAGAATTAGTGTGAAGATACATAGCCTATATGTTAACGGACAGTCTAAGGAACATATCAATTTTCACTGTCAAATTAAGTAGGAAACACTTATACAAGCAACTAAAAGAGCAAAATGAAACTGTCACATTCACTGAACGATGATAAACTGAAAGACTTGCCGAGTTAGCTTCCCTTAAATACGACCATCTAAGATTTGAGTGGGTACTGGAATTTTCTCGAATATCATGGGTCCAAGACCGGGGCATGATTTCTAAAAATTTCCAGAAGGTTCTACAGAGTTCTATTTGTGCGAGTCGACTAAACTTGGGCTTAAATGTCATCGGGACTGTCACCAATCAGCTTAGCAAACCCAAAAACTACGGATTTGACACTGTCGGTCATTTTGGACATTTTATTTTTCACCCCTTCTCACCCCCCATGCTGATGGGGGCTGAACTTGGACTTCAACTGCATCGCGAGTGTCACTATTCATCTCAGCGCCCCCGAAAACTATGGATTCGACACTAATATCGGTCGTTGTTGATTACTTTTACATGTTACCCCCTTCCCACCCCAAGGGGTGCTAGGGGTGTCTTACCCCCACAGTATTTCTTTCCAGATTGTAAAGAATATGTGTATATGTGTACCAAGTTTGGTGTAAATTGCTCCAGGCATTCCAGAGTTATGCTAGAACATACACACATACATCCATTTTTATATATATACTAGCTTTTATGTACTCGGCTTCGCCCAGGTGTTTATAGGTGCCATCCCTGACCCCCCCCACTCACTAGGCATACAGATGGCCCGTTTATATGTCCCATCCCTGCCCCCCACATGTGTTCCTGGGTGTTTATATGTCCCATCCCTGACCCCCCCACTCACATGTGTTCCCGGGTGTTTATATGTCCCATCCTTGACCCCCCCACTCACATGTGTGCCCGGGTGTTTATATGTCCCATCCCTGACCCCCCACTCACATGTGTGCCCAGGTGTTTATATGTCCCATCCCTGACCCCTCCCCCCACTCACATGTGTGCCCGGGTGTTTATATGTCCCATCCCTGCTGCTGTACTGTTTCTGTTGCTCTAGATGTAGCAGCTCTGTGACGTAGCGCTGCAAGTCGTGTTTTTTTCCCCTCAGGTGTTTCCTGTGTACGCTGTTGTTTCATCTTTGTAGCCTTTGGTTGCACCTTCCCAATTGCCTTACGTTACACAGTGAAAGTAACCTTTCAGAGAGAGAGCAACAGCCACAGCACCTTGTGCCAACTGTCCACTGCCAAGCAGGGACCGCCCACATGTCCACAGAACACATTTCCCTGGCCCTGTATTGGTTTGCCTGCGGGAAACCTGTTTGCTGCTGTTTGTCTTCAACTGTAAAGAGTTCAGTTGCTGCCTGAAGATTCCGCATGTCATTTGCATCTCATCATGACATCATCAGAGCCTCGGAATGCTGCGGCTCAGCCCATAGCCACCCATAGAGAACCACAAATTCACTTTTACCCGCGCCCGTGGGGGCGCGATCCGTTCCAAAAGCGGCGCAGCGACGGTCTCGGGGGGCCAAGGCACCCGCGTGCCGAGTTTGGCGCAAATCGGTCCAGGCGTTGCGGAGCCTATGTGGAACACACACACACACACACACACACACACACACACACATACATACATACATACATACATACATACATACGCTCTTCTTTATATATATAGACTAGCTGTTATGTACCCGGCTTCGCCCGGGTGTTTATAGGTGCCATCCCTGACCCCCCCCCTCACCAGGCATACAGATGGCCCGTTTATATGTCCCATCCCTGCCCCCCCCACTCTCATGTGTGCCCGGGTGTTTATATGTCCCATCCCTGACCCCCCCTCACATGTGTGCCTGGGTGTTTATATGTCCCATCCCTGACCCCCCACTCACATGTGTGCCCAGGTGTTTATATGTCCCATCCCTGACCCCCCAACTCACATGTGTGCCCGGGTGTTTATATGTCCCATCCCTGCCCCCCACTCACATGTGTGCCCGGGTGTTTATATATCCCATCCCTGACGTCCCCCCCACTCACATGTGTGCCCGGGTGTTTATATGTCCCATCCCTGCCCCCCCACTCACATGTGTGCCCGGGTGTTTATATGTCCCAACCCTGACCCCCCCACTCACATGTGTGCCTGGGTGTTTATATGTCCCATCACTGACCCCCCCCCAGTCACCAGCCATACAGATGGCCCTGCATCGGTTTGCCTGCGGGACACCTATTTGCGCCCGGGTGTTTATATGTCCCATCACTGACCCCCATCCCCACCCCACTCACCAGGCATACAGATGGCCCTGTATAGGTTTGCCTGCGGGAAACCTATTTGCACCCGGGTGTTTATATGTCCCATCACTGACCCCCCCCCCACTCACCAGGCATACAGATGGCCCTGTATAGGTTTACCTGTGGGAAATCTATTTGTGCCTGGGTGTTTATATGTCCCATCCCTGACCGCCCCCCCCCCAGTGGTTTTCGGCCACCCCCAGACATTTTTTTTTTTTGGTTAAAAATTACCCGGCGGTGACTGGGTGTTTATTTGGCCCCTCCACGCTGCTGTACTGTTTCTGTTGCTCTAGGTGTAGTAGCCCTCTGTTTCATATCCTGTAGTCGTTTGTGACGCTGCTCCACTGTTTGTGTTGCTCTAGATGTAGCAGCTCTGTCTCTCTTACCGTGTAGTCTTTTGTCACGCTGCTGTACTGTTTCTGTGGCTCTAGATGTAGCAGCTCTGTGACGTAGCGTTGCAAGTCGTGTTTTTTTTCCCTCAGGTGTTTCCTGTGTACGCTGTTGTTTCATCTTTGTAGCCTTTGGTTTCACCTGCCCAATTGCCTTACGTTACACAGTGAAAGTAAACTTTCAGAGTGAGAGCAACAGCCACAGCACCTTGTGCCAACTGTCCACTGCCAAGCAGGGACCGCCCACATGTCCACAGAACACATTTCCCTGGCCCTGTATCGGTTTGCCTGCTGTTTGTCTTCAACTGTAAAGAGTTCAGTTGCTGCCTGAAGATTCCGCATGTCATTTGCATGTCATTTGCATCTCATCATGACATCATCAGAGCCTCGGAATGCTGCGGCTCAGCCCATAGCCACCCATAGAGAACCACAAATTCGCTTTTACCCGCACCCGTGGGGGCGTAATCCGTTCCAAAACCATGCAGCGACGGTCTCGGGGGGCCAAGGCACCCGCGTGCCGAGTTTGGCGTGAATCGGTCCAGGCGTTGCGGAGCCTATGTGGAACATACACACACACACACATACATACATACGCTCTTCTTTATATATATAGATAGACAATAAAAAGCTAATATAAACCTAAGGAAAAAACAAATTTAAAATTTAACATTATGAAGTACTTACATCCGTGTAGAAATACAAAACTCTTCACAGAAATAAACAAGTGTTAATGAACTTGAATCCAAAATGCACACTATCACTGTCAAATTAAGGAGGAAACACTTATACAAGCAACTAAAAGAGCAACACGAAACTGACACATTCACTGAACGATGATAAACTGGAAGACTTGCCGAGTTAGCTTCCCTTAAATACGACCATCGAAGATTCGAGTGGGTACTGGAGTTTTCGATTATTTTGACGTCACCCCCTTCCTACCCCCACCCCTAGGGGTGCTAGGGGTGCTAGGGGTGTCTTAGCCCTGCAGTATTTCTTTCCAGAGTGTAAGGCATATGCGTACCAAGTTTGGTGTAAATCGCTCCAGGCATTCCAGAGTTATGCTGGAACATAAATTCACACACACATACACACTTTTTATATTTTCTATATATTTTCTATATATAGATATAGATTAAGGGGTAGTTTGGATGGTTCCCTCACTCATGGGGTGATGGGGCAGCAAGCCAAGAGATGGGGTAGGCATACACCTCACCACACTTTTGGGCAGGCTATTCAGGCAGCAGCATCCAAACCAACCTAAAGCATTTTCAAGGTGCAGGGAAGAGCCATTCTTTTTCCAACAGTGGCGTGCTTCTGACCCTTGAAACGTTCAACCCTGCCATCTCATGGGTATCCCAAACAAGCACCTACATGCTGTCCACTCTAGTTATTGTGAGTGGGGGACTCTCCGGGTCAGTTTGGTCTCTTGTTTTATTCATCCCATTGAAGCTGTCAGGTGAGATGCCCATTAATGTTGCTTGTGTTGTAGCCACTTCCTTACTAATTACAAGCCAAATACCTTCTGGATTGCCAAGTCCATCCCACCTTCTCACCTAGGGAGCCAGGTTGCATTAAAGATCAGTGACCTAGCAATGAAAAAGGTTTAGGTCACTGACCTTAAACCAATCCTAGTGAACCTAATTCTGTTCATGGCATGCAGCCATAGCTGTACAAGTTTACTTTTTATGTCATCAAACTGCTTAGGTTTTCTAACTAGCTTATTGTTAAATATGTTTAATGATTTATTCCCTTCTTTTCATATGTGCATTCAAGGAGGCAATATTAAAACAACATAGGATACAGAGTGAATAATAAAACAAACAACCTTCCCCCCCAAATGCCTCAAAACATACACAAAGCATACATATCCTTCACTGGGCTAACTAGTTTCAGGGCACAATTCTAACTTGTGCTGGAAGGGCAAGGCCAGGAAGTCAATGGGCTTTCTTGGATATGCACCTTCTGTTTAGCTGGTGCAGCTCCAGCCATGCAGCCCGAATCAAGGCCACACAGTATGGGGACAGAGAATTGGATGCAGCCTAACAGCTGCATCCTGGCTTCGACCTCCTCCCTGGGCCAGCATGCCTCCGGCCCAAACGGCACTTTGCGTTCTGCCGGGGGACAGTGTGAAAGACCCCTACTGCTGCTCCCAGGGGTCTCTGCAGTCAGCTGCACACACGCAAAATGTCAGTTGCATGGCTTGCTGGATTAGCAGACCCCGGAAGCACCTGGCCGCAAAGACCCCTGGGAGCTGTAGTCTTTTGCACCTTCCCCCACAGAACGCAATCCTCTGCTCACACTGGGGAAGGAAAAGGGAGGCACTGGTTCTGGCCCACGAGCCAGAATTTGGATCCCCTTGCGCTAAAGGAATTCTGCAGGAGACAACAGTGTGAATGCAAATAGGAAGTGGACATCAGAGGAAGCTGATGGACTGCGAGAATATTATTCTCCGTTTCCTGTAAGCGTTTTCACTGTCACCTCCTCCGGCAGCTATGAGTCTAGGCTCTCACTAGACTGAGGCCTAGAGAAGGAGGTGAGGCCAGGATCTGGCAGTTAGACCAGATCCTAACCCCCATCCCCAGCCAGTCAGCCCTACAAGGAATGTTCAGATTTGCACCAGTGATTTCACTGGCGCAGATCCGAGTAGCCCTGTAGTGGCGGCTAGGGCTTCACCTGGGGTAAAGGGAAAATATTGCTTTACCCCAAAGTGGCCACCAGTTGCCTTCTGACCTGCTCTGGATACAGGGCAGGCCGGCCAGCCTGCCTATTCCCACACAGGTTAGGCTTGCATTCTAACTGCTTCTCAGGGCGCAATCCTAAGCAGCGCTGGACTGGTGAGGCCGACGGGCCAGCGCCATATCCTAGCACTGCTTGGGTAAGGGAGGCATTCGCTCCCCTACCGTAGGGGAGGCTCCAGCTCCCATATGCTCCCATATGGTCCTAAATAGCAGGCTCCTAAATATGCTCCTAAATAACAGGCGCAGATCCGAAGAGACCACGCTGCCTGAACCAGGCTGCACAGCCTCTCAGACGGACTTAGGATGTGGCCGTATGGCCACCTCCCCAGCCCGCCCATATCCCGCCCTTGTCCTGCCCAGTCTCCCTCCCCCTCAGCCAATCCCCGTCCCGGAATGGGGCGGAGCCTCCGTTGCACTGACTCAGCGTGGGCTCAGCAGGACTGGTGCTGCCTGCAGTACCAGTCCTGTTGCTGTAGCACTGACACGGGGGTGCTGATCAGCGCCCCCACATCGGCACTAACGACGTCGCACCGACACTATGACGTAGCGTCGGTACGATGTGCAGGTAAGATTGCTCTACCTGTGTCACAGGGAACTCATGAGACATAATCCAGTGCTAAGTGCTAAAGCTGGATTTACATTTGAGCAATGGAAATATTGTATAAGGTGTGATTTGGAAGAACAGGAAACAAAAGATGCACTTGATAACAGTGAGCGAAGTGCAGGAGATGAGCGCATTTTGCAGTGGAAACGACTGATGCAAAGTCTAGAAAAATTATTGCAAAAAAACTTAGGAGCTTGCAGCTTGTTTGTGTCCTGCGCACAAAGACTGTAAAAGAAAAAGGCTGTAGGCCCTAAATTAGGTTTTTGGATAGAAAGGCTCGAGAGATAAAATTAACTTGAAAGTTAATAAAATTAACATGAAAGGTCTCTGCAATCACTCAGAAGGTGATTGCACCCCTGCTAACTGGGCAAGAGGCATTTTTTCAAGTGGTGTTCCTCTTATATTTAGCAGGGGGAGAGTAATTGTCCCTCTTCACCCCAGCGCAGTCTTTCTAGTAGCTGTTGCTGGTGGTCTGCCTTTTTTTTAGATTGTGGGACAGGGAGCCATTTAGCTTTATTATTGTTACTATTTGCCTGTAAACCGCTTTGTGAACTTCGTGTTGAAAAGCGGTGTATAAGTACCTGTTGGTTGGTTGATTGATTGATTGATTGATTGATTGATTGATTGATTGCATTTAACAAAGTTATCCACTTATAAAATCTCCTTCATTTATATCCATAGCTCTTTTGTCAATAATCTCTTGCGGTCTATTTATTATTATTTTTTGCAAGATTCCACTTCCCTCTTTACACCAATGGCAAATGTTCATTATTATTTTTATTTAAAGCTGCACATTTACTAGTTCAATGCAATTGATTTCTGATAATCCAGCACCTTGGGGGACTTGGGTGATGCCAGATTATCAAATACGCTGGATTTATCAGGAGGTATATAGATACAATCTGCGTGCGTGCGTGCGTGCGTGTGTGTGTGTGTGTGTGTCCCTCTCTCTTCTTCCCACTCCATTGATCTAGATCTATGTGCCCAATCCTGAGCGGGCCATCGCTGGTGGTAAGCCCGTATTGCCAGCGCTGGTATCATGAAGGTGTCATAAAGCACTTGCACTGCCAGTGTTAAGAGCTTACCTCTGGCACGGGGCCAGCACCAGGCCCCAGCACCCAGAGGAGCAGACATGGAGTGGGCAGTAAGTTTCACTGCCACTGGCAGTGCACTCCTTCAGGGTGGGGGGGGCAGGGCGTGGGAAGGACAGAACTGGGCAGTGGGAGGGGCAGAGCAGGGGTGGCACCGGCAGTGGCCTCCACCGCTGGATCCAGACCTCGGTCTTGGGCCACACGGCCCTCAAATCTGGCACAGACTTGAGGAGACCCATTTGCAGGCCTTTGATCTTACCCAGGGAAAGGGGACCAATATCCCCTTCTCCCAAGGAGCCTCCTGCAGTGCCCATAGGATGCAGTAGTGGCTGTTTGGCTACCGCTGCGCCTACAGCCCCTGGGCGTTTGGCTTGACCAGGTAGACCCTCAGCCTGTGCCCAACCTGACTGATGCCACCCCTACCAGTGAGCATGGGAGCATATCAGGAATGCCCAGGGATGGGGTAAACTAACCAGATTTTGATCTTCCATAACCAAAAGGTTCTGCTGAGAGTGAAGTCTGCACAGGGCTTTGTGGTGCTTCCATAAAAGAAAAATAAGATGGATTTTTTTAGTAGAAAAACTAATGGAAGGATATGCTTTAGGGCGCAATCTTAACCTGGAGCTGGCCAGCAAAATTTGGCTGGCATAAGGGCTACTGTAAAGCGTGTTTGGACCACTCTCTGTGTCAGGGAGTCTGGGGCACATCTGTGTGCTGGCCTCTCTGACTCTGACAGTGGTCCAAACATACTTTACAGAGTCTCTTGTGACAGCCAAACTTTGCTGGCTTAACTGTGCCGGCCTAACTCCAGGTTAGGAGTGTGCCCGTAATCTCTTTTACTTATCAGTACCATCCATAACTCAGTTCAGTCCATGGGAGAAAAAAAAACCTGCCAACTAATTTTAATGGAGCCAGATTGATCCCATTTTTGTTGAGAGAATGGAAGACAGAGAAAATGCTAAGTCATTATAAAAGATTATTCCTAAGCAAATAACCTGTCAAAATGTCTTCCTTTTAAAACTCTTTTCCAGGATTGCTGGTGACACAGCCCTCAGTAAAAATATCCACGAGTCCGTCAGTGCTCAGATCCGCAAGAACTTTGCAAAAAGCAAATGGAGAGTAAGATATGTTCTCAGTTGCTTGTGTTGTGGGGAATCTCTGGCTTTTAATTTTATAAGGGAGTCTGTTATGAAATGCTTCCCACCCTGTTTCAAAAGAATGCTTCTTGCTTTCACCTGGGAGTTTAGCTTATCATAGCAGTGCCATTCTTTCATGAAGAAGTGATGGGAAAGGGCTTCAGAGAGAATGAACACATATTGTTTTTCTTTCTTCTCCTGTCTCTTCCGTACAAAAGAGAAACCTGTGAAAATAAATGGTATCCTCCATTCCAATCCCCTCTCCCACTCCCTAAAATTCCAGCTCTGTCACTAGATAGCCTTATGCTACAACTCTGTTTAAATTATCCATTTAGCTTTAGACTTGAACTGGAGAAATTAACAACACATTCCTTTGCACATTGTCCCAAAAGTCCATCCCACTGTGTTAAGTGCGGTTTATTCGCAGGAAAGTATGCATAAGATTGCAGCTTTCGTTATTGTTAAAACTTGCTGAATTCAGTAGATATAAGGTATACAACAGATTCACTTGACTATAACTAGTTTGCCCCATTAATTTCAGAGCTCTTTCTCTGGACTGAATGTAACTATGAACTTATTTCTGGTGATTTTTTTTTTACCTGAGTTTCATTGGCTGTTTCTGGTTAGGGCCAGATAAGAGGCTGTCTTTTGTACTGGCATGGCTGCAAATGGCTAGCTGTACACTGCAGTTACTCACCGATCATAGAATCATGGAAGAGGCCTTCAAGGCCATTAGTCCAACCTTCTTCTTGAAGTAAGAAAATTCACTCTCGAGCACATCCAAAAAGTGCCTTCCTGCCTCTGCTTGAAGTCATACAGTAATGGCGAACCCCACCAAGCCCCCCCAGTACTTGGTTCCATTGTCGAACTGCCCTCACCGTTAAGTAACTTTTCCTAATATTCAGCTGCAACTCCTCTTTTGCCGCTTAGCCCAATAAATCTAGTTTTACTCTGTGGCGCAGCAGAGAACAAATCCTTGCCCGCTTTCATGGGCAGGCTTCTAGATATTTGAAGAGTACTATCATGTTCCCTCCTCAGCCTTCTGTTTTTCAGACTAAACATGTGGAGGTCCCTCTTCCTTTCCTTATAGTACTTGTTTCCCAGACTTCTAACCAGTAGTGTTATCCAGCCAGTACGCTGGGCGGGACTTACATTTGATCGGCAGTCCGCCCATTGCGTCATGCCGCGTCTCTGCCGTCATGCTGCGTCCAGCGGGCGGGAAAGCGGTGGAACGCGGCATGACGCAATGGCTGGACTGCCGATCAAACGTAAGTCCCGCCCAGCGTACCGGCTGGATAGCACTACTGCCTCTAACCATCTCCATTAGACTTATTTGTGCCCCAGACCGGACATAGTACTCTAGATGAGGACTGGCCAGTGTGGAGTAAATCAGAACCACTACTACTCACAACTCTTAAGTCTACATTAGATGGCCATTAGATGGCCTTTCTGGGGGTGGGAGTTGAGAGATTGATTGCTATGGAAGACATTGGCTGGGGTGGGGGAACATAGGGGGAAAGGACCATTTTTCTCCCAAGGAAGAATGAAGATGGACATTTTCAAAATAACATATGATTCCCACTGGATCGCTCAATTCCAGAATCCACAACTCAAGGACACCCAGCAGGGTGTCAGTTTTCAACATTATAAAACTTGGGAAGTGCAGAATTTGATATTACAAACATACCTACTTAGCATTATTGTGAAGTCCCGACAGTTTTTTCTTTATAGTTGAGAAATTCATATTTTGAAATGAGCTACACAAAAAAATGATGGGTAGCTCAGCGGGCTGCCAGATCTGATCTAGGATATCATTTAGCTTATGACAGTGGTATTCAAACTTTTTAGACTGGGATCCACTTTTTAGAATGGCACTCATGTTGAGACCCACCAGAAGTGATGTCATTAACCTGGAAGCAGTGTTGTGGCATGAAGTGACATCATCAAGCAAGAAGTGCTGTCATTGTAACATAATAAAATGACACTGCTGGAATGCAAATTGGCACTGCAGCAATTGTACAACCATGAAGCATCCCTGACAGAAAGCAGGATTAGGACAAAATATTATGTCAAAGCACTGAACTAAAAACAAAATTTTAAAAACCCTCACTTGAAAATTCAAACTGTTAACACTCACAAAAGGCCTATAACCACCCCGGCAGGCGGGAAAGTGGCGGAATGCGCCGTTACGCAACGGACGGACTGCCGCTCAAAGGTAAGTCCCACCCAGCGTACCGGCTGAATGCCGCCGCTGCCTATAACAAGAACAAGGTCTGCAGTTTCCAAGATGGCTGCTCCCAGCTTTCTGAGACCCACTTGACATAGGGCGCGACCCACCAAGTGGGTCCTGACCCACAGTTTGAATAACATTGGCTTATGATGTCTGCAGCCCATTTTCCTTCATCAAATGTCAGACTTTATGTACATACCAAAAAACAAAGTTAATTGTGTGTGTGTGTTTCCTATTCTTTTCCAGCAAGCATTTAATGCCACTGCAGTTGTGAGACACATGAGAAGATTACAACTTGGCAGCAGTTTGGACAGTTCGAATGTTAGCGTGTCGAGCGCCCTGAGCCTGGCCAATCCACTGGCTGACGGATCAGCAAGGAAAGACCGTGAGTGCATGACAGCAAGCTGCGATGGTGGTCAAGTGTCAGAGTGGGGGCCGGGGGTCCCATGGTGGTCATCCTCTGCTGATCACCTGCTGTGACTGAGAGCACAATCCCAACCTGGAGTTAAGCCGGCACAGTTTAGCCAGCAAAGTTTGGCCGGCACAAGGGCCACCATAAAGAGTATTTGGATCACTCTCGGAGTTAGGGAGGATGGTGCATGGCTTCTCTGACTCCAAGAGTGCTCCAAACATACTATATGGTGTCCCTTGTGCCAGCCAAACTTTGCTGGCCTAACTGTGCCATCCTAACTCCAGATTAGGATTACACTCTGAATTCTTTGACAGTTTATGTTATACAACCTAACTACTAAGGCTCTCTCCTGTGCTTTTTGCTAGTCTAAATTCAATGGAATGGGGTGCATAAAAACAACTTCAAGCGGTTGCTGGTAGGCAAGTAGGTTAGCGGTCAGTGAAATCTTCTTCACAGTTCATGAAATTAGCTGAAGACTTGGAGACATTTGGCTGAGGAAATGAGATATATTGTGGTGCCCTAACCTAGGGGCTTCGAACTAATACAATGGGCTGAATAGCATTCATGGTGCCTGCTGAGGCCCAGGAGTGATGTCATTAATCAGGAAGTTCTGTTATTAAGCAGATGCTGGCCAGAAGTAAGTGCTTTTTTTTTTTTT
>JAJKFI010000010.1:15224145-15247747 GCA_029204185.1 Lerista edwardsae
GAGAGAGAGAGAGAGAGACCAAGAGAGAGAGACCGAGACCGAGACCGAGACCCAAGGTCACCCAGGAAGCTTCATGGCTGAGCTGGGATTTGAACCTGGATCTTCCAGTCTACGCCCAGCTCCCAAACGATGACACCATCCCGGCTCTTGTTATAATGGCCCTGATAAAACTGCCTTCAACTGCAAAAATAGGGTGATTTGTCAAGCACCTGGCAGGTCACAGTAAAAAACCTGCGGTTTGTGTTTGGTGGACAGCCCAATCCTCTGCCTTGAAAAAGGCAGGTCAACAGGCCTGTGCTGAATCCCAGGCTGCAGCGAAAATTGGAGAAAGGGGAATTACTTCCATATCCTGCCCCATGTAATGCTGCAGCTACCCCAATGGAGCTACTTGGATCTGAGCCAGCAAAATCACTGGTGCAGATCCAAGCAGCGGGCTGGCCAAGAGTGGATTAGGATATAGTGCCTAAGGGCCTGACGCTTATCCACCCCTTCCACTCCATCCATTGATCTGCCCTTCCCGCCTCGAAATGCCCCTGTTATCCCCTCCACCGTCCTCACTAATCTCCTGCACCAGCCTCCTCAGGCCAGGGTACACCTACCCTCCTCGGTTTGGATCCAGTAGAAACAGGCCAGCACTCATCCTTTCACCAGCACGGCCTGCTCCCAAGTTGTCACAGGCTAGCCAGGATGGTGTCATGGCTTGGGAGTTGGTGACACACCTGGACTGGCATCAGGGACTTACATTGGCCCTGCACAATGTTAGGATTGTGCGCTCAGTGGATCACAAGTGGTACAGAAGGTTAGAAAAGTCCCAGTTCCCTCAATACATCCCTCGCCAACAAAACAGTCCCAGACCGAGTAACTGGGTTGGGTTGCGCCCAGACGGCTGCTATGAAGGAGTTGATTTTGAGTCATTCAGGGCACAATCCTAACCTGCGTTTAGGCCAGCACAGTTAGGCCAGCAAAATTTGACCAGCACAAGGGACACCGTAAAGCACGTTTGGACCACTCTCGGAGTCAGGGGAGATGGTGCATGTCTGTGTGCTGGCCTCTCTGACTCCGTGATCCAAACATACTTTACATTGTCCCTTGTGCCAGCCAAACTTTGCCGGCCTAACTATGCTGGCCTAACTCTAATTTAGGATTGTGCCCTGAGTCATAAACTCTTTTACTCATCCAGCAGGGTTTTGTTGTTTTTTGTAATAAGATTGGGCCTTCTCAGTTCTATGGTCAAAGGGGTCCTTTCCTCCCCTTCCCATGATCCTGTTCTGTCACGGCATGCTCTGTTACGAATTGGGTCCTCTCAGGAGGTACTGTTGTTTATGACTGCAGTTCCAGGAGAATCTGATCTTTTAGGGCTGTAGTAATAATGAGCACATAAATAAGAAGAGAGAAATAAATCAGGCTGTTCTGCCTGCACTGAGGAAATTGCAGGTCTGGAGAGAGACTTTGGAGACTCAGGGAATACTGTATATTCTGGAAGAAATTTGCTGGGGTAATAGTTTCCCATTACAGTCCCATGTCTAAGATTCTTAGGACAGCCGGCTATTAAGGAGATGAAAGAACATGTGTTGTAGGAAGTGAGGAGTGTTCGTTATATTTTGCTATCATGTAGATCATGGACGTAGAAGCACCGCCAATGAAACTGAACTCCAAAAGCAGGCCTGGGAACGGCAGTTTGTTGGAGACCTTGGACAGCCATGGCCAGGCTGAGCAGACAGTGGTTTCCAAACACCTGACAGCTGAGGCACACTTTGCTTCTTCATTAAAACAGAAGACACAATGAGCAACCCAAGCCTTCACGGGAGCAGCGCCGGAGGCCCACGTGCTACCCCGGCAGTGGCTGCCACAAACGTGTCATAAGTCTTGTTGTGTCAGCTGGTGATCAGTGGTGCCAGTGGAGAAGCCGGAAGAGAGGCCGGAAGATGAGTGCTGGGCGGTAAGTATCCTGCTGAGGGGTGGGAAGGTGTTTTGGGGTGGGGGTGGGAAGTCGGCAAAATGGGGCAGGGCAGACCGTAGGATGATCTAGGCTCAGGTGGTGGGCAGAGCAGCAGCAGCAGCAGAGGCTTTCTATCCCCCCTCCTGAGCCTTAGAACATGACACAGGTCTCATTGGTTTTGCACCAGCTATTTAGTAGACCCATTTAGTAGCTATTTAGTAGCTACTTAGTAGACCCATAAAAGTAGACCCATTGAGGCCACCAGTTCTGAGGCCACCAGTTACCAACACTGCATAGGGTAAGAGAACCAAAGTCTATGCAGGGTAAGGAAACCAAATGCTGCAGAGTCCTTCCAGAAGCTTCAGGGACCTTCAGAATAGCATCTGCTACCAGCGTGGACCCTGTAAACATGGCCGATGGATGCTTCTGCTGGCCATTTTAAAGGGGTCCGTACTGGTTGCAGGTGCCATTCTGGAGGTCCCTGCAGCCTTTGTGGGGTATATACTGTATGCAGTGATGTCATTCAGGGGGAATGGACCAAAACGGGCGTTCCAGTTCCTAACGGGCTCCATGGCTGGTTCCGGGTTCCCAACAAGTGCCAATCAAAAGTGAGTTCCTGTTCCTAAATCATTTGAATGACACCACTGACTGTATGTATATATACTTTTTTGCATTTATTGACCACAGTTTCCATTTACAGAGCATTTTATCATGTGTCGTCACTGTGAATGGGGCAATGTAAAAAGGGATTTCAACCTAGGGTCTTTCTTCCCTGCTGAACAATCCATCTCGTTTTTTTCCAACCCCACCTCTGTCTCTCTTTGGAGTCATGGTACGATATGTGGCAGAAAGAGAGAACACTGATATTCACCAGCCTCCCAAGTGTAGAGTCTTTTCTAAGTAGAACTAAATTTGTTACAGCTGTGAAGAACAGCTGCAAACTTATTTATTAAAGCAAAGTCTTTTTTTTTTCCTTGTTCAGATGTGCGGTATTCTTCTGTTTAATCATTACTAAGTCTGTCGGGGGAGGGATTTGATAAAAGTGCAGCCCCAGGGGGTGCAGATCCCTCCAAATGACATCACTGCATAAATCTGTTGTTTTGATTCCCCAAAGAACCTCTGCAAACCTGAAAAAAATGGCATACTGGGGCAATCACAGGTGCTAAGAGTCTTCCATTTCCCCCCCTTAAAGATGGTGGTGCACAGCCTTGTTTGAGATTCATTAACTCTGCAGCGCCAGAAACAACTAGAGCCTTGCTCATATACAAGAGAGGCCGTGTCATTGGGCAAGTTGTACTTGGCAGAATCTGGCTGCTTTGAATTCTGCAGATGCCGAGCTGAACCATTTCCAATGTTTCATATTCTCTAGGTCAGTGGTTCCCAAACTTTGGGTCGGGACCAGTGATGTCATGCAGGGGGAATGCGGGGGAACTCAGTTCCACTAGTTAAAATTAGGGCTGACTCCGCCCACTTCACTCTCCCTCCTCCCCCCTCCCAATTCCTTTGCAAAGAGCTTTTCTTCTTGGTTGGGTGGCACTCAGAGGGTTAAAGGGAGCGACTCCGGATTCCTAGGGGGGCGAAGGCAGTGATGTCATTCAGGGGGAACGGACCAGAACGGGCGTTCCGGATCCTAACGGGCTCCGTGGCTGGTTCCTGACAAGTGCCAATCAAAAGTGAGTTCCTGTTCCTAAATCATTTGAATGACACCACTGGTCGGGACTCACCAGTGGGTTGGGAGCCACTTTCAGATGGGTCACGAAGCACCTAGAGCAGCCATAATAGAAATGTGGGAAGATGGGATGCTGGAAAGGGGGAGGGCTGTGTGGTTGTCTTGCTTGTGTCAAGGTCGTACATAGGCTTTTTCTTTCTGATTCACTTTGCTATTGGAAAATGACTGAGAAGTAACCAAACTTCTTGCTGCTTTCTCAGGAAAGCAGGCAGGCTCTGGCATCGCAATGACGGCACTTCCAGCCCTGGCATCACTTCTGGTGGGTCCTGGACAGACTGTCATTCTAAAAAGTGGGTCCTGGTGCTAAAATGTTTGAGAACCACTGCTCTAGGTGGACAGTTTCTTGTCCAAATTGGCCATGGATGGCAGTTGTTTTGCATACCCCAAACTGGTGAGGGAGGAACAGTGTTTTCAGTAGGTTTCTGTGAAGGTAAATAGGCTACCCCAGAATGCCAGATGCGGGGGACTGGCAGTGAGATGCAAGTGTCTTCTTCTCATGTGTGCTCCCTGAGGCATGTGATAGGAAGCTGGACTGGATGAGCTGTTGGCAAGATCAAGCAGGGGGGTTCTTATGTTCCTATGTCTGGTTTACACTGGTTTAAACCAGTACACTTAAACTGGTTTGAGAGTTTCAGGGTGGTCAGATGACCCTGTAGTCTTTGGACAGTGTTTGAGCTAGCTAACCTTTAAGAGTCACTCTGAAGATGGAATGTCACAAAATGCTGTTTGACAGTCACATAGTCCAAGGTTGTCTAAGGGCACAGTCCTATCCAACTTTCCAGTGCTGAGGCAGCTATGCCAATGGGGCATGCGCTGCATCCTGCACTTTGGGGGGGGGGGAATCACAGTGGCTGCTTGATGAGCAAGGCCTATTTTGCCCTTTTACTGCAGTTAACAGAGGGCTGAAGAAAACAGGTTTTTACAGATGCTGAAAACAGAAGAATCATTGCCTGCTATATATCCCTCTATTCTCCTTGTTGAAACAGATTGTTCAGGGAGTACTGTAGTTCTTCCCAAATGCCATGGAACGAAGTTGATGTTGAAATGAAATGTTTTAAATGTAAGTTGGTTTGTGTTCAACACGCTGCCATTTTCCCTTCTTCTTATGACTTCTTTAGCCACGGTTAGTCATGTGGATGATCCCAACCAATCAGTGGTCAGGCAGCAATCACGGTGGTGTCATGATGCTACCTGTCAAAACTGGCTGCATTACACTGTTGTTGAGGGCAAATGAAGTCAGTTCAGAGTGAAGCCTAACACTTTTTATTTGGAAACCATCACTGGAAATGACACTGTCATAAGGTATATGCAAGTGTTCCAAAATACAGACACATCCGATATCCAAAACCGTTCTGGTTCCAAGCAGTTTGGATAACTACCGTTATGGATAAGGGATGCCCAACCTGTACTTGTGCTGTTTTTACAGAGAATGCAACTAGCACGTTTTGAAAATAAACAAATAAATAGGTCTTCATGACAAATGTAACAAGCAGACCAGCTCTTAGCGGACCTGAGTAAAAGATGAGAGAAGCTGAATGTGGTGGGACAGATAAGAATGGGGAGAGAGGAGCGATGTAGTAGACCTATAAATGTGTCCTGTGAGTGAGTGATGCATCTAAGACACAACAACCACTAGTACTCCAACCGCAAATGACATGCCCCCATCCAGCCAACTCTTCCTCCAGCCACATCTATCTCTGATTTGGAATTAGGCCAGAAGAACATTTTTCCTTGATGAAGATGAAGAATGTTCTCATGTTTATATATAGAATTAACAAGCCTACAGACAAAGTCTGGTCCAAAAGGGCATCTCTCTCTTTTGAAAGTCAGGAATAACCCCAGGAAGAGCCAAAAGACAACACTGAACCAGAAGCCAAACTAAATACATCTTGCTTTCAAAATCTGCATAGAAATGAGATTAGACTTTTTTTCAAAGAGAGAGATCCATGGGAAATTCACAGGCGCGGACTCCTCTCTATTAATGGATCAAATTGCGTTCTTGAAGGTAGATCAAAGCAGAAGAGATTGTCTGAGATTTGAGGACTCAGAACTGACACCCTCCCTGCAGAACTGCACTATCATTGTGCCACCTGCCTTCAGTATTATCGTCCATTGGGATCCTTTCCTTCGATTGTATAATTTGCTCTGCAGGAAAAATAGAGCTGGATGAGACCATTTTTTATTGGAGAAACAATTTGGGGGAGAGGATTAAACCCTGCTCCTGGTCAGATGAACCTTACTCCCTTTGTGGCTATTAAACTTTAAAGGTTAATAGATCACAGAATTTTAAGAACCTGACACTTTCCAGAGGTTTTTTTTCTCTCCAAAAAATGTCATCTTGTTTACAGCAGAGGCCAAATCAAACCGTCTCATCCACTTTTAAAATGGATTAGCTTCCCTCTTGTTGTGGTGGTACTGGGATGCCCTGATTGCCTTGCTAAATCCGTGTCAAAAGACAAGTGATAAAGGATAAGTGATGTGCTTGGTCCAGAGATGTCCAGCTGCAAAATGGCATTGCACATGTTTCTTGGCATTCACATTCATTCATTCATTCATTCATTCATTGCTTCTGTGTACTGCCTTACCAGTGTCTTCACTTGTGTGTTTGCAATACTTCTGCACTTATGGAAATAAAGTTACAGATACGGTTTGTCAGTCCCTGCAGGCTTCCTTTTGTCCTCTGGACCCAGAAGGATCCCATGCAGGTTTACATGTGTGGAATGAAGACAAGTGAATCTGTTCTTGTATTTGGGGCTGCCACCTACTCACAACTTTTATAGACTGTTCCTAGTTTAGAGGTTTTGTCCAGCTTTATTCGGGGACCAGGCACCATCCTTTTTCCATTGTAATGTTAAGTATAGGCTCAAAGGCTGCAATCTTGTACATATAAACCTGGAAGTCCCATTAATGGAGCCTCTGCTTTGCTGTAGCCACTCAGAATGGCTCTGAAGGCAGGCAGGGCCACATTATACTGTGTCCCCTTCTAGCTACACTACTACATGGACTGACCCAGTCCCAACATTGGCACCATTGACAGAGAAGAGGATTCCCCATCTCTGTCTGTGTGCACACTGTACATTGGATTAGACAGAGCATTTTCACTGCCCAGTGACTGATGGGCTCCACCCCCAGCTCAGCTGATATTACAGTAAGGCTAAGTTGCTACAGGATTGCGCTGTAAGAGTGTAATCCTAACCTGGAGTTAGGCCAGCACAGGCCAGCAGAATTTGGCCAGCAAAAGGGACAACATAAAGTATGTTTGGACCACCCTCAGAGTCAGAGAGGCCAGTACACAGACGTGCGCCATCCCCCCTGACTCCGAGAGTGGTCCAAACGCACTTTACAATGTCCCTCGTGCCAGCCAACTTTGCTGACCTAACTGTGCCGGGTAGGACTGCACTCTAACTCCAGAGTAGGGGTAGGACTGCCCTCTAAAAGAACACAATTTATTTCAGTACAAGCTGCAACAGGCTCCCAAAACTGTAGGAATACACTGGAATGTGAATAAAGAAGTGGATTAAAAAAATCAAATACTTTAAATAGATAAAATTATCCTACAAAGGATTTTTATAAAAATGTATTTTTTATACATTTTAATAAAAATGTATTTAATAAAAATGTATTATGCTAGCACATAATTAGTCTGTGGCTGCATTTCTCAACTGCAACTGTGGGTCGGGAACGACTTGGTGGCTCATTATGTGTATTTTTCACCAAGTCTGCCAATGACAGATTAGTGGGGGTAGGTCAAGGATGGGCCACATCACTTAGCCCCTCAAACCTTCTTCAGGGCTACTTCATTATGAGAAATAGGTTGTGGGTTTTTTGCAAATAAGGAAAATATTACTTGTAAATAAATAAATGAAATATTTCTTTCTGGAACACCTTTTTAAAAGTCACATAAAGCTAAGTGGGTCCTGATGGGGTATCATTTTTAAAAAGTGGGTCCCAGTGCTAAAAGGTTTGGGAACCAATAAAAAGGACTGGATGGTCTAGTTGTGACTGACTGTAGGGGGCGGTGCTCATCTCCGTTTCTAAGCTGAAGAGCCGGCGTTTGTCCAAGGGCAAGTTTGTGTAGTCATGTGGCCAGAATGACTGTACGCCGTAGCTCACGGAACACCGTTACCTTCCCACTGAAGTGGTCCCTATTTATCTATTTGCATTTTTAGGTGCTTTCGAACTGCTAGGTTGGCAGGAGCTGGGACTAGCAACAGCAGCTCACTCCGTTGCATGGTCTTGAACTGCCAACCTTCTGGTCAACAAGCTCAGCTCAGCGATTTTACCCGCAGCACCACCACATCCCATGCAATACTGGGAGCCAATATTCAGTGTCATTTGTTGCCATAAGATGGAATCATCACCAAAGGCTTGGAAGATTTTAAACCGCAAATTGATCAAAAATGAAGGACAGACCTATCAATGGCTGCTAGTCATAATGGCTATGCAGAGCATCCAGGTTCAAGAGCAATATACCTCTGAATTAAGAACTGCAATGGCAGGAGAGGCGTATGTCCTTCTCACTTGCATGTGGGCTTTCAGGGGGCAGCTGATGGGGGCCACTGTGGAAATAGGATGTTGGACTAGATGCGGCTACTGATTGGGGTTTTTTTTTTGCTTATGATCAATCATCAGTGCAGTGTCAGCACTGGCTTTGTGCTTTCTCTGAATTAGGGATTGGGGGGTAACAAATCTGCAAACTGTTTCCAAATAGCTAAGCTCTGCAAGCATTAATTTACAGTGGTTACCAAATGTATCCATGGGCTTATCAACACTGCCACCTGCTGCACAGAAATGGTATCTGCAGAATAAGCTTTGTGATCAGAAAGGCAGATATGCTGTCTCTTGTCAATAAAGGGCTTGTTTTGCTTCATTTTAAATTGAAAATGCTTCCATGTGAATAATATTAAATACACGAGGTTTTATGAATCTGTTATACTTCAGACTTGATTTTCAGAGACTTGAGTAAAGATTACAACAATAATGTAGTACACAGAGCCTTAAAGAGTTGTTAGGTAAAGGTAAAGGTTTCCCCACGACCGAATGGTCTAGTCGTGACCGACTGTAGGGGGCGGTGCTCATCTCCATTTCAAAGCCTGTAGAGCCGGCATTTTTTTTGTCCGATCATGTGGCCAGCATGACTCTACACCGTAGTGCACGGAACGCCGTTACCTTCCCCCCAAAGTGGTCCCTATTTATCTACTTGCATTTTAGGTGCTTTCGAACTGCTAGGTTAGCAGGAGCTGGGCCAAGCAACGGGAGCTCACTCCGTCACGCAGTCTCGAACTCCCAACCTTGCGGTTGAAAGCCCAGCAACAGCGGATTAACTCGCTGCGCCACCACATCCCTGCAGTAAAGAATTGTTAGAACTAGCATTTAAGAGCACCTTTCCCAAATTGAAAAAATTTCCACTATACAGTTGCAATAATTTATTTTTTTACATTTTTTCCCACCCTCCCTCCAAGGAGCTCGGAGCAGAATACATAGTTCCTCTTTTTCTTTTATCCTCACAACAACCCTGTGAGGTGGGTGAGAGGGGATTTGAACCTGGATCTTCCATGCTGAAGTCCAACTCCCAAGCCACTACGTCATCTGTAAAGCAGGTGAGTCCTATTCGGCTGGACCCAGATTTGCATACATGAAACAAAATCATGCAAGGAGCCTTTCCTTTCCCCTCCAACCTACTGCAGCCCACTGAGCCCCCCGAAAGCTGCTCTTCAGAAAGAGCAATGGGAGACAAGAGTTACCAGCAATCTGGTGGGGGCATCTCGCAGGAGGGGAGAGGAGCTCCCATAAGATGCCCTCTGCCTGATTTCCAGGATCCCCCCAGCTACAGCTCCCATGCCTCATCCTTCACCAATCCCAAGGGTGGCTTTGCAGGGGTCTGCAGAGGAGAAGAAGGCATGGAAAATTTGTGTTGTTCTGCTCACACAAGTCTAAATTCAACACATTATCTTTATATTATTGGGAGAGCAGGGAGAGGGCTGAGGCTTAGAAAAATCTTGCCTAAGACCAGCGGTTCCCAAACTTTCTGTGGTCATGGTGCTGTTCTTTCGTGGCTGTCTCTTCCCAGCTCTCCCAGGTGCCATCTTGGATCATGCAACATCTCGCACAATCCAAGATGGCAGCACCCAGGAAGGCCGAACAGGGAAGAGGCTATCGAGGACACCGCACCGTGCCTCTCTAAGTTCACCACATCACCCTCAGGTGCCACTATGCCCAGTTTGGGAACCACCCAGTAATGTCATTCAGGGAGAACGGACCAGAACGGGCGTTCCGGATCCTAACGGGCTCCATGGCTGCTTCCGGGGTTTTTTTGTGGGTTTTTTTTTCAACATTTGAATTTGAACTCAAAAATGAGTTCCTGTTCCTAAATCATTTGAATGACACCACTGGAGCCACCACTTAAGGCCATCCAGTACAACCATGGCCTAGGAAAGGTTTGAACAAGTGAACTTAATTCATTTACCAACTGATCTCAACAACTATATGGCACTACCTCTCAGGGCAGATGATAGCAATCAGATATTACTATTGTAGTAGATACAGTATATGGATATATAATTACAGTACTAATTGTATATGCAGTTGGACTGGTATCCGCGGATTCTGAAACCCGCAGATAAAAGAATCCGCGGATGGGGCTCAATAGAACCATCAGATGTGACCAGAAGAATGCTGAGTGAGATCCACAGGTGCTGAACTCATGGATAAAGAGGCCCCATCTGTATTGTTAATATTGCTTTTATAATTTTTATGACATTATTTTGTTAGCTGCCTTGTCAGTCCTTTAATTGCAGAGTATAAATGTTTTAAGCAGACACATATTTCATGGCATCTTCTATATACTGTATTTGTTTTATTTTATTAAAAAGAATTGGTCTCAGCTGCCTTTCTGAATAAAAGGCAGAAAGGAGAAAGGGCATGTTTGAAGTGAGAAAAGTTGGGTTTTTTCTCTTTTGGAAGAGGGACAGAAGTAAAATTAATGTTGGAAGGAAGAAGCTGGAGAAAACGAATTTGGCAAGAAAAAATTAATTGAAGGGGAAATGAATTTCAGGCAGAAACTCTTTGTGGAGGGAAATCTGACAAGGAAATGAATTTGCAAGGAGAGAAAAGGGCTGTTCACAGATTAAGCTGTGCCCAACTGTGGCACAGTTTAAACTGTGCATCTGCGTACCTGGGTGAAATGGTTGTTAGTCTGTACCTAGAGCAGTAATTCACACTTTCCATTCAACGTGGTAAAATCTGTGCATTGTACAAGCACATTGTAGCTCCATAAAAATGAACCCATGTGTGGTCGTTCACCCAGAAATGTGTATCTGTGAACAGACAACTCTACCCAGATATAGATATTCTGCCTCTGGGTACAACATAATGTGTAAACAGTCCTAAAATTAATGTTGTATCTGCAGCCCTCTGTGCAGCTCAATTCCTTGGCAAGAGAGGGGAAATATCAGATCAGGACCCACATATCTCTGAGGTCTGCTCGTTGTACAGCGGCGGCTGAAGGGATACTATCCCTGGAGGTATGGGGGAAAGACTGGATTAGCACAATGATTAGGGAGTAAATATCATTATCTTCTGAGGGAGCATTAGCAGTGATGTCATCCGGGCGCGCCAAGAACCGGAACGCCCGAATGATTGACAGCCCTCCGCTCCAATGGCGGAGGGCTGCCACGCCTCCCCAAGCCTCACTGCGCCCAAATCGCTCCATTTTAGAGCGATTCGGAACGCAAGGGAGGGAGGGCGGGCCCAGCAGCCGCTCGCCCGTCTTCCGGAGAGGCGGCGCGGCCCGGGCCCTCCGCTGAATTAACGGAATGGCGTACCGGGCCGTTCCGCCTGGATGACGCCTCTGAACATTAGGACCACACTTGCATAGGGGCTGCTGCAGCCAGAGGTGACCCACAGTGACATGAATAGAGCCATCCATTCTTAGGGGGCGGTGGCAGCCATTTTTGGAGAGAAGAGGAGGAATCCCTTTATCTTGGCAAGAGAAGAGGTGGAATCCCAATGCATTGTGGGGTGCTAGGGAGGGTTGTTCTCTCCTAGAAAACATTGTGCGCCCCCTCCCCAAATGTCAACCCTTTTGGCAAGAAAACTCCACAAAAATTCTACTCAGTGCACAGATTTCCACAGCTTTCAAAGCATGGAGAAGGGCATCGTGCGCCAGCTGTGTTATAGCAGGGCTCTATTATTAGGCATGCAATGAGAATAAAAATGTTCCTGGTATTCCCAAACAAATGCTTGATATTCAATCTTGTCACAAAATGTGAACCCAATGTGGCCGCACTCCTTTTGTCACTGTTGGAAAAAAAACATTTTGTCAATGCTCTTTTTTAATTTGTAAGAGTTTAACTCCCACATCTCCCAGGGGGTTCCTGTTACCTCTCTGCAGGATATCATGGCAACCTGTAGAACCCTGCTGTGGCTCCCTTGAGCACTTAATAGTCCCTCTTTGCTGCCTCTGCCTGGAGCACTAATTCATTCCAGGTTACCAGTGACTCATAGCCCAATCCTAACCAGTGCCGACAGTGTCCCGCTGGTGCTGCCTACTCACTAGTTGTCCAAATGTGCATTAGAGCACATTTGCACCAATGCACCAGAGCTTGGCTACATATATGCCTGATCAAAGATCCACCTATTCAGCCACCTTCTTTTAACAGTGAACCTTCAGCCAAGTATATCTGAGAAGCTCTCCTGTACAGAGGCGTTTCTACAGGGATGGCAAAGCTCTAAGTTTTGCAAGAAGCCTTCCCCTGTCGTGTAAATCCCTCCTCTCCCTTGCTGCCATAGCCAGTAAGCAACGCCCAGATTGGCTAAAACGGTGCAGGAGAGGAGTGATTTCCACTGCAAGGTAAGGCTTCTTGCAAAACTTAGAGCTGTGCCATCCCTGTAGAAACGCCACTGCTCCTGTAAGCCACCGAGGCCAACAGCCCTCCCCCATCCAGTGGCATAGTGAGGGCGTCCGGCCAGTGGCGTCATCCTCAAATTAAGTTCCGGAACGCTAGGCGGGACTTACTGCTTGTTTGTCAGGCTGTCCGTGACGTGTCGCTGCCAGCCCGCCTGCTGCGCGGGCTCCCTCTGGTTGGCGCGCCCCTCCGCTGCTTGCCCAGGCACCCGGCGCCCCTCCCAGGCAAGCGGGCACCCCCTCCAAAGCCAGGGGTGCCCGTGCGGCGGGCGGGCGGGCAGGCGGGCAGCGACACGTCACGGATGGGCAGCCAATCAGGCGGTAAGTCCCGCCTAGCGTTCCGGAACTTAATTTGAGGATGACACCACTGCGTCCGGCCCATACATTTTTTACATTTCTGCCCACTTCAGAAGGCCTCCCAGAGGCTTGGTTTTTGGTGAAAGCCCTTTCTATGGGCTCCAGATCCACCTTGGGGAATACAGGTTGGCACCCCCTTAAGGCATAGAATCCAAGGCAATTGGCCCCCTGGCCCCTTCTCAGCTATGCAACTGCCCCATCTCTCGCTCCACTGCAACAAAAATTGTTGCAATATCTTGTCCATATTCTTTGAACCTGGAGTTTTATTGGGCGATCCCAAGTTAGAGGGGCAGCTTTTGATCTCTTCTCTCCACATCTTTCAAAATGTTATAAACCTCTGTCATGTTATTTCTTTTTAATCTATCTGGGAGATATTGAAACTGTCAAAATAGTATATCGGTCTGCTTACTTCTCTCTATACTAGATGCTTTGTATAGAGGTCTTTGTGGTTTGTGGAGGTCTTTGGCTATAAGCAACAAAGCTGGTAAAGTCAATTCTCATTATCTGCTGTGGTTAGGTTCCTGGAAACAACAGAGGATAGCAAATCCACAGATAGGGAATAATGGACCCTATGGGATAAATGGGGTTGGAGAGAGGGGGAGTTTACCTGTCAGCAGCGGAGACCTTCAAATGCAAGCAGAGATTTTCTAATGCAAGTGGAAACCTTCAAAATGGCACCTGTAGCTAGCATGGAGAGCTGTAAAATGACCTTAAAGGTAAAGGTTTCCCCACGACCAAATGGTCTACTTGTGACCAACTGTAGGGGGCAGTGCTTATCTCCGTTTCAAAGCCTGTAGAGCCAACGTTTTTGTCCAATCATGTGGCCAGCATGACTCTACGCCGTAGCGCACAGAACGCCGTTACCTTCCCACCGAAGTGGTCCGTATTTATCTACTTGCATTTTTTAGGTGCTTTCGAACTGCTAGGTTGGCAGGAGCTGGGACAAGCAACGGGAGCTCACTCCGTCACGCAGTCTCGAACTCCCAACCTTGCGGTTGAAAGCCCAGCAACAGCGGATTAACTCGCTGCGCCACAACGTCCCTCACTGACGTGGATCAAATGACCTTGGGAAGCTTCAAAATGCCAGCCGAAAAATTAACAGGTGCCATTTTGAAGGTCTCAGTTGCCTTGCTGAGGGTCTCCACTGTCTTTCTGAATGCAGAGGATATCTGCAAAATGGTGCAGGTAGCTTTAAAATGGCTCCCACAAACACTGCGAAGACCTTTAAAAGCTACTTGCGGGTGCCATTTTAAATGCCACTGATCACTTCAGGATGGCTGCGGATGGTGCAAAGATTGCGGATAGCCAAGAACATCCCATGAATGGAGCAAGATCCTTCTTCCCGCAGATAAGTGAATCTGTGGGTAGCAAAGATGGACTGTATCTTGTATAATTAGTGTAACATCCACATTTGAGAAGCTGTAACCCCAAAATAAGGGACGTGGTGGCGCAGCGGGTTAAACTGCTGCTGCTGGGCTTTCCGACCGGAAGGTTGGGAGTTCAAGACTGCGCGACGGAATGAGCTCCTGTTGCTTGTCCCAGCTCCTGCCAACCTAGCAGTTCCAAAGCACCTAAATGCAAGTAGATAAATAGGGACCACTTCGGTGGGAAGGTAACAGCGTTCCGTGTGCTACGGCGTAGAGTCATGCCGGCCACATGACCACGGAAGCTTGTCCTTGGACAAAACGCTGGCTCTACAGGCTTTGAAACAGAGATGAGCACCGCCCTCTACAGTCGGTCACGACTAGACCATTCGGTCGTGGGGAAACCTTTACCTTTACCTTTAACCCCAGAAAAGTAGCAAACCTAATAGCCAGAAGTTTGTTTTTAAGACTCAGATATATTTAATAGTTGTGAATTAATCTGGGACAAAGCCCAAAAAGATTATTTTAATGTTACACATTAGGCCCCAACCCTATTCATACTACTGTGAGCTAAAACAAATATGAAAATTATTTTTCCATGTCCTAATGAGATTAATCCTCTTATCCACAGGAAGCAGGAAGAAATGGTGTTCTAGTAGTTAGATCTCTTTTAATGGTGGTAATTAATGGCCTTTCAGAAAATCAGCATTGCTTTTTCTTCATAAAGGAACCAAACTAAATTGGCACACAAAAATAGATAACGACCCAGCAAAAAATTATGAATTATATGTTGAGAATGTGTGTAACATTAATGTTTTGTGTCTGAGAGTGCAATCCTAACCTGGATTTAGGCTGGGACAGTTAGACCAGCCAAGTTTGGCAGGCACAAGGGACACCATAAAGTATGTTTGGACCATTCAGAGTCAAAGAGGCCAGGATACAGACATGCATTATCCTCCCTGACTCCAAGAGTGGTCCAAACTTTGCTGGCCTAACTGTGCCACCCTAACTCCAGGTTAGGACTGCTCTTTGAAGCTGCAGAAGTTCCTTATATTACTTACGAGGATTCGCTATGAACTATCAGAGAAATTAAAAGCAGGACTGAAACATTGACACAAAACCTCGAGACACGTATTAAAGAACAGCTCAGTCCTGTTAGCACAGAATATGTCATGCTGCTAAATGGATTTTCTATAACTGGCAGGTCAGGTACAAATACCGATTGGACATTGCAGTGCTAGGCGCTTAGCACACTAGCCAACCGCTCATTAGTGCTTGCTGCCTCCCATCGAGGACCAGGATGCACTAAACCAAGGGAAAAGTGGGAAAAGACCATTACAAAACGGGCGAATGGAATCTGCCATTCCAAAGCTGACAAATCAACTGAGGAACGAGGGACCGTCAAGGGATGGTGTGAGCGGCTGATTCCCTGTTAGCTGAGGCAAGACGAATGCATTGTATTGTGACTGAGTCTTCTCATGCAGAGGAATGGATCAGGAATGGCCACTTAGGGAGAAGCAGCCGCATGACAGAATAAGGTGATTTTCTCAGCAGGCCGAATGAGGAAACATCACCTGCCGGATCACCTGTTTCAACTGTAAACTGTATGTGACTTTGTTACTGTTTATGTGGCTTTTACTAAATCCTGCTTTTGGACTCATTCTTCAAGTACTGTATGTGCCTGAAGACCTGCAGTGCTAGGGGCCGACGACAGGTTTAACCCCTTTCTCCCTGCACCATTCTCCTCCCTGCTTCCCCTGAAGTTGCTATTAGCAGCACAGCCACTATATCAGGTTTGTATTTTCTTTCCCCCCAGCAAGGCAAATGGCAGTTTAATGGGAGGGGAGACCATTTAGATTGGGAAAACAGTAAGTTTAGCACTCCTTGGCCTCTGCTCTTAATTAGAGGAGAGAGTCGTCGTCGTCCCCCCCCCCCCGGACATTGTTTTAAACTTAAACTTAAATTTTGCACATCTGAGCAAAATCACTCTAGTTTTAGATTTAGCCAAATTAGCCAAAATTAGCCGATTCAGGCAGAAGATTTAGCCGAGAAGGTTAATGCCTCCATTTGCCCGAAGATAACAGCTGAAGATCCGAAGGTCGTGAGCTCGAGACTACCAGAAGTCTCTGTGAGCGGCAGACCTTGAAAACTGCGGCTGATTAAAAGCTGAGTGCCAGCTGCCTCGTGTGAGGAGGAGTGTGCTGGTCCGCTGCGTCTCTGGTGGGAGCAGGGAAGCCTCTTATCAGCCAGCAGAAGACTGATGGGTGGCTAAGAAAGAAGGCTAAATCCAGAAAGATCCATCTGCATGAGTGCTGTTCTTGAAAGATAGAACGTTTCTGTAAATTGTAAAAACCTTCGGGATTCAGAATAAAAGTCTGCCTATGTAAACCGCCTTGAGGTACAGTCATTAGAGAAATCTAGTGATCTTAAGAAAGGTGGTATATAAATACTTGTATTATTATTATTATTATTATTATTATTATTATTATTATTATTATTATTAGTGTTTTAAACACAACATAATTGTGGTAGGGAGGGAATGTAAATGCCACAATCTTCTATTGGTTTACTGACTGAAAATGCTCCACAGTGGGTAATGTGACTCTGGAGCCCTTTATATCAATTGAATGCCTATACTGTAAGTGAGTGCCATATTTTATAGAGCTGGTTCATCCCAAAGATCATGCTCTAGTCTAGGGCACCGAGACAGAGTGCAATGTACTCTAGATGAAGAATGTACTCTATGTGAAGAATGTACACAGACACATGCCAGCAGACCTCAAAGAAGTAAGGAACCAATAAAGTGTGCACCGTGGTGCCACAATGTGCTCACAGGGGAGCCTCTTCTTCCTGGCTTGCCAGTGTGGGATATAAAAATCAATTATTGATAGTAGCATATATTTACTAACCAAAGTGATAAACACACTAAAACAGGTTTGAAATCTTGTAGTGAAAAAGACAGCCTTCTGACTCTGAGAGAGGAGGGGGAGGGGGGAGATGGACATTTGCAGCTGCAGAATTTCTCTGCCAGCCAAGGTTGAAGGGCTCTCTCTCAGAGATAAGGAGGCGCTAAATTCCTGCTAGCAAAACTAACAAGTTGCAAACAAGCGTATGGGAACATGTATTCAGGGGGGAGGGAAGCATTCAGGGAGAGAAGGGGGAAAATGAATCTGTTGTCCTACGAACCGTCAGGGTAAGGATGTTAAAAGGAGCTGTAAAAACACTTGAAGGGTGTGGTTTCTTTTGGGCTTTGCTTTGGCAAGCTTTGTTTTGAAATCACCGCATTTTGCAAACTGCTATCCAAATAAAGCTTTCTACATTTTCAGCCACAACTGATCTGTGAATTGGCTTATCTGAATTGGTCCATCACCAGGCCAAACATCGCATGACGTGGCCCTAGCAAGTCAAGAAGAAAAGATGATGCGGCGCAATGCCCCTATGAGTGTGAAGGGTGCACCTGCCCCGGTGAGTTTGGGAAGCACTGCAGTAGCGGTTAGTCTAGGTGAGAAAAAGTGATGGGGCACGGGCTATCTCAGCCACAGCCAGACAGGTAGACTATACCAGTGTTTCTCAACTCGTGGTACTGCAGACTGGCACAACTGCTTGTGCCGGCCCAGCAACCTCCTGAAGTGATGCAAACATGCAGTGGCATAGCTACCTATCGGACGGGGGAGCAGCAACCTCAGGGGGGTTTAATCAGTGCACCCCAATATTTTTTTTTAAATTGCGGTTTTATGGAATAATACCATCATGCTATATACCGTTCGGTGCAGAATTTCAACCAGGATTCAATAAAAATACCAGAGTGTAATATCTTTATTCTATCGAACAGTATGGCAAAAAAAAACTAAAAACAACAACACCCACTTTTATGTAAAAATCACATTGTTAAAATTGTGGTTTTTAGGAATAATACTATCATGCATTATATATCAATAATTATATACTGTTGGATGAGGAATGTCACAAGGAATTCAATGTAAAATAACAGAGGGTAATATTTTTATTATTGCAAAAGCTATGGCAAAAAACAACAACACCTAAAATCCCCCAAAATACAACTGGCTTATGCAGGGGTGTCAAAACATACAGCCTGCAGATATGCATAATGAGTCCATGAATGAGGCCCGAAGAACCTTTTAATCTGCCCCCATCCCCGGTGCTGCCTGCCTTGTCTCCTGGCCGCCTGCAGCAAGCAAGCATCTATAGCAGCAGCAACTATTTCTATGAAAGCAATTGGTCATCCAGGCCAGTAGAAGGAGCTGCGAGTAGGAAACGAAGTCCCCCCAACAGAGGCACAGAGGAAGACCAGTGCAGAAATGGAGAGCAAGCAAAACCTAGTAAGAAGCGGCCAAGTGTGCGTGTGTTACTCCTAATTCCCCCAAGCCTCCTGCCTGGCTTTTCCTGCCAACTTCATTCCAGACCTCCTTCCTTCTCCAGCCTCAGTAAGAAACAGCAAAACGATGGTGGTGGTGGGAGCGAGAGGGATGGCTTTGGCTTCAGGGCAGTCTCTGCAAAGCTCCAGGTTGAGCTTTCTTGATTTTAAGAAAGCTCTGCTTTAAAAGCAGTGAAGCACTGCTGGGAATGGAGCTTTCATGGAATGGGGCTGCTTTCAGTGAGGCCGCTCTCGTGTGTAGGACTCAGAGGCAGATCTAAGGGAGGGCAAAGCTCTAAGTTTTGCCTTACCTTGCAGTGGCAATCACTCCTCTCCTGCACCGTTTTAGCCAATTCTCACAGGGAAAAGCAACATCTTGGCGTTGCTTACTGGCTACAGCAGCAAGGGAGAGGAGGGATTTACATGACAGGGTGAGGCTCCTTGCAACACTTAGAGCTTTGCCCTCCCTGTAGATCCGCCTCTGGTAGGACTGCAAAACTGAAGTACTTTGAGGTGGTGAGAATAGCTTGTGGACCTGTACTTCTCAAATAGTTAAATAAATGTATCAAGTTAATGGGAGTGACACCATGTTACCTCACTGAGTGACACCAACCCTAGTAATGTCATTGGTGGGAAGTTTGGGTGGTGGTGGTCGTCGCTGGCTCAGATGACTTTTAAAGTGGATTCTAAATATTCATGGTGGATTATAGTCTATCAGTAGTTATTAACCATGATGGCTACATTATACTTCCAGATGCAGAGGCAGTATGTCAGGGGAACAATATCAGGGGAGCGTATAGACTTGTAGGGAAATATTCACTGCTTTTATTTTCTGGCCATTATTATTATTCATTTTATGACTATTACCATCTCTTAGACTCACCTCCTTTACAGGGTGGTGTAGTATAGTATAGTAGTATAGATCCTTTATTGGCATAAGACAAGCATAACATAAAACAAAAACAAACACAAGAATAAAAGCACACACACACATTAAATCATCCGGGGCATAATTCAGCTTTTTGAATGTAATGCGCAAATCAGTTAACTTATAGAGGAAGGTTGCCACCCTTTCAGTTATTTCAACCGAAGAGTCTGATAAGAAATAGCATAATTTTGCCACATCAGAAAGCCCCTGTCTTGTTCTCAAAATGGGGACCAGAAAACTTTGGCGGATCTCAACATAGGGCAGTAGAGAAGGGCAGCATCTATCTGCATGTAAGTGGAGTTCAGTAGAGGTACATAGCAAAATACAGAGATTTCCTAGAATGCAGAACAGGGATCATTTTGGGTGTGCACAACACAGCACGATGTGAAAAAAACAGCAAAGGAAACACACAGATTCAATTTTTTCCCACCTTCCATTTTCTACTGCAATATTTTTGAAATTCTGAACATTAACAGAATTTGTTTTATGGGGGGGGGTGAGTGTAGAAGTTTAACAAAATACTCTTAATAGTCTAGAAGTAAAAAAGAATTACTCTCATATTGACAACTACTTGTGTTATGAAGAGATTTTAATGTAATTTTCCTATATATTTATCTAATTTTTGCCCACCCTCCCCTTTTTTTCTTTCCTTCCCGTTCACACTTTATTTTTCCGCCTTTCATTTTCTACTGTAATATTTATGAAATTCTGAACATTATCAGAATTTTTTTTTATGGGGCATGACCGTTTTGTTTTTGCTTGTGTAGATTTCAATAAAGTCTGTCAAAATAGTGCAATCTGAGTTTAAACAGACAGCAAGTAGCATTTCGTCAGGTATGTTCAGTAATATAATTATGAGGAATTTAACCTTGTAATTGCATATTAAATCATAATAAGGTTACCAATAATGTGTCTACACGATCACATGTTTTTATTTTCGTAAGTTTTTATTTAAGGAATAAACTATTAAATCCTAAACAGTACGAGCAAAGCAATCTGAAATGCTTGGAATGAGGATTGTTTTGAGTCAACTAACATGGCGGCTAAGCCCGCCCACTGGCTTCACTTCACCAGCATTCGCGCTTAAGGCAGGGCGCCTCCTGTTACTATAAAACCTCCTTGCTGCAAACTATCTGCAAGTGTCAAAGACAGCCTGCATTCACTTGCAAATGAACAGCAGGCAGTTAAAAAGGTGAATTTCGGCTTATTTTGTTTATTAAAGGGGATATTCCTTTTGTGGTTTTTAGCAGCCAATTTCGTGGCAAATACCATTTGCCCCTAGTCATAGAGTCCAAGAAAACAAAGCCTGCTGCTGCTTCACTGCACCTTTATTACACCTGAACAAGGGCGAGACAGGAGATACTCTCAACTTCAAGAAACTGATGAATTAAAGGAAGCCTCTTATTCAAGATCAGGTAATTTCTAGTGCCAGAGGTAGGCCTGCTGTATGAAATGAGTTTGGTGGGCTCTGAGGCGGGGGGGGGGCACTGACACAGGCCCTGTAGAGGTTTGTGCCAGCTTCCCAGAAGGCCTCCCAGATTTCTGGTCACATCCAGGAGGTCTTTTGTGACACAGGCATAGCATCCATGGATAAAGATGGCCCACTGCACCGTTGTGTAGATATAGTCAACAGAAGACTACACACAAAGCAGTCAAAATAAATCTTTATTGAATGTCATTCATTCAGTTTTCCTTTACAAGAGGGGTATTTTTTTAAAAAAAGAACCAAAGACCTTGCTTTATATTATCAATATTGAAAAACTAAGATCTGTGTGTCCAGAAGCATTTCAGTTTCCAATTCAATTTTCTTTGAATAAGACTTCTTTGACAAGGAGCCACAAGTGCCACACTGGACCATACGCAATTCAGTTTAACCATATGCACTAAAGAGTGCCGTAGTTTGTTTACATCTAACCACCTCTACCAAAATAGTTCAACAGTATATAAAAAAGTAACAATCACTTGTGTTCATTTTTTTAAATGCAGTGGTAAGGGCAACTCGACATCCATTTCCAAACAGAATCGTACAGACAACCTGCACTTAACACCACTGCCATGTTGTCTCAGACAATATCTAGTTCAAGTCCAATAACTTAAGGGAGATATAATCCAGTGTCTTGTTTTGGAATGTAGATCATAAATCCTCATGGGCATCAGGTGAAGAAACATTGGCTGGGATCTCCTCCTCTGCCAAAAGAAGTGTGCACCAATTAAAATAAGGAAAGAAATCACTGCCACTATATTACTAATAATGGCTGAGATGCAGAGAGACCTGTGTTTGCATGCAAAGCATTTAGGGAGGTCTGGCAACAGATTTCACCCACCCGGTTTCTGGTGGCAGCTCATCAAACATATTGGATACAGCTCTATGAGGCTTGTGAACCTTTGGACAGGAGATTCTGCAGAAAGGATGCTGAAAAGCTACCTTGTAGGTGCGTCATAATGCCTAGGCATCCCCATGTACAGGCATCCCCTGGTATCCGCCCCACCCCTGTACGCCCATTACTTTAACTATTTTGCAAAGCACTCTGGTTTCTTCTTGGGAGCCTCTGGAGACCTGGGTTGCACCAGGCTAGCGCCCCACTTGACTGGCTTCTGTAGACATTAGAATGGCCTACAGAAGTGTCTGGAATCTACTTCCAGGTTACAAAAGCAACTTCTGTTTTGACTTCTGCTTCTGGTCACAACTGTGGGTGCCAGTAGAGTGGGTCACCAGCCCTGTGCAACCCAGAAGAGGATCCCAGGAAGAGACCAGAGTTTGGGTTCCCTTTTATCTGTGCTTTCTGGTATCTGCTGGGGTAGTGGTAGAGAGAAAACACACAAACACACCAGGGGACATCTGTACTTTGGATTCTGACCCTTGCTTTTTAAACACACAAAACAACCACACATACAGAACCCCGAACATACAGAATTTCCATCTAACCTAACTTAGTAACAAGAGTTCATCCTAGAGCTAGGAATGCACTAGCACCGTGTATAAGACTTTGCTTAATCTACCACTGCTACTAACAATCTCCATGGTCTAGCGATGCAGAGAACAATCAGTTCCAAGAGTTATTTCCTACCAAGCATTTATACCACTCAGATAACAATAAAGCCACTCTCTCCTGGGCAGTTTTTATTATGCAATAAATGAAAATGAAGTGGGGTATTGCTCTTTTAAATTAATAAAAATCCCAAAGCACAAACCAGATTATACAGGAGATGGACAGAAGTGTGTCGCAACTGAAAATCAAACTTGTTATCTGAAGTTGTTTGGGGTAGTCCTACATATTTTGGTGCTCCTTACCATTTTTTTTTTTGGTCAGAACTACAGTAGTTACAGCATTTTTAGAGTATGTGTTTACTAATACTTTAAGAACCATTTTAGTTTAGATGAGCTAGCAATTTTGGCTCATTTACAAGCTGTATTTTAAGAGCAATTTTAACTTAGAACAGTGTTTCTCAAACTGTGGGCCGGGACACACTAGGTGAGTCACGCAGCATCTAGGGTAGCCATCATTGAAAATCTGGGAATAGATGGGACTGGATAGGGGAAGGGTTGCATGTTATTTTGCTTGTATCAAGGTTGTAAATGGGCTTTTTTTCCCCTTTCTGATTGACTCCGCTATCGGAAAATGTCTGCGAAATAACCCAACGTATTGCAGCATTCTCAATGAAGCAGCAGGCTCTGGCGCCACAATGCTGGCACTTCCAGTGGATCCCAGATAGACTGTCATTTTAAGAAGCGGGTGGTAAAAGCAAGAACCACTGTCACAGAATGCTAGAACTGGAAGAAATCTTTGAGCTTATCTAGTCCAACTCCCTGCTCAATGCAGGCAACTGCTACCTATAACAAACTTGGTCACAACATACATTGGAAGAGGCCTTAGCAGCTGGAATCCATTGTTGGAGGTGCAAATAAGCCAATAAAAATGAGAAACCATGCACCTCATTAACGAGAGGTTTGGAAAACACAAGAAACACTTAAGGCTGGTATGTATTAGCAGTTACACAATAAAA
>JAJKFI010000010.1:15248987-15260496 GCA_029204185.1 Lerista edwardsae
CCAAGCAGCTAATGTCACATGCTGCAATATAAGAGTTTTAATGCTGTAAGTTTTAAACATAACTACAACACAACAGCAAAAGAAAGCACAAGTGCAAATAAGGCAAAAAATAATGTGATATGCAGGACAATACTAGATATGCTCATACTAAAGGCAATTTCACATGATGTTAAGAACAGAGAACAACCCAGTCCCCATGGCAATGCTTTTGACACACAGATCTTTGCAACTTCACATTCCAGGTTATTGCATCTCTTTATTTCCTCTACCATTCCCACCCCTACCCCTAATTTCCATTATTTTCAATGAAATCACCTCCACACTTTTCCCTATATAGACCCTTGGTCTATAGTTCACCAATAGCCATCTCTTGACTACCTTGTCACTGTTTCCATCTTATTCCGCCCCCAACCCTGGCTCAAGAGTTATTCCCCCATTGCCATCAAGATCCTAAATGCCTTTGCCAAACAAGCCGATGGACCTGCTAACTACCACAAAATATACTTTACTTCTATCAAGCAACCTCAGTAAATCTTTCCCCCTTCAAATCTGACACTTTTCCCTTTTCCATGTTTCAAACCATTCTCAGAAAACAAGATAGCATGCTAGTGGGGGGAGGATCTGTGTTTGTGAAATTGTCTTTTGCTTAACTTTCAGCAATTTTATCACATTTTCTTTAGGTACCTGTAAAAATGAAGGTTCACAATTTAGCGTGAAGCCCGTGGATTTCCCTCCAATAGTTCTAGAGGACCAACTCGCACATATTAGCCAACCATTTCTTCCTCTATGTCAGGGGTGATCAAAAAAAATTATAGATGTTCTATATGCTACAGCAGCGATTTTCAACCTTTTCTTCCCACGAAAGAAGGTGCTAAAATTGTCAAGGCACAACATCTGTTCTAGGACAATTGACAAGGCTCTACTAATATATGGCCTTTCCCCAAATTCCCATGGCACACCTGTAGACCATTTGTGGCACACCATCGTGCACAACACAGTGTTTGAAAATTGCTGCACTAGAGTAAAAGTATAGTAATAGAAAGAAACCTCTGCAGGAGAAAGAGCCGTCTGTGTTTAAACAATATTGGTCAGTCTTGCAAGGTGATTCTTCTACAGCACACTCGTCCACATCTGGTTAAAAAAAAGTTGCAAATCAAAAGTTGGCATGGCCTATGAACAACATACTCCTAAAGTATATGCCATTCCAAAGAGATCTGTTTAAACACTGAAAGCATGGCCTGTTTATATGGGAGACAAGCGCCAATTTGTTCTTCTCACTGCAGCTACTTGTGAAGGCTTCTTGGCCTTTAAAAACAGTGTTCCAGGGAAAGTAGTCATAAGTGATATCTGAAATTGATGGACACACAATGTTTGGGTCCCAGCCTATAAGCAGACTTACCATAATTTTTAGAGTTGAAACTGGGACCAATTGGCGTATCACCAGGCACAGTGCGCACATGCATAACCCCTGTTGGGGGAACCTGCACCCCTGTCAGGCAATTTGGAGCTAATTTGTTGGGTCTGTCTGTCTGTCTGTCTGTCTCACCTTGCCACCACCCCTGAGAATCACTCAAAGCCTGAAAAACTGCAATGTAAGATATCTGAGAAGAGCAAGCCTACCCTTCCCACCAGCTAGGGAGAATGACAGGAATTCACTTGATGGAACCTGGCAGGCTGCAGAGAAAAGGGGAGATGGCCCACCAAAGCTGTAGTCCTATCCATGGTAGAGTAAGTTCCATTGACTATAATGGGACTTCCTTCTGAGTAGACATGCATCAAATTGGGCCCCAGGTGAATTTATTTAGCAGGCAGTCTACAGAGAGAGGGGTGGGGAGAGAAGGGGAAGGCTTCACCAAGTGAATAAGAGGGGCATAAGAAGGGGTTGTGACTTGGGGTATGTGGCACATTTGGGAAGGGGGCCGTTTCTCTCAAGGTTTGCTGGAAGTTTCTCACAGCAGTCTCTCCCATCTCCCTACTTGTTGTCAGGTGTAAAGCAGGTGCCAAGCCTGAAGTGTCAGCAGGCAACAAGCAGGTAAAAGCCAGAGGCGGCTGTGTTCCAGGTATGAAAATGGTTGGAGGTACCCCAGCACTAAGGTGTGGCACCTACCAGCTCACCTTTTGCCATTCAGGAAGGAGATGTTCTGCACCAAACAAGAGAGAACAAGATGTTCTGCACCAAACAAGGAGAGTTCTGCACCAAACAAGAGCTGGCCTGCCTGGGTAATGCCAAGTTCCATGCTGTGGCACTTCCTTCCCCCTACCCCTGCGCCCCACTCAGGCCTGCTGGGGGGGAGAGATCAGTTATAGAGGGAACCTAGCAGATAGAGAGAGCACTACCCTGGTGGGAGGGGAAGCCGAAACAAATGATCTTAAGATGATCACTGGTCCTGTGTGCACTTACCCAGGAGGGATTCTGATGGGGCTGAATGGGATTCCAATAAGAGCGCATAACATGGCATTGGGAGGCTGCAGTGCCTTGCCTCCCTGGCATGTCACATGGAACACAAACATAGGCACCCATGCGCCTCTGAATGCCCCTGCACCCCAATCCTCCCCTGTGGTTTCTTCCTCATCTCACTGGCACTCACACTCATTTAACAAAGTGCTTTTCCCCATTGCAGTTTTGGTGCCTCTCTTTAAACTAAGGGTGGCCAACCCACAACACATCATGTGCTACTTTTGATGTAGAAAATCTTGAAGGTGCCACTCCACCGTAATGTTAGTGTCCCCTCCCATGGTTGTCAGAAATGATATAAAATTATGCAGTTACAAATTATTTTTGCACACCTTAAACTATTTGAATTAAAAAAGAGAAACATAATTCTAATGTAAATAACTTTCCCTGTTTCTTGAACTCACAGAAAATTGCAAATAAAAAAACATGATTCTGAAGGAGTCTCAACTTCACACACCAGCCACACTTTGCTCTCTCTCCCTGCCCTACCTTGCTGAAGCTGAGGAAGTGCATGCAGGGGGTGGGAAGCTGCTAAATCAGAGAGACCCCAAAGTGGACTATCTGGGCCCCAGGGAGGTAAACACCACCCCAGCAGAACGTCAGCCTATAAAAGTCAGGCAGGCCCAGAAGCAAGTTAGGCGAAGCCCTGACCCACCTTACAAAGGGCCTCAATCAGTCAGTGAAGAGAGGGCAGGGGGCTGCCTCACCTTAGTTCCTTCTCTTGTGGGGTTTGTCAGGGTGTGTGTGTGTGTGTGTGCGTGCGTGCGTGCACTTGCTTTTGGCTGCTTAGCTGTGCAGTTTCAGGTCCTTAACTGCTTGCTCATTCTGGGGTGTGTGATACCTGTTTTATTCCTGTGGCTATGTCTGCTGACAGCCACAAGCATAAAATACATATATGCCATCTATATGACCATGATTACATTTGATAAAGATGCTTTAAGATTAATTAATATATTGATTTGGAATAAAAACACATAACATCGCTTTCAGCCCACTTTTTTTGGATAACACCGCCATCCATGACAAAAATAAAACTGTTTTAGACTGCCTCTACTGATGAGTGACATCCTCAAAGGAAAATGAATGAGCACTAACCATTTCCTTCCTGACATACAATATTACCCTAGAAATGACTGATTTTCTTGTTGGGGTAACTTGTAACCTGGCTAGGTTTTCTTAGTTAACTCCTACAGTATTAGCATTCATTTCTCCATTCCATGTCTTTACTTTGGAATTGTATTTGAAAGGACTCACAATCACCCTTCTTTCTTTCAAACAGAAGCAATGTGAATAGTTGGCCCTTATTTTTAGACCCAAGTTAACAAGCACAGAATTAAATTTTCACTGAAATCAAGGACTTGTTGTATAGGGCTGCATTCTGAAGACACATATGGAGTACAATGGGCCCTTGGTATCCGCTGGGGAGCGGCTCCATGACTCCACGTGGATACTGAAATCTGCAGATGCTGAAATCCACAGGGGCCAGGGTCACAGAGTCACGACTCCTGGAGGCCGTACCAGGCCTTTTGGAGATCATGCCAGCCCCCTCAGAAGCCCTCCTGGTCATGACTGGAACCGACTTCCAGTTCACATAGTCAACTTCCTGTCATGTCCAAGATGCCCTCTGAGGCATGGGCCCAGCAGGTGCAGATGCTGAGCCCAGAGATAAGGAGGCCCCACTGTACTAAAATTTGGCACAAGATACAATTGCACGTATGTTTTTGCTTGCAGAGCCAGTTACAGAAACTGCGACAGCCCACAGAATGCACTATATCATATTCTGACATCTACTGTCTAACACAATTGAGGGCACAATCCTAACCTGGAGTTAGGGCAGCAAAAGTCCCTTGTGCCGGCCCAGGAGTGCTGCAGACATGCCATAAAGTGTGTTTGCACCACTCTCAAGAGTCAGAGAGGCTGGCACATGGACATGTACCATCCTTCCTGTCTCCGAGAGTGGTCCAAAAGTGCTTTACAGCACATTTGTAATACTCCAGGTTAGGATTGTGTCCTAATTTTTTTTGGCCGTTATTTATAAATAACACAAAATCCAAGGTAACCAATTACCCCAGTTAACAAAAACATCATGCCATCACATTTATGAAGGAAGGTTAAGACCCAACCCCAAATGAAACCATAGTGTGATCTGCTTGATGCCAAAGGAACTTTACTCACCCACACAGGCTTCTTCATTTCTGATCCAGCCTTCTTTACATTCCTTACAGTCTACGTTAGTTGCACCAGTGCATGTTTTACACGAAGTATGACAATCTGGGGGGGGGGAGGGAACAAGGTGTGGAAAACTTTTAAATTATGGGAGAATACAGAGGCATTTTCCAATTACCATCACAAACAGTCTGCCATATTGCAACTTGCACATGTGATTCGCTAAACACATCCCTCACTATAGCAGTGATTTTTAACCTCATCTCAGAGCACATAGACAAGGTGCTAAAACTGTCAAGACACACCATCAGTTTTTTGACTATTGACAAGGCACACCATACAGGAAGGGGAGGGGGGCACATTCTTCAATGGCCCTACTAATCAATGACCCTTGCCCAAACTACCAAGGCACACCTGTGGACCATCCATGGCACAGTGGTTGAAAATTGCTGTGGTATAACCTACACCAAAACGCCCAGTGTTCATCTCAGAAGACAATTCCTTGTTAAAAAGTGGAAGCTGGTCATCTGCTAGTACAAGTGACCATGATTCTGCTCTAGCATGGAAGTTTCTGCCTCCAAACTGGTGACGCCCATGTAAACAAAAGGGCAGGGCAAGTCCAGCCAGTTCAGTGGGACCTGCAAGGGCCAGGCAATGAATATGAGAACTGAAATGCTTGTTTTATCTTTTTGTGTTTAGATCTCACTTGACGGATTAGAGCAAAAATAATTATAGATTCCAGATGTTTGAAAACTTACCAAACCACTTCAGTGAAATGGAAAACAGCTGTCCATCAGTTAATGATGTGTTAATGATGAATAAAACCCCAATGAGAATTAATGTTCATATTTCCATGTTATTTATCTCATTTCACTGCTAGGTTTGCATATCCCAAATATGATAATCAAGAACTGTGCTCAGGTTTTCCAAGGTCATTCTTAACATACACATAGTTGCCATATAAATTTCTATTCCCCCACCCCCAATTTTCTATCACCATATGCAAAGTTTTCTGTTTGAGGTTAAAACAAATAAGACTGGTCGATTTCAAAGGAAATCCGGGTGAACTGCCTTGAAATATTCCTTGAAAGGGATACCATTAATAATCCAAGGCACCACTAAGGGCCCAATCCCATTCAACCTTCTAGCGCTGATGCAGCCCCAAGATAAGGGAACAACTGTTCCCTAACCTCGAGATGGACTCTGTGACTTCCCTACCTCTGAGTACAGGATGAAGGGCATGCCCCGTTGGCTTGGCTGCATCAGTGATGGAAGTTGGCTAGGATTGGGCTCTTAGGATATATTTCAGGTTTTTAGAGAGGAGATTGTTGTTCAGTCGCTAAGTCGTGTCCGACTCTTTGCAACCCCATGGACCACAGCACGCCAGGCCTCCCTGTCCTCCACTAGCTTCCGGCATTTGCCCAATTTCATTTTCATTGCTTCAGTAACACTAACCATCTCATCCTCTGCTGCCCACTTCTCCTTTTGCCTTTGATCTTTCCCAGCATGAGGGTCTTTTCTAAAGAGTCCTTTAGCTCTTACTTAAAGAATGACTTTAATTCCAGAAGCAGGGGTAGTTTTGACAGTTTTTAACAACTGAAACAGGACTTATTGGATCAAGTATTTTTATGAATATTTAGGAACAATCACCAATGGAAATTAGTTCAGCCAGCTTTTATAGGCAAATTCATCCGCTAAAATAGTTGCGTGTTTATATCTATGTCCTTAAATACTTTTGTAGGCTTATACTAAGTTACACAAAGCATTAAGCTATATAAATAGCATAATATGAAAGCGTGACTGTGCAAGGTGAAAAAGCTATCACGTTTTCAATCAAGATAAAAACCCTGTTGAACTAAAAAACATGTAAATCAGGTTTCTGCACATAAACTGAGCTCTGCTGAAGTTACAGCTCCTGCTTCGCATATGGTACAAGCCTAAGCATTTCTACTCAGGAGTAAGTCCCCCTGTGTGCAATGGGGCTTACTCTCAGGCAAACATGTATAGGGCTGTGCCACTAGTTGTAAGTTTCTTTGGTTCAAGACTATTTTCAGCATAGTTAATGCAGGTGCACAAACATACCTGTACACACAGAATGTGTATCATTTCTGAGAGAGTTGTAGTAGCCATCAGAACAGTCCATGCAAAATTCTCCTTGGTACTCTTTTTTACAGCTGCACGATCCGTCACCACCTCGAGTGCCATCGCCATCACAATGGCCATTTCCATGGCAAGGCCTTTCAGAACCACCACGGCAAGCTGAAAGTTACGGACAAGTGGGCCTTTAAAACTCCACGTTAACAGAACCCAAGTAAAAACATCCTGCCGCTTCTCCTGCATCTTCCGAACAACGGAAGACACAATTAGCAGGGTTCAGCTTTGCTTTTAACCTGCTGGAGCCTAAATCCATTCTCTTGTCCTGGAGAAAATCATGGTTATATTAGCTTTCACCGACCATCTATCTGCCCATTTACGCAAGACCGTCTTGAACCAATAATCCAAATCAAGTTGTTCAGTATTCACACATATCTAAGCAGAGGTTATGTGTCTAGCAAATACAGGCATTTCCCCCACCCCCTCCAATATCCACAGGGAATATGTTCCCCACTTCCCAGAAATGGAAACCACAGATAAAAGAGGTTCAAAAATCCTCCTATCATATCCTCCCATCATGTAAATGACTTGTCTGCTTGTGATTGCAGCCTTACCCTCACTGTTCCCGGTCTTGCTGGCTCTTTGCTGACTCCAAAATGGAAGCAAGAAGCACTCAGCACTCACAGGAAGTGAGGCAGAGGGCTGAAAAGAATATGGCACTCAGAGTTCAAAGAGATAAGTCTTGCGTTCTTTTCCGCCCTCTGCTTTGCTTCCTACGGGTACTTCCTTCTTCCATTTTGCAGTTAGCAAAGAGCCAGGAACAAGGTCTTGGAACAATGACAGGAAGGCTACAATCACAAGCAGATTACACCATGAGTCGTTTACACAATAAGGGGGCGCAATTTGAACCGTGGATAATTGAAACGGCAGATACTGGATATGCAGAGGATGACTGTACAGTAGTCATCCTGATGTTCCTTCTTTGCTTTCAGTTAAGAGCTACAAAATCATATTTTTCTCAACAGTAGTTCTGTACGTAAAAAAAAAACAAAATTAGCATCATGTACATCTTTCATGACAATGTTACCAGGTGAACTATATTTCAGGCAGCAGCTGCAGCTTCTCTTTCCAGCTGTCACTTCTTTAATCACAAAAAACTAATTTTTAGAACAGGTTGATTATCCCTTATCTGGACTGCTAGAGATGAGAAGGTGTCTGGATTTTGAAATAATTGCATAAATATAATGAGTAATGCTTCTGCTTGTTCTTTTCACTGTGACCCATTTGGGTGTCTGCTGGCCTCTGATATTTTTTTCAACAATGGCACACACCACAGAGCAGAGAATAAAACTTACAGCCTGTACTTGGGAATGAGCACAACACTTTTCTACAGAAAGTTTTTAAAAAGTCTTGGACAAAGATGTCTGGATTTCAGATGTCCAGACAAGGAATAACCTATCTGTAGAATGCAGTATTGATAGTACAACGATATAGTTCAGTGAAAGCTTCTGTGTATGATTAAAGATACTTCAGATTACTGTTTACCAAGACAATCTTGTCCATATGTCCCAGAGGGGCAGCAGACTTCAATGGTTTCTATACAAAGCCAATTAAACAAATCAGGATATTTCTTCTTCCTGAAAAAACAAAGACAGTTATTTATATGGAGTAAGATTTCTATACATACATTACCTACAGTTTAAGAAAAATTCTTATCATGATAAACAAGTAGTACATATGTCAATCAATGTTCTCCAGAACGTTGATTAAAATTTCCCACCTTTGCCACTATCCTATTGATAAGACAGTCAAGATGGGAAACACAAGCCTTTCAGCTATGGCATGAGTTTGAACAACTGATCCATTCTCAAACACAGACTTGGAACTCCTCTGCCAATACTGCAGCTTGAAGCTCCTTCCAAGATCAGTGAAGTGGCCAATTGCTATAGGGTAGGGGCAGAATGCCAGATGTTAAGGGCAGAAAGAGTGGTCCCCTTGTACGTGTACATCCTGCAAAAGAATCCTTTAAGGAAGAAGCAGCCAGTAGGCTACTTAAAGATGACTGAAAAAGCTGTGATTTCCCCCTCCCCCATTCCCTGTGCATGTCTAGAATTGCATGTTCCTATTTTATAGCATCAGCTTTGCTGATAGACTGAAACATGAGTGGCATCAGGTATTAACTAAGGGCACACACCTGAACCCTCAGGACTGACAGGCGATATAGTGCCCAATCTGCCAACAGGAGCAGATAAGGGTGTCATGGTTTGATCCAAGAATTTGGGCCCAACACTGGCTGAAGTGTTGTACTTTAGACTTTTGACAATTGCTGATCCCACATCCTTTGTACAGGTGATCACCCACAGCTAGGAGTAACCTATGGTGAAGTCAGATACAGGTTTATCAGCATCAAGGTTTATGCAACTTTAGTTAATCACAACTACATGACAACTTTAAATAGAGGAAAACAACAGAATGGGGAGGACTAGAGATCTTTTCAAGAAAATTGGAGATGTCAAAGGATAATTTCATGCTAAGGTAGGCACAATAAAGGACAAAAATGGCAAGGACCTAACAGAAGCAGATGAGATTCAGAAGAGGTGGCAAGAATACACAGAGGAACTCTATAAGGCCGATCTAAATGTTCCTGATAACCACAGTGGTACAGTCACTGAGCTCGAACCTGACATCCTGGAGAGTGAAGTCAAGTGGGCTTTAGAAAGCCTCACTAACAACAAAGCTAGTGGAAGTGACAGCATTCCAGCGGAATTACTCAAAATCTTAAAAGATGATGCTGTCCAAGTGCTGCTCTCCATATGCCAGCAAATTTGGAAAACCCCACAGTGGCCACAAGACTGGAAAAGATCAGTTTACATTCCAATCCCAAAGAAGGGCAATGCCAAAGATTGCTCGAATTACCGCACCATTGCACTCATTTCACATGCTAGCAAGGTCATGCTCAAAATCCTACAAGCTCGGCTTCAGCAGTATGCGAATCGAGAACTACCAGATGTACAAGCTGGTTTCCGAAGAGGCAGAGGAACTAGAGATCAAATTGCCAACCTTCGCTGGATCATGGAGAAAGCAAGAGAGTTCCAGAAAAACATCTACCTCTGCTTCATTGATTATGCTAAAGCCTTTGATTGTGTGGATCACAACAAACTGTGGCAAGTTCTTGAAGAGATGGGAGTTCCAGACCACCTGATCTGCCTTCTGAGAAACCTTTATGCGGGTCAGGAAGCAACAGTTGGAACTGGACATGGAACAACCGACTGGTTTAAAATTGGGAAAGGAGTACGACAAGGCTGTATATTGTCACCCTGCTTATTTAACTTATACGCAGAGTACATCATGAGGAAGGCAGGGCTGGATGACTCACAAGCTGGAATCAAGATTGCTGGGAGAAACATCAACAACCTCAGATATGCAGACGATACCACTCTACTGGCAGAAAGTGAGGAAGACCTAAAGAACCTTTTGATGAGGGTGAAAGAGGAAAGTGCCAAAATTGGTTTGAAGCTCAACATTAAAAAGACTAAGATCATGGCAACCACTCCCATCACTTCCTGGCAAATAGGAGGGGAAGAAACGGAAGCAGTGACAGACTTTATTTTCCTGGGCTCCAAGATCACCGCAGATGGTGACTGCAGCCATGAAATTAAAAGACGTTTACTTCTTGGGAAGAAAGCTATGGTGAACCTAGATAGCTTAATCAAAAGCCGAGACATCACCCTGCCAACAAAGGTTCGCATAGTCAAAGCGATGGTTTTCCCAGTAGCCATGTATGGCTGTGAGAGCTGGACCATAAGAAAGGCAGAGCGTCGAAGAATCGATGCTTTTGAATTATGGTGTTGGAGAAGACTCTTGAGAGTCCCCTGGACTGCAAAGAGATCCAATCGGTCAATTCTCCAGGAAGTCAAGCCTGATTGCTCCCTGGAAGGACAAATGCTGAAGCTGAAGCTCCAATACTTTGGCCACCTGATGAGAAGAGAGGACTCTTTAGAAAAAACCCTCATGCTGGGAAAGATTGAAGGCAAAAGGAGAAGGGGGCGACAGAGGATGAGATGGTTAGATAGTGTCACCGAAGCAATGAATATGAAATTGGGCGAACTCAGGAAGCTAGTGGAGGACAGGGAGGCCTGGCGTGCTGTGGTCCGTGGGGTCGCGAAGAGTCGGACACGACTTAGCGACTGAACAACAACAAATAAAGCTAATGCCCTATTACCTAGGAAGAGAGCAGCTCAAAAAGCATCCAAAGCTAGAAACAGTGTGGAAAACTCACTTTGGGCTACAGGCTGGCAGCCACCTAGGCTACTGGGACATACAGCATGTGAACACTAGTGCAACTCTGGTTTTAAATAATTTAATTTTTTTTACTGCAAGAATGGCAATAGAAAGGTTATTTACATCCTGCTTCAACTGTCAGTTGATTGTTGTGCATGATTAAAACTTTTCCCCTGTTGTCCAACATACAACGTATGCATACATGGCTCTAGGTGTGTATGTAACCCAGGTCAGACACATGCTGTGGATGCCAAGGGAGCATCAGGCCCACAAGTCTCTAATAAAAGGTTATACTTTTGTTTGTTGGAGGAAAACCCACCTTGGGGTTCAGAAAAGCATCCTGTACAATTTTCACAAGTTGCCACACCCTTCGGTGACAAGCTACAACTTGGGGGCTAATGAGCAACTTCAACATCCTCATTTCTCTTCCCTTGGAATCTGCCTTGGCTTCCTTGCCTTGCTTCCCATTTCTTCCCGCCTACCCCAGGAGCTTGCAGATCTCAGTTATTAAGA
>JAJKFI010000010.1:15260506-15366302 GCA_029204185.1 Lerista edwardsae
ATTTCTTCCCGCCTACCCCAGGAGCTTGCAGATCTCAGTTATTAAGAATACTTAATAGACTGCTTAACAACTGTTCCCGAAGCAGTTTACAAGGAAACAACAACAACAACAAGAAGTAACTAAAATGGTTCTTTGTCCCTAAAGGGCTCACAATGATTTTAAACATCTATAGATTAAAACATCATTCACAATAGATTTTGAAATTATGAAAGAACAAGTGTGATACGCAACTACTTTAAGAACAGATTTTCTTATTTAGAATCCCAACTATTTTCTTGATCAATCTATTTCTTAGCCCTTACCGGTTGTCAACACTGCAAGATCAAGATAGCAAACTGGATTTTAACTTGACTTCTGTCTTTTGCAGCATTTAGAATTCCATGCAGACTCACTAGACAGGTGTGCTTTTGTATAAAAGGCTTTTCCAGATTCAATAAAAGATAAGCTGGTTTGTAGTGTCTATGACTAAGTGATGGTATACAAGGAAGAAAAACTTGCCCTTCTGATCCCAGGTGGAGCCGTCAGGGCTGGCAGTTAGATAAACTGTCTTCTTTAGTGGCAAATGGAGCAGAGGTGATCTGGAATTAATAAGAACCTTATCACGAAATCCTACAAAGTAATGCTGTTTATCAACTATTGATACTACCTATAATTCCCGGGTATGCTGTTAACTGAGTGGCAGCCACATGCTTCTGTAATCTAAACATATCCTATCTGTGCTTTAACAGAGGTGGGGCTGAGGAAGGGAACTAAAATTGTTCCTTATTTGCACAAAGTAGTTTTGAAAGCGCCTGCAGATACTTGGCGAGGAAAAAAGCCCTTCAGTATTCCCACATGCTTAATCAAGCCCCACAATTTTCATTATGATTAGGGAGTCTGTTAAACTCGCAGTGTCTCACCAAACCCATGAGAAACCCATTTCCTTAAAATGATGCTAATTATACACTACAGTGGGCTCTTGGTATACATGGAAGATCTATTCCAGGACAGCACATGGATAATTAAATCTGCTGGGGGGCAGAGCAGTGGCACTGTGCCACAATAACTTACCTGGGGGCAGTGCACAGCCTCTCCACACCTCATAATACCTTTGGATGCAACCAGAAGTCATTGGCGCAAACCAAACCAGGACACTTCTGGTAGTGTCCTAGAGGTCCTTTGAGGCCCTGCAGCTGTGGGCTTGGCATCTGCGCATGCTCAAATCCACACGTACCAAGCCAACAGATAAAGAGGGCCCATTGTATGTGCTTATACGTAGTATTGAAAAAGATAACCATTAATAACATCACCATTAGCTATTACTTACCATTTGAACCACCAAGTTTCTATAAGTTCTTCATGCTCTTCCACCATGTTGTTGCACTCAAAATTACTACCGTCACACAAGTTCTCTATTATCTCTACAAGTCGAATTTCACTACATAAAAAAAAAAAATCAAAGACAAATCAGTTTTACCCTTTGGAATTCTGATAGGGGACAAAAAGGTTAAACTGACCAATAAGATAAGCTTCTAATGAACAGTCATGAATATTACTGTTGCTATTTGATTCTACTGTTACAATAAGCTACAAAGATGAATGCTGAATCTAGAAAAATAGGAAATATTGAATATTCATGCTTCTAAGGTCCTTTACATAGTTGCCTTAGAGTATGTTCCACTGAATTTAATGGGATTTAGTTCCAACTAAACAAGCACAGGATGGACTGGACATTTACAAATGATGGGCCTGCTAAGAATGATGGAGTGTGACTGCTTTGGAACTGCTCACGGTCTGCTTCCAGTGCCTTTGCGAAGTCAGAACCATGACCACAGAACTAATGGCTTTGGACTAAGGGAAAAATACACACACACACACACACACACACACACACACACTCTACAAGATTCATGGCTGGCATTGGATAAACATTGTGGTCTTTCAAATGACAACTTGCTGTACAGGTTTGCCGGTAGCTTGGTTCTTTCCCTATATTTCAAATCAGCAATACGTATTGCATATGCAATCACAAAAAGGGTCCCAGACACAAACGAAGACTATGCCTTTGGAAAACTCTTTTCCATTGTGTGTTTGAATATACTTAGGAAATGCTAATGTTAGAGATAAGCATTGGTCTTAGCAAGCCAAGGATGAAAAAGCACTTCTGTACAAGTGCATAGAACTGCAACAGCACTAACCCGTCCTCAGCAGAAGAGCTGAAACTCTCAGTTCCACCTTGCAGAAGTTAGTGCAGCAGACTAAGCAGATGATATGACAGCAATGACTAAATTGGACAGCAATGACTAAACTGGACAATAGGATAGAGCAGGGGTTCTCAAACTACTGACCTTGGCAACCCATTGCGTCATCCACAATGGATCTGGGGCCCACTGAGGCCAGGAAGCTGGAACCTAAAATGGCACGCAACACATTTCAATGACTAGGGAGAACTGTGGCTCTGAAACCAAGTGTTGTGACCTACCAGTGGCTCACAATCCAACATTTGGACCAGGAAGCAGCATGCCACAGTGACTGAAGCAGGTTGCATGCCATTTTTGGTTGTGGATTCTTGCTGACGATGCCAGTGGCCCACCAAAAATCAGGTCATGACCCACAGTTTGAGAAACAATGGAATAGAAAATTTCCACCTAAGGAAATGATTTACAGTAAGCTGAGCCTCTCTCATCTGCAGACAAAACCACAGTCAGGAGTACTCCATAGGCTTGCATGCCTCCTTCTACCCAGACAAGCTGATTTCCCTCCCTCTTTACTGATGTGCTCTAATCACAGTTTGCAGAAATATCAGAATCAGTTAAATTATGACCAGAGCTAACTAGGATTTTCTCCAAACTGTTATTGACGGAACACCTTCATGCATATTAGCCTGTCTGCACACTATCATATCCATAAGGCTTCTCCAGCCATCAGTGGGGAGGTTTTTGGCAACTGAGGGTCTTCTTGGTGGTAGTGCCCTGATGTTGGCATTCTCTGCACAGGGAACTTTGGCAGGCATTATGTTGGCATCATTTAGACAGCAGGCAAATATTTTCCTAGACTTTTGATTTCTCCAAGATGCTATCAGATTAACTGTTTTTCTATTCTGTGTTTTACTAATGTTGTTTGTGGCACTAACAATATTTTTTAAACTGAATGACAACACGAGTTTATTAAAACCATTGTTGCAGATACAGAAAATGCAGATACGGGGGAACCATATTCAAATAGCAGACCTGCCCCCCACGCCCATTACCTTCGATTTTGTTTAGTAGGACCAGAAGTTCTGGTATTTCTTGCTTTAACAAAGCAACATTCTTACTTCACTGAAGAGAGACATGCAGGCACGCAGCTTGCCCACTACAGGCAGGAGACTAACTGCACGTTAACAGAAAGCTTTTTCTGTTAACATTCAGTTAACCTTCCTTCACCATGTAGGCCGCTTGCCTGCATTTCACTCTTCAGTGAAGCAAGAATGTTGCTTTGTTAAAGCAAGAAACACCAGCACTTCCATCACTACTAAACAAAAAAAACCCTAAGGTAATGAGCTTGGGTGAACACCCAGCCCCAGAACAGTGGATAACAGATTAGGGGCTCCTGTACTTCCTCAATACATGCTGCTGTACCCAGCCTCAGCATATTAAATACTGCAGAAAAAAACAATTATTTTGTTGAAAAAAGAAAATTCATATAGAATACTGTACCTAGTCTCATACTTGGAGAGTGTTTTCTCTTCCCAAGCTGTATTGCCACCTCCAAAGTTTTTTTTTGCAGTGTCTGAAAGACCCTGCAGACCAGAAGTCAACATTTTTAGACATTTTCAAGTGATTGACTAGTAGAGAATCACCAAGACACACCTTTAAACGAGATAGTAACCAATTGTAGCTAAAATTATGACTGCTTGCAAACAAGACAGAAACAAAATCTTGATCACCAGAGGAAATAAAAAGCACTTGAAAAGAATGCTAGAAGAGAAAAAAGCTACAATATATAGCATAACTTGGAGCCTATAAAAAGCAAAGATGTGTCATGCACAGATTCAAGCAACCAGAGGGGAATAAGAATTAAATACAGTAAAGACCTCCCCCACCCCACCCCACCCCACCCCTTACCTGCCTTAGAGCTGGATTCAGCAACTATAAGACAGGACATACCTTCCTGCTGGTACTGCCCACTGGCAAGTCATTGCAAATGTGCTATACAGCCCCACAATAGGATTGGGACATTATATGAACCTGAGTTCAGTTTTTTAAACCCTTCCATGTTGAGCTGCACCTGCCAAAATTCCTTCTGCCATACAATGGTTAAAGGGATAGGCACCCTGCTTGTATCTGGTAACCTCTAACTATTACTATTGCAACAGCAGGAATCAGATCATTGGTTACCATGGTAGTATCAGCAACAATCATATTAATAATATTAACAGCAAAGAACACAATAATAATAATAATAATAATAATAATAATAATAATAATAATAATAATAATAGCAGCAGCAGCAGCAGCAGCAGTACCAGCAGCCGGCCACTGTGGTCCTTCCACACAGCCTCCCTCTCACCTGGCTGAAGCGCTCCGTGATTCCCCGGCAGGTGTTGCAGGCCTGCCGCACGCGGTTCTCCCGGGAGCCCCGAGCCAGCGGCAGGAGCGCCAGCGGCAGGAGCACCAGTGGGCAGAGGAAGGCAGCACCCAGCCGCCACCGGTTCGAGCCCGGCGAGCACCTCATGGCTGGGAGTACCCCACGACTCCCCCGGCTCGGCCTGGTTGCCTAGACAACGGCCCTCCGCAGGCGGAGCAGCGACAGCATCCTCATCCTTCTACAGGCACGCAGACCGGCTGCATGCAAGGGCCATTCGGAATTTCGACACGCCGGGCCCGCCCACCGCCCAATCCATCAGCGTTCGAGTTGGTTCCTCTGGGACGTGGCCCAATCAGGGATCGCCACGCTCCGAGCCAATGGGAAGCCTACGTGTAGAGAAGCGGGGGGGAGAGGAGGCGGGGAAACAAAACGGTCCCAGGCTGAGCAAGGAGGTCATCTAACCCATGGAGGTATTATAAACATGGAGACGAAATGACGTCATATTCTTGAAACTTCCGGTCTGGTCAAACAATATGGCCGACGCCATTGTCTGGTCCGTGGTCTGGTCACGTGGTCTGGTTAAACAATATGGCCGACGCAACTCCATAGGTCTAACAATATGGCTGACTCAGAGGATTGCCGCGAAGGAGGATTGCCGCGAATTCACGAATCAAAATCTCCCTGCCCGTGTGTAAAAGTTAATATCAACCTTGTTAATCATGCCTACGTGTTCTGCATACAGAACTCCACGATCACACGGTTTTATTTTCGTAAGTTTTTACTACGCGCAAAGCAATCTGAAATGCTTGGAATCAGCATTTTGAGTATAAAAACATGGCCGCTAAGGCCGCCTCCTGGGAGTCAATCTGTCTGTATTGAACTCAATGGGCATGGCCACCCCCTGATCTAACCTCCTTGAGGCTGAGGCGATATCCGGATGCCCGGCCATGTTGAGTGCGGGCAAAGTGGAACGTTGCGAGAAGTCGGTCAGGAGCCTGCTTGACCTAGAAAAGTAAGGTGGGAGGACAGGAGAAAGCAGAAGAACTCGAGAGTTTGCTTCTCAAGCTGCAAAGGTGATTGGTTCCGCGACTGAAAAAAAAGATTTTAAAATCCTGATCGGTTTGCCCAGATAAAACATGGCGGCGCTGGTTTTCCACCGTTCCCCGAAGCCGCGAGGTCACCTGACGAGCGTAGCCCCGCCTCTTTGGTTCGTATATCACGTGATCTCTGGGGTGTCCTGTCTGAAGAGGCCACGTGAGTGCCTTTTGGGTAAGTTCAGGTCCGGGAGCCGAGAGGGGGAAAGCAGGAAGGAGAGGGAGGGCTTGGCTGGCAGGCAGCGGTTGTTTAATGATGGTTTCCAGTCCAGCTTGCAGTTGGGAGTCGTGCTTTGAGTCCAGGCAGCTCAATTTAATGGTGGGGGTGGAATGACCCGAAGCATTTTCAAAGGAGCGTGTAAAGAGCCCAAAATTGGATGCATCTGAAGGGGGGGGGCACCTCAAGGCATAATCGAAAGCCTCTTTTGCACCTGGCTTCGAAAGGTCTCCTTGCAAAGGCTCATTTGATTGCCACTTGCAGGAAATAAGTGTGTATGGGGGAAGGAAATCCACCTTTGTTGCAGAGTGAATGGCATCGCCAAGCAACACTACAATGCTCTCACAGAATGCTTTCTTAGGCTTCAGTCCTGTGGATGCCTTCTCATGAGCAAGTCCCATTATGACCGATTGGACATTGTTTCCCAACTGTGGCCACGTAGGCTATGACCCAATTTTTGGAGGTTTGCAAAACTGACATTTCGGATGAGGTTATGTGCATCAAGGGTTAATCAGTCTGCTACTTGTGGGGTGAGGTGGAGAGAGCACTGCTTCCCAATCACCTTTACAACCACAGAGGCTTGAGCAGCTGATAAAGTGATACTTTCTTTTTAGGTGGGCTCAGATGCTAAAATGTTTAGCGAGTAAACTGCAATAGGGTTTACTCCCAGAACAATGTGTATAAGATTGCAGCCTTATTTTCACAGACTGCTCCCCCTTGTTCCAGAGCTGTGTGTATATGGAATGTATCCTCTCTTTGAGACATTGTAGCTACAAAGAAAACTCTTCTCTTGTCCTCCATGGCTCTGTCTTCTTCTACGTGTTGTCTCTGGCTGAGTGTATGACTGGAAAAAGGCAGTACAGGCATGCCTCAATATCCACCATGGATACTGGGTTGCCTATTAAAAAGACAGGGGAACATTAAAGAAATCTTTTTTTTTCACCTTGTTGTAGCAAAATAACTGATGTTGCCCAGTTTTTAAAAAGGCATCCCCAGTATCCATGGTTTCAGTTATCCACAGTGGGGTTTGGAACAGAACCCCAGCAGATACTGGGGCATGCCTGAACATTGCAGTAGCTTAAAAGGCAATGAATAAAGCAGCCCTTTGCCTAGAACAATGTTTCTCAAACTGTGGGTCCCAGACAGATTGTGTGAGATATAAATCAATAGTAATACAAACACATGGTGATTTTGAACTCCAACACTAAAATATAAGGCTAACAGTAGGCCTCTATTCTCTCTAGAGTAAAGAAGTGGTTAATGGTGTTTCAGTCCAAAACAAGGCCTGGCTGGCAGAGAAGGGAGGCAGAACATGACAGATTAGAAGAGACTAAGATATGTTGCAAGAGAACAATGGACAAGGGGCGGGGGCTAAGCGTATTCCTAAACTGACCCAGATACAAATTCTAACCTTGGGAGAAACCGGAGTGAGTTTGCGTAATGAGGCTCATGAATTATTAGGCCTTGCCTTTTTCCTCAATTAAATTGAGTTTTGCCTGAACATACATCCTATGTAAAGATATGTAGAAGGTGGAGTAATGAGCTATGCAGTAGGAGGTCTAAATATTTGGTTTGAGTACGGTTGATTGGTAAAGCCTAGATCAATGAAAGAAAGATGGTAAGACCCGCCTCAGTAGTATAAATTGTTGCAGCCATTTGTGCAAGGTGTGGTACCCAGATTGTTCTGTTTGGCATTTGCTTGCCACCCATATTTGCAAATATGACAATAAACCTTTCTTTTGAACCATACATTTGGAGTCAGAAATTTATACCTTACAATTATCATTCTAAAGGGTGGGTCCTGGTGCTAAAAAGTTTGAGAACCACTGGCCTAGAAAATGGCATGCCACAATAAACCAGCAGGCGGCTCAGCCCTATATATGTTTACTTGGAAGTAAGTCTCGTTCTGTGCAGTGGGGCTTAATCTCAGATGTCAAAGATAATTATTACAGTCAAAGACCAGCATAAAATGTAAATATCAAAAAATATCTTTGACAGATAAGTGTGTATAGGTTTGCAAAATGAGTGCAATCCTATGCGTGTTTAATTGGGCGCTGATTTCATTGTATTCACTGCCACTTACTCCCAAGAAAGTGCATAGGTTTGCAGCCGAAGGGCCCAATCCCATCCAACTTTTCAGCGTCTTGCTGTTGGCCGTACGTTGCATCCTGTATTTGGGGACAGGGTAAAGGAGGCCTCCTCAAGGTAAAGGAATGTTTTATTCCCTTACCTTGGGGCTATGTTGTGGCTCTGGAAAGTTGGCTAGAACTGGGCCCTAAGTTTCTTATGTGCAGCATTAATTGTTTGCATGGTGTTTCCATTTCCTTGTGTATCCTTGATCATCAATCTGGGATAGGATTAAAGACACAGATAGATAAAAATCAATGTGTGTTGATAGTTGCAGTGATTTGCCCTTAAGAGGCATGTAAGCACTCTGTAAAAGAAGCTGTTCCCATATCTTGTTTTGCATCGATCTACTTTGGAAGACAAAAAAAAAAAAAAGCTTTGCTTGAGGTAGTGACTCTTCTATCTACTTATGCGCACTTGTACACATTAACATCCTAGTCATTACATTTCCTTAGCAGTAAGTCCCACTGTAATCAATGAGTCTTACTTGCCTAGTAAGTTTGAGACAGCCATAATATTGGAGCAACACACTCACACAAAGAGGAAGTTCACTGGAGGCCAAGATCTCTGTTCAGTCTGAACTAAGTATCTCCTACATTGCTAAGGGCCCAATCCTGTGGGACTCATCGCCAGCAGAACAGGGTGGGAGGAGGGTGGGCATGTGGATAGACTGGCCCAGGGAGGAGGGGTGGAGCCAGGATCCGGAGCTTAGGCCAGATCCTAACCCCCCCCCCAACCTGGTTGACCCCGATCTGGGCTGCTTGAATTTGCACCAGTGATTTTGCACCAGTGGCTTGGGTTTACCTTGGGGTAAGGGGGAAAATATCCCCTTACCCTGAGGTGATATTTAGCTGCTTTCTAACCTGCTCAGGCCAGCCTTTTCTGGCACAGGTTAGGATTGTGCCCTTAATATATGTTTAGTGCAAACAAGGGAAAAAGCAGTTTTGGGATGAGCAGCTCTAACACAATCTTTTTGTTTGCTGAAGGCAATGCCATGTATACTACCCAGAAATCTGCAGGGAAGCCATAAATGTTCATGGGACTGACTGTAAATACTTCCAAACTAATGTGATGCTACTTGAGAGCATTGTTCCCTTTAAGCTACAGGGCTGCGCAGCTGAAAACCCAGCCTAGCGAAGCTCCACACTGCTCAGGCCTTGGCGTTCCTGGAAGTCCGGCAGTGATTATGATGTCATCACCCGGTGATGATGTCATCTATGATGTCATCACTCGGTGTCCCAATGTGCTGCTGAGCTGCTGCACAATGGCACAGATCCTTTAGGCGGGGGGAGGGAATATTGCTTGAGAGTAGACTATGGCAGAACCAGATTGATTGCTGCACACTCTGATTTTTTTTTTTTTTGTATTTTAATATTAACAGATGTACTTTTGTTCTTTTTTTCCTTTCTGGTCTCACAATGATAAAGTAGGTGGGAATTTTTTTTAACCAAGATGGCGGAGAAGAAGACCTCAGGAGGACAGCTGCCGCTGCTGTTGTTGATCATTGCAGTTGCCTTCACGCATTTGGCTGTTTGCCCATTTACGAAAGTAGAGGAGAGTTTTAATTTGCAGGCCATTCATGACATTGTGTACCACAGACTGGCTTTGGAGAAGGTGAATGGGATTCTTGTTTCTTGGGATCATAAGAACAGAAAACATTCCCTGCTGGATCAGGCCAAGATACAGTCAGTCCTCTTAATATGCAAACTTGTTATCTGCAAATTCACTTATCTGCAAGGGGCATAATTGCGACCTACCTCGTTATCTGCACCTCTGTCCTCATTATCCAGTATTCAGAGACTTTCCAGAAGCTGCAGTGACCTTCAGAATGGTACCTGTGACCAGCACTGACCCCTCCAATGGCTGGAAGAAGCATCCACTGGCCATGTTTAAGGGATCCATGCTGGCCGCAGGTGCTGTTCTGAAGATCCCTGCATCTTCTGGAAGGTCTCTGCAGCATTCAGAGATCTTTTGACATTTAAGAACATAAGAAGAGCCCTGCTGGATCAGGCCAAAGGCCCATCTAGTCCAGCTTCCTGTATCTCACAGCGGCCTACCAGGTGCCCCAGGGAGGCATGAGACAACAAGATGCTTGCATCCTGTTGCCACTCCCTTGCACCTGGAAAGGGACTTGCCACTCCCTTGCACTTCCTGCTGCACTCTGCTGGCATCCTGAGGGTCTCAGCTGGGGTCGCCTGATGGCAAAAGTGCCTCTTGCACTTAACCCCGTTGATCCCATAAGATCAATGGTTCGTTATTTGTGAATTTGCTCTCTGCGAGGATTTCCAGGAACGTTACCCAAGGGGATAACGAGGATTGACAGTAGCTGCTTGTAACCAAGTAATTCCATGGGAGCAATTTGTTTTGTTTCACTTACTTTCATTTAAACAATGGGCAGCTCAATCCTAATGGGATTGCCTATGCCGCAGTACAACAGTGCTGAAAGGGCTGCTGCTCTACCCCACGTGGACAGGGAGGCAACTGGAGATGGACTTGAGGTGAGGGAACACTTTCCCTTCCCCCATGTCAGACCCCAGCAGCTGTTATGGCTGTACTTGAATCCGCCCCAACTCATTGAAGATACGCCACCATAAAGTGCGTTTGGACCCCTCTTGTAGTCAGGGAGGATGGGGCACGTCTGGCCTCTCTGACTCCGAGAATGGTCCAGACATACTTTACGGTGTTCCTCTTGCCAGCCAAACTTTGCTGGCCTAACTCTGTCTGCCTAACACCAGGTTAGGATTATGCCTTTAGTCTCATTTGTCTGAAACTGTAGAAATATAACAACATTGTTTTAATTGTGTTTTCTGCTTACGGTTGGTACTGCCATAATGTCAGTGTAACCGCGTCTTTTTTTTCATTGCAGTATGATCATCATGAATTTCCTGGAGTTGTCCCAAGGACGTTCCTCGGTCCAATTTTCGTTGCTGTCCTGTCCAGCCCTGCCATATATGTCCTGTCCTGGTTGCAGATGTCTAAGTTTTATTCTCAGGTGATAGGTATGAGAACTCTCTTATTCAAGTTAGAACGGACGCTTTTGTGCCTGGAAAGTTTTCCTGATTGTCTGAACACCTCCAGACTCAGCCGGAAGTTGCCAGTGTGAACTGGAAGTTTCTTCCGATCACATCCAGGAGGCCTTCTGAGTCCCTGTGTAGCGCAGACTCAGCATCCCCAAATGCTCAAATCCACGAGTGCCGAGCCCACAGATGAGGAGGACCCACAGAATTTAGGGTGCAATCCTAGCCTGGAGTTAGGTTGGCACAGTTAGGACACCGTAAAGTATGTTTGGACCACTCTCGCAGTCAGAGAGGCCAGCACACATACGTTTTACGGTGGCCCTTGTACTGGCCACACTTTGCTGGCCTAACTGTGCCTGCCTAACTCCAGGTTAGGATTGCACCCTCTGTAATCTCTAATTTTGTTATTTTTGTAACATTCAATTTTACCATTTCCACTACTGACAATACATCTTTCTTTTTCCCAATCCCAACAAAAGTACGAGGAAGCCTGGGCTTGAGTGTGATTTACGCTTTGTGGAGGCTGCACAAAGAAATCAGGAAGCAATTTGGTTCGACTGTGTCCATGGTCTTCTGTCTGATAACTGCTACCCAGTTTCACCTGATGTTTTATTGCACTCGAACTCTCCCTAATGTGTTTGCACTTCCTGTTGGTAAGTCATTGTACTGAGTGTTCCTTTAAGGCTGAAAGAATTCGTCGCTGTCTAAAATCATATGGATAGAAAAGGATTGAGAATGACTTGAGATTATTCCACTACTGTCCCAGACGTACTTTCAGGGCACAATCTTAACCTGGAGTTAGGCCAGCAAAGTTTGGCTGGCACAAAGGATACCGTAAAGTATGTTTGGACCACTCTTGGAGTCAGAGAGGCTAGCACACAGACGTGTACCATCCTCCCTGACTCCAAGAGTGCTCCAAACACAGTTTACGGTGGCCCTTGTGCTGGCTAAACTTTGCTGACCTAACTGTGCTGGCCTAACTCCAGGTTAGGATTGCGTCCTCAAAGTCTGAATTCCTGAAGGCAGCCAGCCGGCATGTAACTTCCTTAATAGCAGCTATTGCTGAGCAATGTGTCAAGCAGGCAAGTAGCCTGGATGCTAGAGGGAGGCTTCCTGTTAATGTTCTCTGCCCTCTATAGCGTCCAGGCTGCTTGCTTGCTTGAAGTGTTGCTCTGCTAGAGCTGCTGTTAAAGGAAGAAATGTGCCAGCTGACGTGCTTAGGTAATAGGCGTGGGGGACAGAGAAGTAACCATTTTACTTCTCCCTATGGGGGTCTCCCCTCTTATCTGTGGTTCCTGTATTGGAGGGGGGCCTGGAATGGATACCCCCCCAGATATGTAGAGTTGATGATGTAGAGTTTTTAATTGTGAATGGGCACTTCATCAATCCATTGTTGACAAGATATATATTGAACGTTTGTTTTGTTTTTGGTAACAGTCCTGCTGGCAGTGACATTTTGGATACAGCAGAAGCACCGTCCGTTTGTCTGGTTCTCAGCTTTGGCCATTATTGTCTTCAGAGCAGAACTATGCCTGTTTCTGGGTCTTATGCTTCTGGTGTCCCTATGTAATAAAAGGCTGTCTATTGTGAAGATGCTTTCCTATGCAGTTCCTGCAGGGGCCTTTTGGTTAGGTGAGTCTTCTGTCTTTTTAAACCAGGGCTGTCCTGCAGGCCAGATCCGGGGTTTGGGGACCCCCCCCCCCCGAGCAGTGCTTACTGTTCCGCTGCATTGCCACTCCATTCTCAAGCTGATCTGGTTCCAGGGATGCTCTGTGCCTGGGTATCCTGTTGTACAACCTTCTGGGATGCTGGGTGATAGACACGACTGCCCAGAGCATCCCTGGCACCAAATTGGCTTGAGAAAAGAGCGGCATTGCAGTAGAATAATAAGTGACACTCAGGTCAGGGAGGGAGTTTCCTAGACAGAGCTGTCTCCAGTTTGGAGCTGTTTTAACAGAATCCAATAAAGTTTGGCTGGCACAAGGAACATTGTATGGAACACTCTCGGAGTCAGAGAGGCCAGCACACAGACATGCGCCTGACTCCCGGAGTGGACCAAATTTGCTTTATGGTGTCCCTTGTGCCAGCCAAACTGTGCTGGCCTAACTCCAAGTTAGGATTGCGGTCTAAGTGAGACTTACTTCAGAAATTCCTTTTCTGAAGGCCAAACTGGACATAACTTCTCCTAAACCTCTGTCTGATAACTGCTACTCAGTTTCACCTGATGTCCAAACCTTTCCTAATCTGCAGGCTTGGCATCCACAAATTTGAGCATCCGCAGAAGGCAAGCCCATGCTGCAGATCTAGTTTGCACCTGGTTGCGTCCTGTAGGCCTTCTGAGGAGGCGTGGAGACCAGTGCTTCCTCTGGAAGTTTCCAATCTCTCCAGATTCCAATATCCCCAGATTTTGGTATCCAGAGTGGGTTCTGAAACTGAGGGCCACTGTAGCAGCCAGCTTGGGCTATGAAATTTAGCTTTTTTTTTATTCCACTCTGTTGTCTTCATTTGGTTATTTTTTTAAATGATCCTAGCTCTGACTTGGAATACTTAAATTTGATTTTTACTTGTTTGCTGCCTTAGTTTTTACTGACAGTTTTCCGTTTTAATTTAAATATCTCTTTAACCCACTCTCACCGTTCTTTAAATGGGATAGGAGTTTGAGGGCACAATCCTAACCTGGAGCTAGGTCAGCAAAGTTTGACTGGCACAAGGGACACCATAAAGCATGTTTGGACCACCCTCTGAGCCAGAGAGGCCAGCACACAGACATGCACCATCCTCCCTGACTCCAAGGGTGGTCCAAACACACTTTACGGTGGCCCTTCTGCCAGCCAAATTTACTGGCCTAATTTCTGCCGCCTAACTCCAGGTTAGGATTGTGCCCTGAAGGACATAAATATTTTAAATAAATAATCCACTTCCTACTAATATTTAAGTAAGTGTGAACTTTCAGCACAATCCTAACCTGTGTTGGAGAAGGAAGGCCAGCTGGCATAACTCACCTTGGTGCAAAGGGACATTTGTCCTTTTACACTGGGGTAGGAGCTAGGCTGCCCCTTGGGGTAGCTCAGATTTGCTGCAACAAAATAGCTAGCGCAAATCCGAGCAGCCCAGATTGGGACCATGTGGCTTGGGGATAGGGGTTAGGATCCAGCCAGATCCGGACTCCACCCCCCTGCCTGGGTCAGCCCACCCATGATGCCATCCTTCCTCCCTTGCCCCATTCCGCCTCCTTCCCGTCACTCTCCTGCCTTCCCCCTGCCCTCTGAGCCCGTGCACTGACCAAAGTCGGCTAGAGCAGGGGCGGCTTCCCTTCTGCCCTCCATGGCACCATTCCCCATGCTGATGCAGATGTACCTTATGCCGACTCAAACCTCACATGTCATCCCAAGAGGCACCTTGGATTGCACCCTTAATTATTCTTATTCAGCCCAGCGCCAAATAGGTCCCAGTTTATGCTTGTTTGGGAAGCAAGCAAATTCCATGGTAAGATGTTCTCTGTTGGGCTCTTTACTTTTGCTTGTCTTCTTTTAGGACTCACGGTGGCTGTGGATTCTGTGTTTTGGCGGCAACTTCTGTGGCCTGAGGGCAAGGTGTTCTGGTATAATACCGTTTTGAATAAAAGTTCCAACTGGGGAGTATCCTTTAAATACTGGAAATATAGAAATAAACGCAGCGTAAGTTGTCAGTTCTTCCGGGTTGTTAAGAAGTGTTTTAAACTTAGCGGCACAGTGCCAGAAAGTTATAGAAACAGGATTACCAGATCCCCAACTTGAACACTCTGAATATTCTTTCTGAATATTTTTGGATCTCGTTAAAATGCAACTCCCTCCTTTACTTGCAGTTAATATGAATATGTTGCATATACAATGCAAGGAGAAAATGCTTCTCCACTGGAGACCGTCTCACAGGCAGAAGTTTCTTTATAGGGGAAATTATAAGTAATTGCTGTTAGTGTTATTTTAAATCCTTAACTCTTCGTCTTAAAGACCTCCCCTTTCTTGTGGTATTTTTATTCAGCTTTGCCTCGAGCTCTGGGATGCAGTATTCTGTTTATACCGTTAGGTGCAGTCGACAAAAGGAGCCGAGTATTAATTCTGCCTGCGCTTGGTTTTATTTTCTTGTATTCATTTCTTCCGCACAAAGAGCTACGGTTTATCATGTACACCTTTCCGGTCTTCAATGTAGTGGCTGCCAGAGGCTGCTCACGAATGTAAGTTCAGAGTTTTATATCTTGATGTGATGGAAACTTTTCATACGTTTAAAAGTTTAACACGTTAAGTGTTATAGTCACTTAATATATGTAATTAAGAAAAATGTTTTGATTTGTCTCATTCGGTTACAGTGTACAGTATATCCAGGTTTTTAGCAGCTTTTCAACCTTCAAACTTTTATGCTGTTTTTATATTTGGTGCTGTTTTGCTCTTTTACAGTTGTTTCTTCTTGTCCATCTCATTTCAGTGGTTTTTAATTTGTTTAGTTAATGTTAATGTTATTTTAATGTTTTTTTAATTTTTGTAAACTGCTTTGAATTTTAGAAAAGCGGTGTATAAATCCAATAAATAAATAAGTCAGGAAAAATTTGTGTGGTCGTAGGCAGTTCTAGCTGGGCTTCTCGTCACACCAGTGTCAGCCACATGCAGACTTTCAACATTCCTTCCACGCAGCAGTGGAGAGATCTAGCAAATGTCGCTTTTACTGCAGAGCTAGGGTCTTATTCAGGACAGAATTTCTGCTAATTGTGAAATTCCGTCAGAATTTCCCAAAGCTAAGCAACTACTTCATATTCCGGTACAAAAGCATTGTGTATCTAGACAGTACAACATACAGAGGTGGACATGTTACTTACAGCCCAATCCTGCCAGTGGGACAGGAATCTTCACAATCTTGCTGTAAGGCACTTTTTGAGGCTAGTGCTGCAAACAGAGAGGCCTGTGCGGGAAGGGCTCTGATGTTGTGGGAGCTGGGTCCATCCACTTAAGTTAGTCCTATGCTGGAGGGGGCACGGGAATGGAGTGTTTTGGGGCAGGGGCGGGCCAAGAGGAGGGCAGTTCATACGCAGGAGGGGGCAGGGCCAGCAGAAGCAGCCCCCGCTACATCCTAACCTCCACCCCAGGCCTGGAAGCCCTACATGAGGATTCTGTGCCAAGCAATTTAGCAGGTCTATCTGAGTAGGTCCATAGTGGCTGCTGGGTCGTGACACAGGGTAAGGGAACAGATGTACCTTTACCTTGAGGAGACCTCCAGCTGCCTCTTTGCCCATGCAGGATACAGCGGCAGCCTGTTTCAGCGCCATTGTAGGCAGCCTGGTTAGGCTTGGGCTGTAAGAAGACAGAAACTCAACAGATACCTCTGTTTCACAACAGTGGTGGATGGAGTGATGATGGCTCAATATATTTTCCTGGACCAGGTTTCAAAAGCAACTGTTTGCCTTTAAATGGGAAAATTGTGTCAAATTTGCGGGATGCATCAGACAGGGAGGGAGGTGATAACTTGCCTCCCTGTTTTTTTCTAGTGTGTAAGTAAAAGACACTTCTGTGATTGCATGGTGGGATTCATCATTTTCCCCCAGACACACATAGCATCACAAGTCCCTCTCCCGAGCCTCAAGAGTTTTTTGGGGGGAGCACAAAGGGGCTGTAGTGGAAAGGGGGAAAGGCAGAATAGCTCTGGTCTGCAATCAAATCACTGATGTTCCTCCTTTTGAGGCACAGAGGTAGCTGTTCATAGCACACACTATTTCTCATAATTCGGAGCGCAATCCTGATCTGGAGTTAGGCCGGCACAATTAGGTCAGCAAAGTTTGGCCAGCGCAAGGGCCACCGTAAAGCGTGTTTGGACCACTCTCTGAGGCTGCATTCCTATACACACTTACCTGGGAGTAAGCCCTATTGAACACAATGGTACTTACTTCTGAGTAGACATGCATAGGATGTGCTGTCAGTCAGGGAAGATGGCGCAGGTCTGTGTGCTGGCTTCTCTCTCCGAGAGTGGTCCACACATACTTTATGATGTCCTTTGTGCCGGCCAAACTTTGCTGGCCTAACTGTGCCGACCTGACTCCAGGTTAGGATTGCACCCTCAGTCATTTAAAACTAAGCATCCCTTTTGTTGCCATGAAAAGATTCATCACTATCTGTCTAAGTGATTTAAAAAAATAGTTAGGCACCAAGAAATTGCGTTAAAGAGCTATACTGTACTGATAGTAATGAAATTGCAGGTGAATATAAACTAGAAAAATGGAATGAGAGTAAAGTGAAATATTGTTAAACTGGAGGGAATATTGAACAATTTAACTAATAACAATAGTCATTTTTCCCTGAACTGGAGAGATGATAAAATGTAGTCTTACAACAAGAGTCGTAATCATTTGCTGGTAAATCATAACCAACCGAGCTCTTATTTACTGTTTTTTCCATTTGCAATTGGATATGTTGTGCAACAGCCAAATCAGCCACTAAGCACCATGTCCTCTTTTTTGCAGCCTAAACAATTACAAGAAATCGTGGCTGTATAAGCTTGGATCTCTCATCGTTGTAGCGCATCTCCTAGTGAACGCTGCCTATTCAGGAGCATCGCTCTACGTGTCACACTTCAATTATCCTGGAGGTGTTGCAATGCAAAAATTACACCAGTTTGTGCCATCAAGTGCAGGTGCGTAAAGTGGAGTCAAAACATAAACCGAATCCCTGTGGCCTGATGCATCCGTGGGGGTGGGATTGGGGCGTCTTAATCTGAGACACCGTCTGATGTCACCTTGGATCTGCTGCCTCTGTGCTGCGAAAAGAAGCGAAATCCTAACCGTGCTCCTCACATGCGATTGTCAAACCTGGAAGTGCAAGACTTCCAGTTTTATTTGCAGGAATAGTAAAAATGTTTGCACTCTCCCTGTAAACAAAACTTTGAGCTCCGCACATCCTGATTTGGTGACCACTGACAAGGGGCATGGTAAGGGAGGGAGGGATCCACTTCTCGCTTGAGTGAGCAGGAAACAGATAATTGTGCCTTGCATCAGCAGTGGGATAGGGGGAGGTGGTGGTGGATGACTTGAGGTGAAAGGCACCCTGGATCGGCTACCTCCTCAGACCACTCGCACTCTGCTGCTGAAGCAATGTGCGTTAGCTGACCTCATAGGTGGGCATGTCCTGGGGTGGAATTACATGTTGGATGCTAACGTTTTTGGAAATGCACATGTTGTATCATGGGGGAGGAGGAGAGCAGAGAAGCAGTAAGTGAGGTAATAGTTAAGCACCCATCCCTTGATCACATCTACACTCTTTTTCCAAAGCTGCTTTTTTGTAGAAATGAAATATGAGAGATAGCTAGATGCTGGGCTGCTTGTAACATGCATTAGGGTATAATGTAATAAAAACCTTTGACTTTTTTGTTTAAAGTTGTTAGTCCTTAAACATCTTTCATTTCTTTTTTTATATAAGCCACTGTAAGCCACTTTTTTATTGTTGAAAAGCAGTATAATAATAATAATAATAATAATAAATTTGCCAGCATTGAAAAACATTTAGGAGCATCAGGTTGAGAAGGTGCTGGAGAATGAGCAAGTCAAGATCCTATGAGACTTTAAAATTCAAATGCACCAATGCCTTGAACATAATACACCTGATATAGCAGTAATAGAACATTGAATCATCTGGATAATTGATATTATCTAGTTCTGTTTCCAGAACCAGGAAAAAAATGACAAAATACTGAGACCTGGCCATTGAACTCACATGACTGCAGACAAAACACACCAAAGTGATCTTTGTTGTTATTGGGGCACTTGGAACCATTTCAAAAAGATTCGTGAATTATTCTAAACAACTACAGCTTTTTGAAATACCACCAGATCTGCTAGAAAACATGGCTTTCAGGAACATTATACATATTGCTCCAATATCTCATTGATGCTTGGGTTTCAGGCAATGACTTGTATCAATTACTCAACAGCAGTCAACAATATTTTCAATCTTTTGTTCCATTGTTGAGTGTGTCTCATGTAGCTTGTAGTAGTCATAGTTAGTAGTAAATAATAAGAACTTGACAAATAACTCTGATCCAGGAAGGTGGACCAGTGTTGTGCAACTCTGCTGCCCAAACGGTTTGCCCAACAGGAACCATAGCAATTGGTGATGCTGATAAGGATGTTTGGCACAGGGAAAAATTGTGGCCAGCAGAGGCCCTTTGGGAAGATTCCAAAAGCAGGTTTCTCATAGCAAGAATGTGCACGATGTTGGGGGACGACGACGATGAGGAAAAGGTTCCCAGCCTGAATGTGGGAACACAGGACTGCTGACACCAACTTCAGAGGAGGCTTTTCTAGCCGGATTGTGATGTCCTGAACAGGATTTTGTTGTTGTAGTAACTACTGGTAAATCCTGAGGACTAGTTTTGAGAAAGCCTTTTAGGGACAAGGGAAAAGGTGGGATCTTGCCCCCCTGCCTCTCCTCCTTAACTTTCATGCACCCCCTTGGAGTCCTTTATTTTCTCCTCTTTCACCAGACTGACACTTGTAAAATTCCTACTCCTTGCTAGGTTCCCCCAATTCTGATGCACTCTATAAAGCTGGGATTCTCGCTGACCCTGTTGTAGATGCACAGCAGCATTGGGTGTTGCAGCCAATCCTGGCCAGCAGATATGCTTCTTGCACTTTCACTACAAATTAAATGCACTTTCACTTAAATTTTATACGATATGCATGGAAAAGGTTTGCCATCCCCCTTTCTCCTCCTGGTGCATTTCTGCTTTGGAGCAAACCAGCACTGCTTAGAACGCTTCACAGCACTCATTCGCGTAGACCAGGGGTAACCAACCTTTCAACTTCGGGGCACCAGAACCTTTAGCAATTGCACTCCTTTACAGTATTTTATATGCCGGTGGTTTCCAAACTCTTACAGGGGAGCTGGGAACCAGATAAGTGTTTGGGTGGGCAGGGAAGGGGGCCGTGACAGTGCTGCAGAGATTGCAGCTCTGCTGCGGCCAGGGGGCTTTTTTACAGCATTGGTCCCCTGCAGGGTTCTGGAGGACCGCAGCCCCCTCTGTAGTTGCTTTAAAAAGCTCTGATCTCTGATCTGAAGCTACTTCTAATTCCCTACCCCACCCTTAAAGTAACTTTAGATTGGAGATCAGAGGTTTCTACAGAAGCTGCCAAGAAGATCAGAGGAGGCTGCTATTCTCCAGGCCCTGCCCCTCCCCCAGATAAGTAAAAAAAGCCCCTTGGCAGCAGCAGTGCTGCAGCTGGAGCAGGGTGACTCCCCATAAAGGGGAATGCCCTGCTTCCTGTTCCCGTGGTGGTTCGCAACCCACCAGTTTGGGAACCACTCTTAAATGTGAATCTGATCTTTCTTAAAAAATGGTTTTACTTTAATATGTTATCTTGATGTTTTTATCTCTGTCTATGTTTTATTGTACACCACTTTGGGTTTTTAGAAAAGCAGTATAGAAATCCTTTAACAATAACACATTTCAGCAGGTGAAAAAAATGTATGTTTCAGCAGGTGCAGCTTGTCATCGCACAGATTCTCTTCTACAGAAATTTTAAAGGTCCAGGAGCCCTAAAGTTGAAAGGTTGGCCACCCCTGACATAGACTATAAATAGAGGTGAGGGTTTTTTTTTTTTGGGGTGTGTGTGATAAAGAAATAAAACCACATAACACCACTTCCTGCACTTCTCATTTTTGTAAAAAAATAACCCAACATCTGCAAAAAAAGAAACCGTTCTCTAACACCACTACATCACTGGTTCCAAAACATTTTAGAATCGGGACCCACCTAAAATAAAGTTTAACTTTACCAGCCACTCAACCCTCTGTGGCTGTAATGGTGATTGGGCATCAGTGCTCCTCTCAAGTAGCAGGTTGTTTAAAGGTTGATACACAAAGCCTAATCTACCCTGTCAGTTTTTCAAACCACCAAAATTGGGTTGTGACAATGCTGCTAGGCCACAGACCCACAATTTGGGAGCTGTTGTTCTGCATGCATGTGGCTTCATCTGCTGATGCTATATCACCTACCTATTTTAAATTGATTAAAACTATAATATATAAAAATACGCCCTTGGACTAAAAACATAGAACACTGTGTTCTGCACTTCTCATTTTTCTCAAAAACACGAAATCCCCCCCCCCCCGCAAAAAAAACCACCTGAAAAAGTGCACCTCTAAGTATAAACTACCTCTCTGTACTTTCAGATGCCTGCATCTTGAAGCATCATTTCCTTAAAAGACTTGTTTTTGTCCTTTTCAGATGTTTCTGTCCATATAGATGTGGCTGCAGCTCAGACTGGAGTTTCCCGTTTTTTGGAAGTCAATTCAGATTGGAAGTAAACAAGCAGTTTTTTGGTTTTGGTTTTTAAGTGTAAATCCTGTGCATGAACTTGTCTGTCGTGTGACAATCACTTCCCTTTTGTGGTGTGCTTGCAATGCTTGGCCCAAAGATAATAGCAAAGACTCTCCCACCCTTTGCTGCGAGTGCTGTGGTAGAACTTGGGTTATGCTGCGGGAAGGCCCTTCTCGGCTCTTCCTAATCTGGCCAGTTTGCTGCAAGGAAGATGGGACAGAAAAATGTATACCTTATGAAACGACACCACAGCGATGGTTGGAAATGGTGCCTAAATCTGTGGTGCGCTACTTTTTTGGCCTGGCTGCTGCCACTTGCCAGATCCACAGACCTTGGTGACAGTATCAAAGCAGTAAGATGTGTCATGTGAGAACACAGCCTAGGGCAGGGGTTTCCCACAATGTGGGTTGTGAGCCCATGTACTGGGCCCTCCCACCCGCCTTCACTGGCTCCAAATCAGCCATTCCACTGGGAGACCTGGAGGCCTTTTCTGGGTCTCACTGGCCCACTTTGTTGGCCTCCGCAGGCTTCAGAACGGCCAACAGTAGCCTCCAGATTTAACTTGTTGCTGGCCCTGTTCAGCTTGACATCAGTGGAAGGGAGAGCTGCAGAATGGGATCATGGAGCACAGATTGGGAATTGGCCTGGTTCAGCCAAGTGGGCATTAGATTAGGGCATTTTGTTGCAGCTCCTACTTGTGTATATACTAGGTGCTCGGCTATCTCCGTTCAGTATCAGATTGCAACTCCAAAATAAGGTAGTGACTTTTACATATACTGGGAACTGCCTAGGTAGACACAAGTATTATCAAAGAAAAAGAAAAGAGAAAACATTAAAAAAGGGGTGGACTGAGCATGCTCAGGAATCATGGAATGTGGAGCATCAGTTGGAAGAAAAACAACAACAGAGTAGAATATGGAAGGTGCAAGAAGAAGAATTTGGTTTGAATCAATTTGGCGTATACAAGTGACTATAAGCACGCAAAGTGTTCTCTGGAGTTAGGAGTAAGCATTTTTAAATGTGAAGCAAACGTTAGAGGGTTTTTGGTGTTTTGGTTTTTTGCTAGAATTCAAAAAAGGGATTGGTTTTCAGTCTAGTGGACAGTCACTAAAATTGAGTGGCAGGAGAGTTGGAAGAGTGAGAAAATATTTCTTTAATTCCATGCTGGCTAACCTGTGGAACACCTTGCTACCGGATACAGTGATGGTATATGGCCTAGATGCCTCTAAAAGGGGATTGGACAGAGTGATGGAGGAAATGTCCATCACATGATGGGTTGGTGCAACCTCCTTATTTCAGAAGCAGGCTACTTCAGAATGCCAGGTGCAAAGGAGTGGCAACAGGATGCAGGTATCCTTTTGTCTCATGTGCTCTCGTGTGTGCTTACGTCTATGCTGATGCAGGGGACTCTGCATTCATAGTTCCCATTCATAGATGGAGTGTCAGGTGTAGCAGTTGACTTGAGAGCCAGGGTGGGTTTGAACCTGGTTCTTCCATGTCTACTTCAAATCCCCACTCAGCCACGAAACTTCCTGAGCAGGTGTAGGTTAGGATTGGGCTTGTTTCATTGGTGTATGTGTGCGCTCGCACGTGTGCACGCGCATGGGTAGGCTACTCTGAATGCCAGATGCAGGGGAGTGGGAGCAAGATTCAAGTATCATGTTGTCTTGTGCTCCCTGAGGCATCTGGTGGGCCACTGTGAGATACAGGAAGCTGGACTAGATGGGCCCTTGGCCTGATCCAGCAGGGCTCTTCTTCTGTCCTTAAGGCCCAGATTGGGTTGCAAGTTAATATAGCTCCTTACCCACAGGATAGCAAATTCTGTTTTATTTCCCTCAGAATTATGGCTCAGAAATTTACCTTGGAATACCAGATGCGAAGGAGTGGCAGTGAGATGCAAGTATCCTGTTGTCTCATGTGCTCCCTGAGGTATCTCGTGGGCCACTGTGAGATACAGGAAGCTGGACTAGATGGGCCTTGGCCTGATCCAGCAGGGCTGTTTTTATGTTCTCTATAAATTGGAAACGGGGTGGGGGGGGGAGAATGGAATTTAGGGTTCACTAACTAAATGCAGGATATAACCTTTTTGAAAATGGGGAGGTATTTCACCTTGAAAAAATCCCAACGTAATGCAGGCCAACCTAGAAAAGAGCAGCACTATTTAGTCTGTGTTCTTGAGAGTGATTTGCATACCTGAACAGAGGCTGCAATCCTGTGCGCCCTTACCTGGAAGTAAGTCCCCGTTGAGCTCAGTGGGCTTGTCCTGCAGTTGAGCAGTCCTGCAGCAGATTGAGCTGTCAGTGACTCATCAGGGCCGCCTGCCCCATCCACTTTCATGGCCCTGCCTAGAAATGCCTCTGGGGAAATGGCAGACGTTTTATTATCTTTACCCAGAGACTGATGGGAACAAGCTTGACATGAATACTAAAGCGGTGCAGTCTTGGCATTTGTGACCTTCAATCAGGATGAAAGGGTTTACACATGCCGGGGAATTTTAGAATAATAGTATTCAGGGAAGCCTGCATTCTAATGACAGCTTCTGCAGTAGCCAAAGGTAAAGTAAGACTCAGAAATGTTGGCTAGGTGTTTAGTTTTGTGCATGTGAGTGTTGTTATTTTTTCCTCCTCTGCAACCTGCCTGAACTTTCTGCTTCACTGAAGGTGCAATCCTAACCTGGAGTCAGGCCGGCACAGTTAAATCAGCAAAGTTTGGCTGACCCTGGGGCCACTGTAAAACTCATTTGGACCACTCTCAGAGTCAGGGAGGATGGCACATGTCTGTGTGCTGGCCTCTCAGACTCTGAGAGGGGTCCAAACATACGTTACAGTGTCCCTTGTGCCAGCCAAACTTTGCTGGCCTACTGTGCCAGCCTAACTCCAGGTTAGGATTGCGCCCTTAGAAGCTGAATCCAATTTGCCACCTGGCAGCTAGAACACCAGTTTAGGAGGAGGATGGGAAATGTTGCACAGCTTCCTGGAACCCAAGTCTGCAGGAATGGTTTTTGTGCCGTTTGGGATGTCATCTGTTCTACCTAGCTCAAAAGGGAGGCAGCCTTTTTTGAACACACTGCCTGTCAAGTTGCTTTCTGTGTGCTACCATCACGGCTCCTGATCTTGCTCAGAAAGGCAGTAACTAGGAGGAAGCTGGCAGGGGAAAGGGGGCAACAAAGCAGTTGGTCTGTTATGAGATGGGTCTCCAAATGAGAACTCGGTGAACATGAAACAAAGAAAAAAGTAAGTGTTGGTTATGGAGGATGATCATTCTTGCAGCATATTTAGGCTAAACTATAGGGATGAGGGCATTAATTGGGGTGATTATCTGGAGCCAGCCGGGTTTCTGCATGAGCTCCCCACTGCCTGCACCCTATTGCAACCTCCTCCTCCACCCATCCTTGCTGCTGCAAAATGTGGGCGTTCCCTCCTGGCAAGGATTGCAGAGTAAGTCTGTACAAAGGATGGGAAAGCAGGCAGAATAACCTTTCCCTCCCACTGGAGATATCTTGTTTAGCAAAACAGAGAAACTCACAGAGGTATTGCAGGGGTCTGCATTTGGAGGCCGTGGGGTAGAAGCTGATGCAGTTGAGGGAGCTTTCCAAGGTAGCGGCAGATAAGGCCAAGTGTTCTACAAATGTCCGGAGCCTCTTAACAGACTTTACAGCAGTGATTCTTGAACTTTTTAGACCAGGACCCACTTTTTAGAATGGCACTCATGTCTGGACCCACCGAACATGATGTCATGGCTGGAAGTGACATCATAAAGCAGGAAAATCCATCATTGTGGAATAATCACATGGCACTCCTGGAATGCAAACTGGCATTCTTGGACCGAAGCAATTGCACAATCATGAAACATCCCTGACAGAAAGCAAGATGAGGACAAAATAGTATGTAAAAGCACTAACTAAAAGCAATAATAATAATAATAAAAAATCTTCACTTGAAAATTCAACTCAAATTCAAAGGAATACAGCAAGAGTAATATCTGTGACTTCCAAGATGGCTGCTCCCAGTTTTCTGTGACCCACCTGACATTAGGTTGCAACTACCAAGTGGGTCCTGACCCACAGTGTGAGAAACACTGCTTCACAGCATCCTACACGGTCTCTGAAGCGGGCAATGATAATGTCTTTACCAGTCACTTCCGGGAGCCCCTTGCAGAGGCATCGGAGGGCACAAAAGATTGGGAAGCCTTGTCCTACCTCTCCTGTTCCTAAGTAAAACCATTCCTGGCGCTGCTGTTCATCCTGACTCTCATTTCTCTTCCTTCTCATGAAGCTGTGCTAGAAAACAGGAGCTCTGAGCTGAACCACATTCTGTTTCCTCGTGTGACACAAAAAGGACTTTCCTGTTAAGGTTGATCATATTTAGGCCGCTTTTAGAATCGACTGGAACTCAGCGGATAAGGTGCAGACGTGATGAGGGTGCAGTCCTAAGTTGCGCTGGAATGTCGAGGCCAGCGGGCCTGCGCCATAGCCAATGCACCTTAGGTGTGCTGGGGAGCTCCCTGGGCAAGGTCATGTTCGCGCCCTTGCCCCAGGGGAGGCTCCAGTCTTCCCATTGGGTTCCAAGGAAGCCATGCAGCCCAAATCGGGGTCGTGTGGCCTGGGGACGGAGCCTTAGATGCGGTCTACTGGCCACATCCCATCCCTCCCCGGGCCAGCATGTCTACCAGCCCACCTTCCCTCCTCCCAGTTCTATTACACCAAATCTCAGGAAATCCAAATTATGTCAGTCAGGGAACAAATCATACTTCGATCTTGCTTTGTGTTCCCCCCCCAACTGTGGTTTGAAGTAAACCGCGGTTCTTCAGTTTAGCTGTAACATGGAGTTGGAAGGATGAGAGGGGAGGAAGGGTGTGCACAGGCCCATGGCTCTTCAAGGCTTGTCCACATACATCTCTGTTGGACCACTAAGCTTAGCCACTAGGGATTTATGTCTAAAAGGAGAGGAGACAGGTGTCAAGACTGCCAGCAAATCATATCCACTGAAGCAGAACCCCTAACGTTACAGTTTTGGAGGCTTATACTGAAGGGCAACTGATATATTCATTATACATTTCTAAAATTCTTCTTGGATTGTAACAGAACAAGGAAAACCTGGACTTGTAATATGTGAGGCATAAAATTCACAGTCGTCCCCTTATAACCTTGGACCCAGTTGCCAAAGTTTCACTTATCCATAGATCCAGAGGAGACCCTACATGCCCCCCCTGCTCATTATAGTACTTTACTGTAGTAGCAATTGCGTGGGTGCCTCTTGGTTAACTGAAGAACTGAATGTGTCGGCAATGAGCCTGCATGCTAGAGGGCAAGTAACAGGAAGCAGGAGTGTTTCTGCTTCCTGTTAATGTTTAGTTAGCCTCTTTGTAACATGCAGGCTGGTTACCTGCGTGTTCGGTCTTCAGTTAAGCAAGAATGTTACACAACCATGCTGCAAATGCTTCTATAGTAAAACAAAGATACTGTAATGAATGAGTCTGCTATTTATATAGGGTTCCCCCTTATCCACAGTATCCCTATCTACTGGGGGCCCTGGAGTGGAACCCCTGCAGATACGGGAGGTTGTCTGTATTTTCATAAGTCTTGTGCTCTTATTTGATACCCTTATTTCCTTAATGGTGGCACTCACAAGAAATATCAGTACATAGACGTTGGAATAAACTAAACGTCTCTCTCTCCTCCCTATACCATCGCAAACAACACAAAGCTTGTTTTGGGCGCCTCCAGATTGGGAAAACTGACTTGGCTTCTTTTACAGATATGACAAAAGGGAAGACTTGCAACCGGGTGACTCGCGCATGTTTTTGTACACGCACATACTTATGGAGATGGACCCTGTGAAAGTGTCACATTACAAAGCAACACATCGCGTCCTGGCTCACGTCCCTGGCACCAGCGGAATTGAGCTGAATCTGACTGCTCTGCCTCCTTTCACGTTGAACTTGAAATCCAAACTAGTATTGCTGGAAAAGCTTCCTTCTTCTTCGGGACAATAAATATTAACATGGTTCCAGTATGTTGAGCAGGGAAATTCTATTGCACTATTTTTAAAACTGCGGTATGGCAGCTGTGAAAGACTAAGAGGATCCTGTTTGATTCAAACATGTGTATATTGTGCCAGCTGTATATATTTCCATGAAATTGAAATCACTTCATTAGATTAAAAACACCAGAGAAAGTTTTGTATAACGTGTATAAAGTTCTGTGTAATGTGTAATGCACAGATTGATGTTGCCTGGTTGACATTACATCAAACAGAGATTTGTAGTATATTTTACGTAATTCCATGTTTATCCAGATGTTTGGCTTAGTACATTTCCCCCAGTAACTGCTAGATAAAACTTTGCCAAGTTTGGACCACCACAAATTGACTTTCATTTTGATTGACTTGAATCATCTTCCCAACTGGGCATGCTGGGAGAACAGGACTTCAGCCAGCTCCTCCACTCACCCAGAAGATAGTTACTTGCAGCTGTATGTGTGGGCATTTAATTCAAATAGCATCTAGATGCAAAAAGTCCCAACATGCATGGGCACAAACACAGGCCACAGTAGATATTCCGTATAAAATCTAGGAATTGACTGTTAAGTTGTGCATAAAGCCACTGTATTTTTCATGCTTAGGCGCTATTCAAATAGGATGCTAGCATATATGTATCTAATGAGCCCAGAGATAGTGCAGGTGCAGGCAAGCCCCGGTATCCACTGAGGTTGTTTTCCAGACTCCACCGTGGATACCTGAAAACGTGGATACGGGGGATGCCTTATCCAGATGTTTGGCTCAGTATGTTTCCCCCAGTAACTGCTAGTTAAAACGCCTAAAAGATAAGGGAACACCAGTGGTTTTGCTGCACCAAGGTTAAAAAAAGATTTGTTTCATTTTCCCCTATCTTTTTAATAGGTGTTCCAGTATCCATGGTATCTAGATAACTGTAACCGTGGATACTGAATCAGTGGATACCAGGGCATACTTGTACTCCAGGTGGCAGAAGTATGGCCAGTTCTTGCAGTAGCCGAAAGGGTCATCCAATCCCTTGAGCAGCATGACATGAAGAGATTGTATGGTTCCTGTGCCCTACACCAGGCATGGCCAAACCATGGCACGCATGCCACTAGTGGCACACAGAACGTTTTGAGTGGCACCTGCAAAGTCGTCATATATTTTTGGAAAAAAATAATAAAGAAAGCATTGAAGTAGTTTACGGGTTGCTTGATTTTTTTTCTCTGCTCCTTACACAGCATGCCCCCAAATTTCTAGCACTGTATTGGGTACACTCAGGGCAGCCCACCTATAGTACTTTGCTTGATTTGCTGTGGTCAGAAGATGGGGAGAAAGGTGAGAAAAGAATGACGGACAGGAGAGAAAGTCAATAGGGCATGTTTTTTGTTCTGTACATTCTGGCACTTTAGACCGCCCTTGAACGTGGAGGTTCTATTTAACTATTGTGGTAATCGCGAGAAGCAATGTTAAGGTGGAGTGGTAGATTCAAGATTCCCCATAAAAAGTGGCACATGCTGTGCTGCGGGTTGACCACCCCTGTCCTCTGCAAATGGGAGTGGCCCTCAGTAGCCCCTACATCATATCAGTCTCCCATGGGAGTTCTCTCATTGGCTTGGGAGTGGTACAGAAAAGTTGGAGGGTTACTATTCACTGCCAGTCAGCCCAGGAGACTCAAGAGCACAGTTTTGCCCAGTAATCTGACATCATCCCTGGACTGATGTAATTCCTTCAACTAATGCTGCTGGGAAGATTTCTGAAGCAGCCTTCTGCCGTTATATTCAAACCCCCACGTGCAGAGATGGGAGAAAGCCATGATAATGAAATAAAAACACACAACACCACTTTCTGCACTTCTCGCTTTTGTTTTAAAAAAACACTACCACCAAAATCTGCAAAAACAACAACTCACCTGTTCTATATTTTTATTTTTATTATTTAATTTGGGGGTGGTGGTGCATGGGTAATTACTTGGCTGCATCTGCTGACACTATACCTCCTAATTCAGTGATGGTTAACCTTTTGGGTTTGGTGTGTCAAAAATTCAGAAATACCTACCTTGACTCTGTTGGCATGTCACACACACGTACACACGCACACGGACGCACGCACTCGGCAAAATAGAAACAATTATTTGCATATTCATTTTTTTAATACAGTACAATCGTGTGGTGCAATGTAGTATAAAGAAATGTCAAATTATATATATATATATAGAGAGAGAGAGAGAGAGAGAACGTGTGTTTGTACGTTTCTACGTATGTTCCGCATAGGCTCCGCAACGCCTGGACCGATTGACACAAAACGTGGCACACATACACGTTGCGGCCTGGCGACAAACACTGCAGGGGTCACACACCCCTAGGACACCCAAACGCAAACGTTTTGACATGATCGCAAACGGCGGACATTGGTGTTGAATCTGTCATTTCCGGGGTCGCCAAGATGAGCGGTGACACCCCTGACGTCGTTGGACTCCGGGTTCAGCCCCCCCTCAGCGTGGGGGGGGGGGCGAGAATGGGTGCAAAACACACTGTCCACCATGCCCTCCTGGAACGCCTGGATTGATTGACGCCAAACTTGGCATGCGTGTGCTTTGCAGTCTGGTGACAAACACTGGGGGGTGGGGGTCCGGGGGGTGACATGAAAATGCTCGAAAACAGCAGAATTGGCATTGAATCCATAGTTTCCGGGTTCGCCGAGATGAATGGCAACACTCCCGACGCCGGTGGAGTCCGGGTTTGGCCCCCCCTCGACATGGGGGGGCGAGAAGGGGTGTGAAACAAAACATCCACAATGCCCTGCTAGAACGCCTGGACCGATTACCACCAAACTCGGCATGCACACGCCTTGCGGCCTGGCCACAAACACTACGAGGGTCGGGGGCCCCTAGTGCCCCTGGGGGTGAGGGTGCACAGGGGGCCCCACATGAAAATGGTTGAAAATGGCCTAAATTGGCATGGAATCCGTTGTTTCCGGGGTCGCCGAGACAAGTGGTGTCTCCGTTGGACTCCGTTGGAGTCCAGGTTTGCCCCCCCCCCCTCAGCGTGGGGGGCCAGAAGGGGTGCGAAACAAAATGTCCGACATGCCCCACTGGAACGCCTGGACTGAGTGGCACCAAACTCGGCATGCGGATGCCTGGCGGCATGGTGACAAACACTGCGGGGGTCAGGGCCCCCTACCGCCCCTGGGGGTGGGGGTACGCAGGGGGCCCCACGTGAAAATGGTCGAAAATGGTCGAAAATGGCCAAAATCGGTTTCGGATCCATGGTTTCTGGGGCCGCCGAGATGAGCGGTGATGCTCCTGATGCCGTTGGAGTCCAGGTTTGCCCCTGCTCGGCATGGTGGGCGAGAAGGGGTCCGAAATAAAACGTCCGCCATGCCCCGCTGGAATGCCTGGACCAACTGCCACCAAACTCGGCATGCGGATGCCTGGCAGCCTGGGGACAAACACTACGGGGGTCAGGGACCCCTACCGCCCCGGGGGTGGGAATACGCAGGGGGCCCCATGTGAAAATGGTCAAAAACGGCCGAAATTGGTGTTGGATCCATAGTTTCTGGGGCCACTGAGAAGAGCGGTGATGTTCCCTGATGCCGTTGGAGTCCAGGTTCGGGCCCCCCTTGATGTGGGGGCGAGAAGGGGTGCGAAACAAAATGTCCGCTATGCCCCGCTGGAACGCCTGGAGCGATTGACACCAGTATGCTTTATGGTCTGGGACAAACATTGCGGGGGTCAGACCCCCCTAGTGCCCCCAGGGGTGGGGGTCCACAGGGACCCCCATTTGAAAATGGTCAAAAACGGCTGAAATTGGTGGCAAATCCGTAGTGTCTGGGCTTGCCGAGACGAATGGCGACGCTCCCGATGCTGTTTGAGTCCACGTTCTGACTTGGGATCATGTGTTGCCTGGGCAACGCCGGGTAAAAAAAGCTAGTTTCATTATAAAAGTGATATAGTAGTAAAGTAAACTTGATTGTTGTCAGGTGTTGGTGAATGCTGGTGTGTCACCCAAAACGTGGCATGTCACCTTTGACACGTGTCATAGGTTCGCTATCATTGACCTAACTATTACACTTTTAAAACGATTGTAATTATAACACATTTTGAATAAGAACATGTAACACTGCTTTCTGCACTTCTGTCTTTGGAAGAGGGCTGTATCTCCGTGGAAAAAAACCCAAACGTTTTCTCCCACCTTGACTCATGGGGTATCTGTTACACATTCTGAAATGACATAATGGAGGGGAAAAGGTTGCCCTTGAAGATAATGAAAACGATGCCAAAACACAATTATGTCCCAAATCACATAACAGAGAAAACACAATTTTCTCTGTTACGGGAGAAAACAGAATGCCCATAGTTGAGAACAAACTGTCCTTACTGAACAATTATGTTTCATTCATGGATCATAACCATTTTAGCCATTCTGGTTACAAAACACAAATGCTCTCTTATTGGATTATAATTCAATGGATTACTCTTATAGATATGTATAGTGAAATTTTAATAAAAATTGAACTGTTTTGGTGGCAAAGAATAATCATAACTTGCATATCATCAGATCTGTTTTAAAGTCAGGCAGATGGGTTACTACATCTGGTTTTCTCACTAGTGACAACCCAGCAAACTTCATGCAGACCTCAGTGAAATCAATGGACCTTAAACACAACTATTATATTCCCCTACAACCAGTAGCTAAAAATACCTAAAATGGAACTGTGTGCACCAAAAGAAAATATTTCAATGCAAGCTGTTCTTTTAAAAGGAAAAAAATGAATGAACTGGTTAAGAGCTAACCATTGGTTTTTCATAATGTTGGGCGTAGCCTGGCACAGTATTAGCAGGGTACAAATCTAGCTAGATGCAACAAATGCCAACTTGCAAAACCAGTTTGTCCACACAGTTCTGCAGTTTTCCTGCATATTATGCCACGCATTTGATCAGTTTTATTGTGCATCAAAGAGAACAGCACAACAACCATTCTTCCTCGATGCATGAATATTCAGATATTCAACAGCAGCTGGTGCCACTCAGGGCAGGGGAAGGAAGAAGGAACCCACGCAGTCTAGCAGTCGTCTTCATAACACCTCACATCTAGCAGTACAAATGTGGAGTACCATTGCCTTATTGTATATGCATCATACATTGCTGACAAATCTTTTAAATTTAGCCATCCGAATTACTACTGCTAGAAAAACATTGTTTCCCATGATTGTGCATTGCAGATATTTCATCCAACATCAGGCATAGCCAAGACCCCCTTCATAGATTTCCCCTCTCCATAAATGGTACAATGTTTAATCATTGCAACATGTTATTCTTTGAATATGTATTCAAGTCACATTAGGCAACTTGGGAGTTTCAAGGCTGCAGAGCAGCCCAAAAATTCAATATGATCTGGGGTGGGACATCTCAGAGGGCATTTGGTTTGGATAAGCTCCACTGAACAGGTTTCAACCATGCACCTTATGCTCCAATTCCAAGGCTTTTTGGGGATGCCCAATTAGGCTAAAGCAGTGTTCTTCTAACTGGTGGGTCGTGACCCACCAGCCTGAACAGAGCATCACCCCCATTTCCCTTTAAGAGGCAGGTAGCGGGAGAAAGCAGCAACACTATCCCCGGGATCCCACTGCTGTTTTGGCAGGAGTAGGGGGGTGGGTTCCCAAGCCTACCTTCTAATTGAGTTGGACGATCGCAATTGCGCTGGCTATCACAATTTTGACTAAAAGAGAGGCTTGGGGAGCCCAGCAGAGACTTCCCAGGAGCGCCCCCCCCCATGGACCAGCACAATCGGAAGATAGGCTTGGGACTCCCCCCCCCCCGCCAAAACAGTGGTACACTCCTGGGGATTGCATCGCTATTAAAACCCTGCCCCACAAGCACTTACAGAATGTGGTCTTCTTCTCCCAGGGAGGGCTTGAAGACCACTGAGTAATGCATCAAAAGGAAATGTTCTAGATGTATTAGTGCTTTAACCTCCACTATGTTCAATCTCCAGCTATTATTAATAGAGGTGGGAGAAAACGGTTTTATTTTTTCATGGATTTTGATATTTCCCACATGCAGAAATCAGCGTTATGTGTGTTTTTATTCAAAATTTACATTATAATAAATTATAAAATTTAAAAGTGTACTAGGTAGGATGATATAGGTGGTATTGTGGCAGCAGAGGAACCAAGAGCCATATACCCCCATTAAATAACAACTAATTTTTTTTCCCAGATTTTGGTCTGTGCATATGTGTGCGTGCGCATTTTTAGAAAAATGAGAAGCAAAGAATGCAGTGTTATGGGTTTTAGGGTGCAATCCTAACCTGGAGTTAGGCAGGCACAGTTAGGCCAGCAAAGTTTGGCCGGTACAAAGGATACCCTAAAGCGCATTTGGATCACTTTCAGAGTCAGGGAAGATGGTGCACATCTGTGTGCTGACCTCTCTGACTCCAAGAGTGGTCCAAACATGCTTTACGGTGGCCCTTGTGCCGGCCAAACTATGCTGGCCTAACAGTTCGGCCTAAAACCAGGCTAGGATTGCGCTCGTAATGTTATTACTGTTTTCCCCCACCTCTAATTATTAAATATTAATGGACATTATAGGAAAACAGACATATATAATTTTAATTTTATCTCTTTTTTTTTGTAAATTGAGACATATTGGTATTCTCTCACATAAAAAAGAGCAATGTCACCTCACTTTTGGTGATCAATCGACAATTTCCATAGGCATTTGCTGCAAGACACCTTGGAAGTTCATGCCTGCTCTTACAAAGATGTCACATTTCCAAAAGGGTCACAAAACCATGTTCTTTTCCACCCCCTCTTAAAAAAAACAACAACTCAACACTTGTGATTTACATTAAAAATTCCACCCCCCATGATCTGGTTATTTGAAAAGCAGTTGTGAGGTTTTATATAGGCCACTCTGGGAGCCTTGAAAGTGGGGGTGCAAATGGGAAATAAATAAAAGCCTGAAAAATAGAACTTGTACCACTCAGAATTTTGCCCATCCATAGCTTCTGCACAGTTATGGATTTGCAGTAGCAGTCGGCAACTACATCAAACCAACACTTAATCTAGGTCACTCCTGTTTACTACACCTGCTGTCCTCTAACTGGGAGGCTACCACGAGACTGCCTGGAGCCGGGAGCTAGGGGTAGTCAGCCAAGATTGCTTTGTATCCACACTTGCTGTCACATTCAGACAGCCCTGCCTGGCTCCTCATAGGACCTGTTCCGTACATACAATGGTTTTGTGTGGGCTAGGGAAGAAGCCTTGGGAACAGAATTTTTTTTTTGGTAATTGATTGAACAAAAATCTTTCATTGACATCTCCTGTCTACATTCCTCTCAAGCACATCCTTGTGTAGATTTGAATGTTGCATTCCTGTCTCTTGTTCTCTTCTCCATAAACACAATTTTCAACACACACACAAAATTCAGAGATCGTTGCATTGGTTTATCAGGAAAAAACAAAATTCAGTAGTTATCATTGCCCTTGCTAACTGGATAAACAGGCACATTTTAAAACAATGGTCCCCAACTTGGGCATCATTAACCCTTGGGGATGATGGCGACACAAGCTGATTTTCAAGGGGACATGGCGACCCCATTTACTACCATAGAGGCATTTGCGCAACATTACAATGTTGCATTTTTGCAACATTTTTAGGGAACCTCCAGAGAAATGTTTTTGGAACAAATTTCAAGGTGTTTCCACATACCTGAAAACAACCTTTGCATTTTGTAACCTATGGTCTACACTTTTTTTTTACAGGCACAGTAATGTCATTTCCTGCTTAATGACATCACTTCCAGTCTTGGGTGGTGGTGGTGTCCCAAGAAATACTTGTACCTAAAGTGGTCCCAATCCTTAGAACATTGGGAACCATTGTTTTAAAGTGATGGTTTTCTTATATTGAGCAGGGGGAAAACAACTGTCAGTCATTGCCCATCATGACACCCCTTCCGAGTGACTGCTGCTTCTTCTTTTGTGCATCACCCCCCAGAGATTATGAACCCTCTGAGATAGCAAAACCATCTTTATGTGTTATATAAACTGCTTTGCAAACTTTTTTGTTGTTGTTGAAATATTAATAATTGCTTTTGAAATTGTTTTCAAGGTGACAAACAGACACCCATGGCTTGTTTTTTATTTTGTTTCAAGAAGAGTTTTGCATTTAGCCAGAAGGAACTTAAAAAGAGGACAGTCTTCTGGAAGAAGGGACTTAATAGGAGGGTGTTCTTTGCATTCCAACCACTAAGCACGACAATCCATTTTTAACTTCTTTACATCACTTACCACTCAAAATGTCTAGATTTGAAAATCAGGGCGCACTGCTAATCTGGAGTAAGGCTGGCAGTCAGGCCAGCAAAGTTTGGACCATCTCAGTCAGGGAGGATGGCTCTGAGAGTGGTCCAAAATATTTTATGGTGTCCCTTGGGCCCTGAGCTCTGGGATACTCATGGATATCCCTTCCCATCACAAGTTTGTTTCATTCTCTGTCCTCTGGATGTGAAGAATTAGGAAAATGGAAAGAACCATCCCGAGCCAGATGGAAAATGGAAATTACCTTGGTCACAAAGGTGGAGTCACTCCATAGCACACCCTTATCAGGATATACCAAGAATAGCTTGTGCCTCACTGATGAGGCTCCAGATTTGGACACCAGCAGTGCTAAAGGTACAGCTATCAAGAACAAGACTTTCCAGTAAAGAAATTGTATCTTCCTTATAGATTTAAAAGGATGCTTTTGTTGGTTCCTTCCAAACCATATGCAGGCTCCATGTCAAATTCTATGGATCATGGGAGTGTTTGTCCAAGACATTTGCACCCTGTAATGATGGTAAAAACACCTTGAAGCATCAAGTCCCAGGTATTTAGGCAAGCAACTAGTTAGCTAAAGATGCCTTAACTGCCTGGCCAGACTCCCACGTCACCTGGTAAATGCAGTTGGTGAACTGTCTTCTGCATGGTGTTCAGTACTTTTGAAGTGTACCCTAGTTTGCTCGGGTTTGATCATTCAATTGCCATGCAGTCAGGTTCACACATGTTGGATATGGGCGTGACCCCAGCCAGCAGATTTCCCGACACAGAAAATATCAGCACTATTGCAATGGACTTATGCTGCTTTACAAGTGGGGCATCAAAAGGATGACTTCTGCCTGTTCTGGTCTGATCTTTAGCACATTTACAATGGTACACTTAGCCAATTTGTGTCTTATGTAAGACTGCCCAAGGGTAGTATCTTCCTTATGTAGAGGTTCTTCCGCTTGAGACCAACACCTTTGAACTGCCAGTGGTCCTTGACATTAGACCAGTTACTGTCTTCCACTGAGTTGCTGGCATCCCCCAGTCAGATGCCCAATTTGCTGCCTTATGCAGCTGCCAATCTGTTGGGGGGGGGGGGAATGCTGAGGCTGGCAAGCATAGTGTTGTGCATGTTTTACAACTTCAGCACACTACCCAGTCCCTCCTGGAGCTGGCTTTCATGGGCTGTCTGGCAATGTTCTGCCTCCAATCCATCCCAAGGATGCTTGGCAAGATGATCAGCCTTTCTGGACTGAGCCCTCCATCTTCATTCATGATTGAGCTCAAGTGAGCTGAACAGCTCGGTTCCATGCCCCTCTTTCTTTCTCCTAGACTCTCTCTAACTCCCACTAAGCAGAGGAGACGACAGAAGCAAGAGTAATAGGAAATGCTAATTTTTGGAAAGGCAAGACAATAATTGGGGCACGGCTACTTCAAGGGGCAAATAATTTTGTGGAAAATAGTGTGGAAAATAATTTGCTTTTTTGGCCCTGTTTTCTGAAGCAAATGTGACGCGAAACCCATTCCAGAATTCCTTCTTCTACAAGCAGGGGTCTCCAAACATTTCAGTACGAGGGCCACATGGTATATTTTACATGTTATCGCAGGCCGGGGAAAAAAAATCAATTTTATAAATGAATGAAATTTAATGAATACGTTTTTATTGCATCTTTTTTTTTGTAGCCAGCATATGATTCAGAACAAAAGAGAAATGTGACAATTACAAAGAAACAATGCCATTCTTAAACTGAGAAATGAAATATAATGAGTAAAAAGGTCAAATATTTTAAGTTGCTGCAAGCAGGATAAAATCTTGTGGCAGGCTGGGTTTGGTCCCTGGGCCGTAGTTTGGAGACCCCTGCTCTATAGCAAAAGTACAGAAGACATTTCTTAGTAGACTTAGGGTCAAGTCCTATCCCATTTTCCAGCCCTGATGTAGCTGTTCCAATGGGGTGTGTGCTGCATTCTGTGGTGGAGGGGGAGTCAGGGATGCCTCCTTACAGTAAGGGAACTTTGTTCACTTACTTTGGGGCTGCATCTGCACCAGAAACTTGGACGGGATTGGGCCCTTATTCCTAACAGCAGACTAACATCTGACTTGCACCTAGCACAGACTAATCTAAATCTTCCTCACGCCATGTCAAGAGTGTTACAAACTGCAGAGTCTGGGACATGGCAAACATTTTGTTTCCTTTTCCCTGCCCAATTCCCTTGTTATTTTGCTTACCATCCAGCCTGAAGGTTCAGATTAACTTGAAAGCTTGCTAACTATTTTGTGACATTTTGGTAGGACAAAAGGTACTGTCCTACTGTGATTTTTAAATGAAGACATGATTCTTCACATAACAATTGTTATGATTACACAACTGTTATGATAATAGTCACTGCAATGATTCAAGAGCACCATTACTTACCTTTCGTCTTGCTGCCATTCTTTTCCTAACAATGTCTAACAAGAGTCTATATATTCACCTTGTTTTCCTTTTTCAGGTATTGGTAATATGCATGCATTCTTGGCTAAGACCCAGAGTTATGAACAACAAATACCAGAGACCAGGATAAAAATACAACTGTGCAACTAGCTTTGTGTTCAAGGGGCTGTTTGGGACTCATTTTATTAAAAGACACCCTTCCCATTTGAACTTTTTTTTTTCTTCCAAAATCTATTGGTGAAACACCATGTAGGTTTCCCGTTCAGAAAATACCTATCCAATGGGAATGCGTAAATCCTTGAGCTCACCTACAGTAGGTCTCTTGGAGGTACAGTCACTTCTATCCCCTTCTAACTTCCAGTTCAGTTCCACACTTGGAAGACACAATTACCCCAGATTTTATCTTCAATCTGCCAAGCACAGCAGATTCTCAACTTTTAAAAGCAAGAAGACCTTTTATCTACTAATCATGCAAATGTCTACTCAAAAGTAAGTCTCACTGACTCCATGGGACTTAGGTAAGTATATATAGGCTTGCAGCCTTAATTCTATTGGGATCAAAGGAAACACTGATATTAAACTTCTCAGTACAGGATTGCAGAGAAGATCTTCAAAAGACTCCCAGGAATTCTTACTCCGTCTTATTCCTCATCTCTACATACAAGCTGTACTCTTAAAAACACTTACCCTCTAAAGAGAAAATAGAGTTTGACTAGCACTAAAAATTGCAAATAAAATGTTTAATTTCAGAAACTGAGTTCACCATTTATAAATACACTAAAACATAGTAAATGCAAAAATTAGGCAGAGGTACAGTATTTTAACAAAACTACATCTTTTCTAAAGGTCAAAGGCAACTCATTTCCCCAAAGAATTTTATCAATGCACAAAAATGGAGAAATGAACCTTTAAGAAAACCTTGAGAGCATAAGGTTTACAATTTAAATGCTGGCTAGATTTACCTCGGTTTGAGGTTTAGAGGATTCTATTGTTTTATTTGCCTGGCAAACACTGCCAATTATGGATCAATTCTACCATACATTCTAAACGTAGGGCACCAACCTATATGGGATATTTATTGAGAATTAGTTTCATGTAATAGGAACATAAGGGGATGTCACACACAGTTTTCAATTACATGGAAAATCAGGACGTAGTTTTTACATCGAGGAGTACTAAATCGTTTGATACCCTCAATTGTAGACGTTTTTAGCATGATGCCTATTCTTTATATTTCTTACTTTCCAATACACGGCATTAAATAACAAATATTAATTGAAAAAAAATGAAAATAAACACCCCAAAGACCTCATAAATACTCAAGCTCTAATTCAGTTACAGTGTAAAAACCTGAATAGGGACCACTGAATGGCAAGATTATAGGTTACTGTATGTTCCATAATACCTCTAAGTTTAGTTAAATACTACCGCATATACTCGTGTGTAAGTCATGGGCATGATTTAAGCCAAAATAATAGAATTTGCTATGATCCATGGGTAAGTCAAGGGTAAAAACTGGGGGGGGGGCGGAGATGAAATTCTTTGAAAATTCTCAGTAATTGCTGCGAGGCAGCAATAGAAAAACAACAACAACAACAACAAGGAGCAAGTTCATCTTCTTCTGAGCTAGCACAGAAATGGAGCTATTAAGAAGGAAGAGATGAAGGAACTTATAGGAATTGTAGGCTTTGTGAGGAATACAATAGTACTTCCATAGCAGCAGCCTTAATAACAAGTTTCCATAAGTGCCTTCAGCTCTCTGCCTGTTTGGAGAAGAAGGCAAAATGGCTACTGTTTTTTTTGCTCGCTGTCTGTTGGTGCCCCAGAACTATTAAGGTAAAGGTTTCCCCACGATCGAATGGTCTAGTCATGACCGACTGTAAGGGGTGGTGCTCATCTCCGTTTCAAAGCCTGTAGAGCCAGCGTTTTTGTCCGATCATGTGGCCAGCATGACTCTACGCTGTAGTGCACGGAACGCCGTTACCTTCCCACCGAAGTGGTCCCTATTTATCTACTTGCATTTTTTAGGTGCTTTCGAACTGCTAGGTTGGCAGGAGCTGGGACAAGCAACGGGAGCTCACTCCGTCACGCAGTCTCGAACTCCCAACCTTGTGGTTGAAAGCCCAGCAACAGTTTTTTTCTACCACAACCCCCATGTTCTGCTTCAATCCATGTTTTCAGGGTCAGTTTTCAGACTTTTTTTTACTTATACACGAGTATATATGGAATTCAATAGCCACCCATAGTAAGTACATCATCCATGAATATTCTTATTACCCTTTAAGTACATTAGGCCCGCAGTTAAAACCTGCTAAGTAGAAAGATGGCTTCAATTCCACCTTTTATGTACAGTTTTCTTCTGACAGCTACAAAATGTTTCTTGCAATTAAAGCAATTTTCAACTAATATACAGTACCTGGTTTATGGTTTTTACATAATTGAATTAAAAAACGACATAATAGAACTGTTTACATCTTTTTTGCCATTCTATTCAAACGACTGTTTAAAAGGTTCATTTACAATTCTCAATAACCTACAGAATTTTGTGTAATTGGGACACTGACAATCTAATTCTAATGTGAATCTATAAAAAACAACAATATGTACAACATCTGGCCTGAAGGACTATTGATAAGGCACATGTAGACATATAGAAAGCTGAAAAATTAAACTAGAATTTGGAACTACAGTCACTGATTAGATGTCATACATGGCCCCTACTGGAGCAATTTAAAAATCCAAGTTACAAATACAGTAATTATCCAGTGAGCAACAACAATTTCAGACTGGCAGCTTGTTCATTCGTTTCAATACTGGAAGTATATCAAAGGAAGATTTACTTTCAAAAAGATAAGTTTTTCAAAATGTTCCATGGCTAACCGTGACTGGCTAAAGCTGCTGTTTTCATTGGATGTACTGAACAATCTCTCTGATGGAACAATGCTTGGAGGACAACCCAGGAATCGGACAGCCAACTTTGACAATACTGGCCAAGATGACTTCTTAAAGTTCCAATAAGTGAGGGGATCACAGTTATGCTCTAGCACTTCTTCCTCCAAGTATAAAACCACCATTTCTTCAGGCAACGTGGCCTTCTCTTTTGGAACTTTTGCTTTTTTCATGTCATCCATTAGTGACCAAAGATTATCGTCCCCATAAAGGTTTTTAGATGACGAACCTATACCACAGCCATTGGAAACAGGTTTCTCATCCTCTGAGGTAGCATTTAATATTTCTAGCTCCCTGATTAAGTCCTGCTTATACTGTTCTGCCTCCTCTTCAGTGAATAAAGAGGCCTTGTATCGAGGGTCCAAAAGAGTAGCAAAAATGTATCTTGGATCATGAAGCGTGGAGGCCAACCGACTTACCATGGCTTCTTTTAAGGATTTTAGCATGGTGTCTATGCCCATTGTTTCCTCAAACAGTAGTTCAATTTTCCTGTTGAGTATATGAATCATTGGAATTACTTGGCTTAAAGTGGATATATGCGTACTCATTTCTCTGCTTGCAACTTCAAATGGTTTGAGAGCGTGACAGACAGACTGCATCACTTCCCACTGATCGCAGCTTATTAACTCCCTGAAGCTGCACTCTATGGACATTTCATCTATTGCTCTTTTCTGTTCAATTAAGCGTTCAAGCATATGGAATGACGTATTCCACTTTGATGGAACATCTTGAATGAGCTGGTGTGGTGGCAAGTGGTATTCCTTCTGTAGCTCTGCCAGTTTCTCTCTTGCCTTTGCTGACCGATGAACACGTTCACAGATCTTTCTCGCAATACTAAGCAGGTTTTGAACCATTCTCTGGCTTTTAATAGCTTCATTTACTATGAGGTTAACTGTGTGACCGAAGCACTGCACACTTGAATGCTCCCCTTCATTTAAGGTTTTTCCTATAGTCTGATTATCTGTAACAGTGATCCCAACCTGAAGCCCAATGGACGCTATCCAGGCTTCCCACCAGTATTCTAGCTGCTTCTGAATGCTGATACCATTGTAGTCACAATCAACCTGGGAGACATTTAAAAGAGCTGAACAATGGTAGTCTTCACACTGCGGTCGAACCCTAGATTCAAATGTTACCCAATGAGCCGTAAGGGTTAGGTATTCTCGGGTTTGATTACTCATCCATATTCCGGATGTAAAATGGACTACTCCACTTTCGGCTTCTTTAAGATGTGAAACAATTATTTGTTTCACGCTCTCATACATATCAGGAATCGCAGTCCGAGAAAAATAAGATGGTGAAGGCAAAGAATACTGAGGCTGCAAGTATTCAAGCAGTCTATTAAAGCCAATATTGTCTACAAAAGAATATGGCTGAAGGTCAAGTGCAATCATCTCAGCTACAAGACTTGTAATTTTTTTGGCAACAGGGTGAGTGTCAGAAAATTTGTCATTGGTTTCATCAAAAGATGAAGATCCCAAAAGATCGGTGCTCAATGGCACACGGCTATTTGTAGAAGACGACAATACTGGCTCTGAGGCATCTGGTTTCAGGACATTGTTATGAAACCGTTGTAAGTGTCTTAGAAGGCAACTGGTACCTAGATTGGTTGGCTTTTTCCCACGACTTATCGTACGTCCGCAGTGCATACATATTACTTTAGTTGAATCTGCAGAACAAATTGAAAAATGATTCCACAGTTTTGAGGTCTTTTTGCTACTGACAGGAAATATGACTTGACTATCATTAGTAACCATTGTGGGCAAGTCAGTCAATTTTGAGGATGAACATTCTGCAGAAGCCAAAGTAGCATATGGAGAATTTGCTAAACTGACATCTACAAAGCTCTTCTGAATCCCAATGACTTCAGGGTGACGTCTAAATAAGTGCTTCGTCATACAGCTTGTGCCCATATCGCCTTTCTTCCCACGATTTATCATACAACTGCAGTGTCTACACACAACTTTCAGACTATCCCCTGGGGATAATGAAAAATGATGCCATACTTCCGATTTAAGCTTCCGCATCATCCATTTATTCTGATGGAAAACAGAGTTGTGTTCAAATATCAAAGGACTCTTTTCAGGGGAAGAAACTAAAGAAGCTTCACCTATATCATCAGATGAAGACAACAGTGATGAGTCCTCTATGAGAGCATCTCCCAAGTGAAGATTAGAATTGTTTTCTTCAGTCATTCTTTCTGGAGAAGAACAAACAGAGGTTGGTTCTTTAACCAATTTTCCAGGCGATGACACAGAACCTGGATCACTATCTGAAGGCAATAAAGGTGGCAATAAAGTTGGAGGAGCTGAGTACAGAGGGGGTATGCTTGAGCCACCTCCATTCTCCTGTAGAACTATAGAACGATGGGCTCTCCACATGTGTCGTATTAAGCAACTCGTTCCAAGATCCTTTCCATTCTTTCCTCTACTAAATTCATTCATGCAATGGATGCAAACAGCTTTTGAATTATCTAAAGGGGACAAATAAAAATGTTTCCAGACAGCAGATCTTCTTCTCGAGCCAGAAGTACTCTTAGGAACTGGAACAGTTTTCTCTATGTTCTCTGCAGTTTCTTCACACTGGTTGTTGTGAAAGTGTTGGGATGATCCAACAATAGCTTCTTCTTTATTGCTTTTTTCAGTATGTGACAGGTCTGAAGGCATTTCTTCAGGAGAAACTATAGGAACAGATTCCTCAGTTATTTCATCTGGGGATGGAATCTTAGAAGCAGTTTTCTTAACCAGTTTTATAGGGGCCAAGATGTTGGTTAAGTCTCCAACATCTGCAGGCTGAGGAGGCAGTAATAATGTAGGGGAAGAGAAGGAAGATATGGTTGGTATACTTCCGTTTTCCTGAATTAGTACAGTTGGATGAGCTCTCCTTACATGCCTCATGAGACAACTTGTACTTAGGTCTTTTTCATTTTTACCTCTGCTAAATTCTTTCATACAGTACATACATATTGCTTTAGTGCTGTCTCGAGGAGATATAAAGAAATGGTTCCAAGCAGGAGATTTTTTTCGGGAGCTTATGTTTCTGCTTGAAAGAAGGCTCTGTGTGACAGCTTCCATTGCTACATCATAAAGAGTGCTGCTATACTGGGAAAACAGAGATCCGTAATCCTCTTCATTTTCTGCAGAGATGTATTTACCTGAATTGTTATGGATAAAATTCTTTTCTCTGTCATCTTGCTCATCACTGCTGTCTGTTTGCCTTAAATCTTCTTGCTCAGTTTTTATATCCATGGTTTCTAAAGCACAATTACTATCCTCTTCTGGCTCCTCTTTTAAGCCCTTGATTTTTTCCATCATAAAACTACCATCATCAGTTTGGGGGGAACCTGGCCTATCTGTATCCATGATAAACTTCAATTAGTTCTGTGATTTTTTCATAACTTAATGACTCAGAACTGGATTTAAATTATGAAGCACAAACATGAAAAACATAAGGGTGGGAGCACAAGTTTGTATTCTAGATGTTGCAGTTTGATTAAAAAAAATGTTTTTTACACAAACATATGGGAAAGCACTTGGTTTAATGAACGGTATCTCATGTTTTCCCCCTCTTGAAATTTCCAGGTCATGAATTATTTTTGACTGATACTGGAACTAAATGCTGCATGTTTGCAAGAAAAAAAAAACCTAAGGACGTTGAGTTTCTTTCCAGTAAAATCATGTACTCATCTTGATTCTATTACAATCCACTTGGATCATCTAGAAGTAAAAGAAAAAAATATATTAAGAAAACATATTTAGGTGAGTGTAGATTGCTTCCCTAATGCAAAGGGCTACTTTGTTTTTTACTTCCCAGTCAGCCTTTAAACATATTTTTGGTGGGTTTTTTATAGTTAAGGGAAGAAAAAGCACAGCACATGATAACTTTTGGAATACAAAGTTAATATTTAACTTTGTTAAATATTACTATGAAGAATACATCTGAAAAGTATTTTTCATACACTGTAACTGCTAGGAGTCAAAGATCCATACTTCAGAATGCCAGATGCAACGAGACGCAACAATCTTGTCTTGTGTGCTCCACAAGGCATCTGATGGGCCACTGTGAGATATAGGAAGCTGAACTTAGATGGGTCCTTGGCCTGATCCAGCAGGGCTATTATTATGTTCTTATGTCTACCTGATGTATGGCCAAGGCCCTAACTACATGAAATGCAATTTGCCTGTAAACCGCTTTGTGAACTTCGTGTTGAAAAGCGGTATATAAGTACCTGTTGATTGATTGATTGAATTAATCATTGATTTCTTTTAACCAGGATATTCCTATACCACTTTATAAAAGACTTTGAAGTGTCCTCAGTTTCAAAAGGATCTTGACATACTTTAAAGTCCAACCACCCCAAATCCCCTTTGGTCATGCAAAGTGTGATACTTTAGACCCTGACCTTCATTTGCAGGGAAGTCAATTTACAGAATATACTTAGACCAAGTAAAGCCCAAAATCTTAGAATAATCACACACAACTCTTTGCCAGGCATTAAAAATTATTGACTTTTATCCAAATAGCTGTTTGGGCATGGCCCGTAGAACATTTAATTTCTTTCTTTTGAGTGGCAGATTCTCATGCCATGTCACAAACTGCTTTTCAAACTCAAAATGAAGAAATCAAATATTCTACGTACATACCCCACAGCACTTTGGACCAAACACGTATCTATGAAGTATAATGAATGAGAGACTGCACAGGTACACAAACAAATCATGTGAAATAAACTTTGTAAACTTTCTCTGAAAAAAATCCAATTCAACAAATGAGAAAACCACAAAATCGTTTTAGTAATACCTGTACAAGCAGTGATCAATGCTTATCTATTTAGTTTGTGTAAAAAAGAACAGATGGAATCATAGATGCGTTTGGGCTGAAAATATGGTAGAAAATAGGTGTGTGTATGTACTAGGCTGAGTTTTCATTTATTTCTCCCTCTTTCCTGATATTACACAAAGATCCTGCCCTTTTTTCAACAGAGCTCAAAGGCATGCATACAATTCCCTTGTTATCACCCAACTAGACCAGACTTGCTGAGCTTTGACAAAGTTCCTGAACCATGTGTTTTTAGACAACAAACTAGACTTGGAAGTTAAGCTTTTCACAGGCTGTTGGCGTGAAGCTGGCAGAAAAGTTATGCCAACACATCTACCTTTGTACTCCAGCCCCTCCCCCCCAAAGTGGTGATGGCAGCAGAAGAGTCAACCCCTATCCCTCATGCCAATCCAATGACTAGTCTTGTGGGTGGTGTGCAAGATAGTGAGTGGGTGTGTCTCCCTCATTTAGCACTCAGACTAGACTGACCACCTGGTTTAACGTTTGCATGTTGCAGTCTCCAGAATTCTCCTTATCTAAACACAAACATGGGTACTGACACACTCATCCATTTCAGAAAATAGGGAAGAAGAGAAGGAATGGCACTGTAGGGTTACATTAATAATGCTATATTGAAGCGGTTCTGTATCTGGGTCCAGGACCCACCAGTGGATCATGACCCCATTTTTGGTGGTTTGTGAAACTGACAGGCAGATTATGCTATGTGCATCAAGGATTAAACAAGCCGTTACTTGGTGGAGGAAGCACGGCTGGCCAATCACCATTAGTGTCCTACCCCTTGGTACTTATAAACCTGGCAGTGATAGCTTTCCATGCATTTAAACCCAAACACACCAGTTTGAGGTGAGACCAAAAGCATATGCAATTCTATAGTGCATCTTTTGGGAACTGTGATCCCTAGAGTTGTAAAAAATAGTTTTTCTTAATGTCCCTCTCTCCTAAGATTCCATTATTTCCATACATTTAAAAAAGATTCTATATATTTACATTCAGTTTTAGCCCATAGCACTATCAGTTTTGAAAGTTACATAAAAGGAAAACAAATGCTCCATTTTCAATAGCCAAGAGCAATTCTGAAAAAAAGAACTGGCATTTATACTGACCCAGTTTTATTCTCCATTTATTTGAATGGAGTAAGAATTATTGTACAACAGTATCCTGGCACCCTTCTACTTTATTTAGGAATTAGAAATTTGCTTTACATACATACTGAAATATACTGAAGACTAAGTTATTGGCTGTTAAACAACTGGCTGTGCTGATGTTCCTGTGAAAAAGGAACATCTGTTTCACTAAACAGTCAAAAATTAGCAAAAGTTGCAAATCATGTTATTTTTTCCTCATTAAGCTTTTACACACACACACACACACACACACACACACAGGTCACATATAACTGAATAAATAAAACAGATGTAGATATTAATACAGGTACAGATTTTTGTCATGATAAATCCAGGGGCGGGGGACAATGACAGCCAAATGCATTCCTCAAATTCATTTCACTCCATTTCAACTGATGCAGCAGCATCCAGCTATCCCAGACTGCCAATAGCACGGTCAGTTCTGATACAAAGTTTGTTCAGTTCTGATACTAAGTGCCCTCATAGCTCCAAATATGTGTCAAAAATAAGTCTTCTCTCAACATAAAAACCTCTCTGTATTTCATGACAAGTCTATGATTTTCTAGATTTTGCTGTCTATATTCTTTCACATATTTTGTGTATCTTGTTTCTCAAGATGCTAACTTTAGTGAAATCCAGGAAATTCTAGAAAGCAAAAAGTAATGACCTGCAGCAGGCACTGAAGCAGGAAGTGGTACGTATCAGGTAGTCCTTCTCTGAAGCAAGCAAGAACCTAAAATCAGACCTTTAAGAACTCTCAAAAACAGATCAGCCAAATAAATCCGCTTCTGTTTAAAACAATTTAGATTTAGTTACAGATTTAGTAATGTTTTACAAATGGGAGGTACAGTAACTACCATATATAATCATGTATAAGTGAGAAGTTTATGCCTAAAAATTGACTAGAAAAACCTGGCCCTGACATATAGGGGGAGGGAGTATAGTAAATACCTTAAAGTCACAAGATGGGTAGATGGCTAAGCTGTTCTGAGAACTACATTTGTAAGCCAGGGAGCTGCAGAGTCATGGTGCGTTTGAAAGGGCAGATTGAGAGGAATGCAATGCTGCCAGAATGGTCCAGATCCGATGAATGTAGACCCCCAAAACACTCGAGAAGGAAGTCCCTCCCTCTGAGAAGTATTGAACTTTATGGAAAGCGAAACTGAGCTACAGGGTTGCTTTTACTCATGAGTAACGAAGTGTTTATGGCAACACACGAGCTGAATTCAGCAGGGCTCTTCAACCTCTATGTGTGAGGATTGTGCATTCATGTGTGAAAGATAAACGGGCTGATTGGAAAACAGGCAGAAAGCTATTGGGCAGGCTCTTTTCAGGATGAGCTTTCAGACCATGTGCTCTCTTTTGTTCCAGACAGCTGTGCTGCTGAGGTACTGTGCAAACTCTTGGGGAGGGGGGGGGGAAATGGGCTCTTGTATTACTCCCACACAGCTGCTCTTCTCTCAAGGCATATAGGAGAATCTGAGGGAAGAGGAGGCAATGCACACCCTACCTTTTCCTTGCAAGAACATAACAAACTAACTTAGGGGGAGGGGGTAATGGAAATTGCGGAAGATGACCCCTGAGGAGATAGGGAATGGTATCAGCAGTGGCCCCTTGTCCAAATCAGCCAGGAATTACAGGGTTAACCCAGAGCCTTTTGCCTGCAGCTGGTTCACAGCTGCATCCAATTGGGGATAACAAGGGTCCTGGGGATAAAATGAGCTCCTGGGAGGATCAGTGATGTTGGTGTAGAGAGGTGGGAAACGGTTGTGAGGGGGAATAGTTGAGGCTGTTGGGACTGTGGTTGGAACTAAGGTTGCTCTTGGAGATTGTGGGGCTGCCATGCCCCTGGAGTGACCAACTGGAGGAGGATGGAGGACCTTTGTGGCTGAGCAGGCAAGCTGACTGCATTTTGCCTTCTCATGGGTGATGGGGTTTAGTGGTTCCTTGTGTAAAACTCAAGTGGTTTGGGATGATATAAGGCTAATTAGCCTGCCATGGGCATAAGATTGCAGAGAGAGAGAACTTGGTACAACAGCTATCCCTGCAGAAGCCAGCCCAAGCCTGTACAGGGCTCTGTAAGCAGGTAAACTGAGCTCAACAGGGTGACATGCGTTCCTTGGTTGACCCAGGAAGATATGCTTAATCAATTCTAGCCTTGTTGCATTATTCCAGCATGCCTTCCCTTTATCTCTAATGACATCCATTCTGGTTCCCATAGGCTGTCATTTTTGAAAGTGGGTCAAAGTTTTCCCCTTGACTTATCCACGGGGCATGGCAAATTCCATGATTTTTGGCTTAAAACTTGCCCTCAAGTTATCCATGACATTAACTTATACTCGAATATATATGGTAATTTAAGAAAGATCACCAAATTTGATAGTTAACCTACCTTGTACACCTTATCATCTTGATTAAACACCACATGAATGAGGCAGTTTTTGTACACTGGATTTATAGGAAGAAGAGATCAGCATGGGGATCTGAATCCCTATACAAAGACATGTAGCACTCAGGTTACAATGCATTCGCTACTTTGATTAAATTTGCAGAGAAAATGTTGAACCAGGTGTCTTTCCTTGGACAATGACTGTATGTATCACTGAGGTAACTATTAACAGTCTGAATTAATGGAATGAGTAATGATTTTAGGATGAACCTCAAGTTATAATGGTGAAAGTTTCCAAAATAACCCAGTATCTTCAGATTTAAGGGAATCATCATCTTTTTATGACAAATTCTGTAAGCACTTTGTTAAAAAGTTAGTAGCCTAATAGCTCAATTTCTGTAACTGCTTATTCAGATAAGAAACTTTGGAACATGGAAAATTAGACTAGAGAGAATTTTAACCACTGATCACTGAGGACAAACATGTCAGAGATCACGTTTTGGCTGGAATCTGATGCTTTGTTCGCAATACACCTGTATGATATCAACTTCATAAACTGCCAATTCATTTTTAACCCCAATATAACATGTTTTTGGTCATTTTGGAGTCTGGATCTCTTAAGGATAGGTTCCTCCTCTCCAACCCAATCCACACTTAGATTTTCCTTGGAGGCTCTGCTCTGTATCCCATTGCCACTTGAAATATATCAGAAAATATGAGGTATAGTTTTTGTTGCTGGAGCCTAGGTTGTATAATTCATTGCCCTGGAAGAGCTGGTCAGTTTCCTCTCTCCCTGACTTCTGATAACGTGTCATTATTTTAGCATGATTTGGGTATGAGGCTCCTGTCTAGTTGGTCCTAGGGGGCGGTGGTGGTTGGTTTTGCCACTTCTCTTTCTTTAATATAGCCAACTGATGCTTTATATATGTAATTATGATATCTGTTTTAGGAGTTTTAGCTACCATGAGGGTGTGAATGGATGGAAAGGGCTGTAATAATATTTTAAGTAATTATTACACAAAACATTTAAAGCAGAATATAGCACTCACCTATGTGGTCCACTGTCTCTCTCTGGCTTCATTTTAGACAGTATTTCCAGATCTGTATGTCAGAATGGAAAAGAGAAAGGTGAATTATGTTTTAACCTAAGTCCATATTCACTGTTTTTGGCCCAAAGGCCAAAAGGTAACTACCACTTCCCAAATACGCATGGGTAGTACACTAACCACAGGACTTGAACATACAATATTCTTATCATTTTTTCTTTTTTGGTGAATAATATAATATATTCTTCTAACATTGCAGCATATACCCTTCCCCACAACTGCAGCTAGTGATAAACAATGACCCCTGGCACTTTTTCAAGTGGTGTTCCTCTTATATTTAGCAGGGGGAGAGTAATTGTCCCTCTTCACCCCGCGCAGTGTCTTTTCTAGTGGCTGTTGCTGGTGGTGTTTTGCATTTTGTTAGATTGTGAGCCCTTTGGGACAGGGAACCATTTAACTTTATTATTACTATTTGCCTGTAAACTACTTTGTGTTGAAAAGCGGTATATAAATACTATTGATTGATTAAGAGGAAAATGCAGCAGTTGCCTTTATAGCAATCAGGAAAATGTAATATGTGCACATGCTATTGTTCCCTGTTATGACAATATTCAATGTTTATAAAATTATCCTCAAGTTAACATCACGTATTTATGATAACTGCATTGACCCAGAATGAAAGAAGGTGTGTACCTGGGAAAGATTCCCTTCCTGCAATGCTTGTAAAGTTGGGAGTGGAAAAAAAATCTGATAATGAGGGCTGCATGTTCTCTGAGGTTACAGTTTTTCATCTAGTCCAAAGTAATTTGTGATCAACAGTGTTGTGCTTTCCTTAACTTTCAGGCAATATATCAGAAGTCACTGTTAACGACAATTATTTCACGCAACTACTACATGCCTATGACCTATATTATCACCTGCCTTGCAAAAATTAGAGGGATGTAAAGAAAAAAAAATTCTCTTGAGTAAGAAAGGCCTAGAAATGAATAAAAGACAAAAATGGTTGAACAGGAATAGACAATAGACATTGGGGTCAAAATAGGCTTAGAAACCATAATAATGCAACTCAAAAACCCATAAAAATAATAAACAGAACTTTTTGCAGGGTTTTCCAACACTGTTCATAAATACAGTGTATTATTATCCTGGTCTTTGGATACATCCTGGGTCTAAAAACACACTCCTTTGTGATATGCAGTACACCACACACACCAGCAGTGATGAATTGCATTTTTGACAGGCAGTGCCTTCAATGTTTGTCATTTGTCTGGGGGGGAAGGCTGCATCTTTCACAGCTGTGTCACTTTCTTTCTAACAACACAGTTGTTGGTTAAAATTGATATTCTGCCTAGGTTCTTATTTCAAAAACTTTAGCAAATTGCATCATTAGCTACATTGAACCTAACTATATTGTGAAACTAATACATAGTAAGGTACTCTACAATATCCTTTAGTACACCATGCTTCAATTAGAGTGGTAAACAAGTAGAGGCTTTCAATCTTTGTATTCATGGGATGAAACAGATTCTAATGCAGTGGCTCTCAAATTTTTTAGCACTTGGACCCACTTTCTAGAATGACAATCTGTCAGGGAACCATCAGAAGTGATGTCATGGCCAGAAGTTCCATCATTGTGACACCAGAGCCTGATGCCTTCCTGAGAATGCAGCAGTAAGTTGGGTTACTTCTCAGCCGTTTTCTGATAGCAAAGTGAATCTGAAAGGGGAAAAAAAAAGCCTATCTACAACCCTGACACAAGCAAAACAAGCACACAGCTCTCCCCCTTTCCAGCATTCCATCTTCCCATATTTTCAATATGGCTGCTTTAGGTGCTTTGCAACCCACCTGAAATTGACTTGCAACCCACTGGGGGGGGGGGCCCTACCCACAGTTTGGGACCCAATGTTCCCAAGTTAAAAGTTTAACTTTAACCTAAGACACTATGAGTTCTAAGTCCGGGAAAGCGGTGGTAGATATTGTAAAATAGTGAACACAGAGGGACCTGATTCATCTATACTTGCAAAATGGGACTATTTATGACTGTCTTGTTTCACTAGTTTCAATGGGGCACAGTTAAATTTAAGTAACTTCGGGTGCAATCCTAACCTGGAATTATGCCAGCAAAGTTTGGCCAGCACAAGAGACATTACAAAGTATGTTTGGACCACTCTCGGGGTCAGAGAGGCCACCACACAGATGTGCGGTATCCTCCCTGACTCTGAGAATGGTCCAAAAGCACTTTACGGTATCCCTTGTGTCAGTCAAACTTTGCTGGCCTAATTCCAGGTTAGGATTGCGCTCTTGAGATAAATGGAGACTATGGACTCCATAAACACAAGATCCTGCATATCCAACATTTATCCAAGATCAATAGTTAGAAGTTTTTCTTACTCCTAAGATACTATTCACAATCTGCACCAATGAATATACCAATCCATGACAGTAGGAACACCATAGTGCAACACCTACTTTTTCCCTCTGTGGCATTATACAGCTAATGAAATCACATAAAAAGACCCAGCTACATGACTTGTGCTTGAATTAAATGTACATTTTACAAACAAAGTAAGAGCATAGCATAGATATGGGAAACACAATAATTTAAGTATTATGAACTATTTATGTATGTATTTATTTCAATAATTTATACTCCGTGTTTCTCCAGATAAATGCAATCTGGGTTATTCCATGTCAAATTATCACACCGTTTCTGACTGACTTTCTTAGATTTTTATGAAATTTGATGTACTCATGTGTCCTGTGGCATAATGCAAAAATACTAATTTTTAGCAGCCTATGTATATTATGTTAAATTTTATAGTTAAGTAAATTTTCAAAATTTTATCAAAATGGCATGCTAGTGATCTTTAACTAGTTGTACCTTGGACACCGGTTGGGCTATAGAGTCGGGAGTGATCTTGTTTTAAAGTTCTGTTTATGGGCTTTCATATCATATAACTCAATGGATTTAACTTTTTTATTTTAAAAAATTCAATTAAAAACTTTAAATCAATTTTCTCAAAAATTGACATTTTTAAAATTTTTAAAAAATCTCAAAATTTGTTTTGTGTCTAACTACACCCCGCCCCCCACAATTTTTTTTTGGGGACGATGATGAGATCATATGAGAGATAACACATACGTGTGATTAAGAGAAATTAATTAATTAATTTTAAGGTTTTTAATTGAATTTTATTAAAATTAAAAAATTATTAACCCAGTTGTGTTGTACATCATATGAAAGCCCATGAAAAGTGCTTTAAAATGACCACTCCCAATTCTATATCTCAACCAGTGTCCAAGGTACAACTAACTAAAGTATCATTAGCATGCCATTTTTTGATAAAACTTTGAAAATTTAGACTTAAATATATTTTTTTCTTTGCGAGTTTAAAAATCTAAAAATATGCATTTCTACAATAATTATATTGGATCTTTAAGTATGACAAGTTTTGTCAAAATCGAAGAACATGAGATAGAAAAATATTAAGAGTGCAATCCTATGCGCCCTTATGCAAGTTCTATGCTGCCGACTTGGCAGCACCACATCCGATGCTGCATAGGAGAGGCTGGAGCCCCCGTCACGGCAAGGGAGCTTCCACTCCCTTACCATAGGGGAGGCTCCAGCCTCCCCTATGTGCTCCTCAGATCTAAAGAATGGGCGCAGATCCAAGGAGACTACGTGGCCCAAATTGGGCTTAGGATGGGGCCGTATGGCCATCTCCCAAGTCCACATGACTTTGTTAAGAGCCTGGAGTCCACTGAATGAACATCAAATCATAGCAACACGACTAGTAAACCTGTGAATTTTTGTTCTGAATTCTTAAGCTCAACAAAAAAGGTTTAGTTAGAAAGCCTGCTTCTAGTCGTTTTATACCCAAGCTGGGTCAATAAAAGATTCTCTCACCTGCTCTGTTGCTCTCAGGGCAGCTTATGACAAAGCAGCCCCTATGTGAAGGCAGCCAAAGACTGCTTTCCTGTAGCAACTCTCCATGCAATGGGCACATGTTAAAAGTCTCCTAGCCCATGATCTGGCCAAACACATACATACACTTCACACAATGTTAATAGTTACGTGAGATATACACTGCTGGTGAGAACAGCCTTGCAAGCAATTAGGCCAACTAACCAAGGCAAAAGTTTTAAACAGTGGAGTCTCTACTAAGAATTTTCCCCCCATACAGAAAATATAGAGGTTGAGGTGGGGTTCAAATTGATCCTGATCATGCGAGGCTGCCTTAATCCTGGATCAAACTATTCTGACAGCAGTTCTTTAGGATTTCACACAGAGGTCTGTCTCAGGTCCAAAATTTGAAATCCTTTTAACTGGAGACATTAGGGATGTTGGGATCTTATATCTGTCCATGGGACACTCATGGCTGGAAACACCTTCACAATTCAGTATCTGATGGACTACATTACAATACACTTTCCCTACAAACAAAAGTATTTCCATGTGAGAAAAAAAGTCATGTAAAACCCAGACAGAAATCCTATACCTGATTTTTGAAATGCAGAATTTCTGAGTACCCTACATCTGACGATTGCATCAACATCCATATTGCTGTCTGAATATGGGCTGAGAGGCTATGACGACACCAAGTAGATCCCCCTCTGTACAGTAGAAACAATCCCTGAAAGTTCCTCCCCCACTGCCTGGGCTGTTAAGAAGATTAACCAAACAGTGTTTATGAAGGGCTTCTTATCTGTACTGCACCTTTGGCGGTGTGGAGATGGGGAAAGGGGGGCATGGCACACCATTTTTAAAAGCAGGCAAACACCCACCTTCCCATGAACCTGGCTGCATGTTATTTATACAGAGGAAAAAAAGGAGTTGCTCCAAAAAAGGGGCGGACAGTATCACTCCTCTCTTCAACCTAGCCACTTGTCTTCTCACATGCCTTCCCCCAACTCTTTTCTCTCCCCCCCCCAAAAAAAGAAGAGAAAGTGTCCCAAACAACTTATATACAAACTAAAGCTTCTGTGGTGAGAGCTGTCATAAAGAGATAAATTCATTTAAATCCAGGGACACATTCAAAAACCTGAATGGCTTCCTGACTTCTCGCCTCAACTATCTGAGGCTCTCTCAAGGGAGTGATCTAATGACCCTATACCCCAAAATTCAGAACATAGTACTCTATTGCACCTCAAGCTCAAACTACAGCAAGTATCCTAGCCCTAAGCATGGGCGAATGCAACCACCTCCAGCAAAGCTTGGTGCAGCTAAACATAAGGACAAGAAACTGAGGATTTTTACAGTCAAGCTTCTACAATCAACTAGTTGAGTGATGTCGAACCTTTTGGGCTAGCTGTGCCTAACTTGACTCTGCGGGCACATGACACTCCTCCCTTCCCAAACCAAAGAGAAACACATTTTTAAATATTCATTTATTTTAAAAATATAGCCCAATTCTGTGTGGGGCTATACAGTATATAAACTGAATTGTGACAAAAATGAAATACTAGTAAAACCAACTCAGTTGTTGTCGCGTTGTTGTGGCATGACCTTTGACATGCGTATCGTGGATTTGCCATCACTGAACTAATTGATGGTGCAGTCCTGCATCCTCCTCAAAACAGCCCCACATAAAGCCCGCCATGCATGAAAAATTCAGCGGGGTGAAGTGGGGCTGGGCGGCGGTGTGGCAGGCTTCTTGGGCCCCCCTCACCACTGCCTATGGGAGGGCCCAGAACTGAAGAAGGTGCAGGTGAGGGACTCGGACGAGACAAAAGCCAGGCGCGTGCTGCTGGGCGAAGGGAAGTAGTGCGGCCCAGGGGTGGGGGCTTCTTCCTCAGAGGGGAAGAGAAGGGCCACCAGGCCTCATGTGCGGGGGGGACTCAGTGGGATCCTTCGCGGGGGGGTCAGCTCTGCTTTCCTTCCCCCTCCCTCAATTCCTCCAGGTTCTCCTCTCAGACAATAAGGACCAGCGAAGGCGAATGGGTGGGGGGGGTTGAAGAGGGCGAGCACTAGGGCCTTGCGTGCCCGCCCCGAATTGCACGGGACGCGGCGGAAGGATCTCCACTGAGCACACGCGTCACAGCCTGAGGGAGGAAAAGAGCCGGCTAAGGGGGACTCGCGCGGGGGGGAGGGGCGGCAGGACGCGGACCAGCGGACAACTCACTCACTCGCCCCCCCCACTTCGTTCCCGGATCTTTTTTTTTCTCCTCACCGTTCAAGTCTTTTTCCCACACGCCGCCGCGCCGGGTTCGAATTCGTTAACGTCGTGATCCGCGCGGGCCCGTCCCATTCATTGCTGAGTCGCTTTGTCTCTCAACTGCTACTGCTGCTGCTGCTGCTGTCGCCGCGACGCTGAACGCGGACTCCCCCGGCTCGGCCGCCGTCGCCGCCGCGCGCATCGCGCATGCGCCGCGGCTTAGGGGCAAGCAAGCGAGAAGAAGGCGGAGTAATCCAAAAGAGGGCGGACTCCGTCGCCGCCGGCCGGATGCGAAAGTAAAAAAAGTCACGCGCGCCCGCACGCGCCGGCAGAACGCGGCGCGTCATCGGAGCGCGCCGCGGTGAGGTCTCGATGGAAGCGCAGGGTGGCACGGGAGGTGACAAAATGGCCGCCGCAGGGAAGCGAAGGGTGAGGGGTGAGGGGCGAAGGGAGGATAAATGGATGTATTGCGGCCATTTGCCTGTTGAGCACGGGCGGGGTGCTTCAATTAGTTTTTTTTCCCAGCTCTTTGCTGGCTGTATGAACGTTGCCACGTTTTGTGCTGCGCTGAAGGGCTCGAGGGTTCCCGGAGTCGAGGGTGTGAGGGGGTCTTCCTTCAGTCTCTGCGCAGAGGGCGAAAGGAGAAGGTGCCTTTTCCAACCGCAGGCACAGGCCAAGCTCCTGCGCCTTTGCAGCCCTCGTAGGTGCGCACTTACTCGGGAGTCGGCCCCACTCGGTGCATAGGGATTGCTGGCTTTTCCGCTGACTCGGACCCCCATTTATCTCCCCATCCGTGACTTGATACTGAAGAGATATCCTTGAAATGAATCCTTAATATTGGAGAGAAATTGAAGAGAGAGATTGAAGAGATATCGAGTCTCTGTATGCCTACTTAGGACTAAGTCCCAATATAGTCGGTGGAGCTTACTCTCTGCTAAGCTTGGATGGGATTGCAGATTTCGTATATGGTAATGTTTCTCTCTGTGCCGTGAAATGCTTCACCTCATTAAGCTGTTTTTAAGGACACAAGAAGAGAGACCAGGTCGAAGTTGTGGTAATGTGTTCCCCACCTGGGCAGTGTGCAGGTACAATGGTACTAATCCTCAATTTCAGATGTAGCCTTCACAGTATGGTTCTCTGGCTAGGTATCATCAAACTTCAGTATGCAATCATAAGTGAAGTCTGGACAGGTCCTCAAGGTTGTAGGCAATTCCTCTTGTAAAATCTGTTGGGGTTTAAAGTTCAGACTTTGTGGCTTTGCCATCACTTTGAGAAATCTAGGTAAGTGCTGAGGATGCTGTTAGAAATTTATAGGTATTCAGTGTAGTGGTGGTGATGAGCAAAAGCAATGAACAATATGGTACCTGTATCTAACAAATAAGGTATTACTGCTGTTGCTGTTGCAGTTTTTCCCACTTCTGTGTTCAGTACTTCAGTTATTAAAGGTGCTTCTAATCACCCTAATATTAGATGCGCATCTGTCTTTTTCCACAGTTGATTACAAAACAAAAGCATTGAATTTCATTGATGTTCCTGTCAAATATGGCTGCAGTCTGTCCTTGCTTTCCTGGAAATAAATCTCATCGAACTTGGTATAAGTTCCTTCTAACTAAATACAGGGAGGATTGTTCTACACATCTCCTTAAAAAGTTCCAGCCTGTGACTGTGTATAGACTTGTTTGCAGAAGTGTGATGCTCTTAGTCTTGCATAATCTCTATATTAGCATATGTTACTTGTGCTAAAGAGTTGCTTCTGTCTCAGTCTTTTACAAACATAAGCCGTGTTATAGTAATCTGACCACTGATACACATAATGCACTCTGGCAGGAACTTTTGGACACAACTTTTTTTTGAGCCTTCTGCACTGTTTTTGTTGAAAACATTTTGTTTTGCTGAATCTGAGACAATATATTGTTATTGTCCACTGTTATGTTTCTTTCTTGCAATGGCTGTTTCCTATATGTAATTTCATGTGCCTGTGGGGACTCCTACCTATACCCATTTGACTTATTTCATCTTGTGTGTGTTTGTCATGAAAGACATCTTTTTGTTGGCTAACTATATACATGCCTTGGTTTGACTAGACTCAACCATGCAATTACAAGATTACTGGTTTGTGTAACACTGAAACATCTGCTTCCTCAGCATCTGAAGGATTTTGTAGGAGGTCATCATGCTTGCTGTCTTTAATCCCAACAGTTCCTTATTCAAGTACTATTTCATTAGCTGCTGGACCAGTTGTATTACTCTCTGCTTACACCAAGATAAAACATGACTGTTGTTTTGGCCTTGTGTGAGAACGATCTCCAGCAATTAGCAGCTGTGTGTGTGTGGTATAATCTTGTCTGCCTCAACTCTTAATACCTCTAGTGCTTAGATATTGGCTAATTGTATCCTGATTTTCTGAAAACTGAGTAGTTTCTGGAGGCATCTTTTGATTTTTTTTTAAAATTTGGGACATACAGCTATGTGAGTAAACTGGAAGCAATGAGTTATGGAAGATTTTTTAAAATCTATTTGGTGATGGAGGATAGCTATCTGTTAATTATCTATATCTATTAGTACACATAATTAGTGGAATTGGCCTCATATTAGTGTTTGTGTAATTGGGCTCAAACTATATCCTGTCTCAGCGGTCTTCAGAATCCTACTTGGAGTTTGAAATCACAGTAAGTGCTTGTGGGGGTGGAAGACCCAGTGGTGCTGCAGTGGGGGTGGGTGGGTCCAAAGGGGTTGGGAAGCCCCCTGACCAAGCCTAGGGGCCTCCCTGATGCTGAAAATAGTCTCACTGTGAAATTAGAGCTCATTTCCTGTTTTACATCAAACAGGAAGTAAGCTCCAACTTTACAGTGGACCTATTTTCAGCATCGGGGAGGCCCTTTGGGTTAGTCTGGGGGCTTCCCAACCCTTCTGGACCCCCCTTTATCATGTAATTAAAAGCAATTATACCTAAGTGCGAACACAAAACTCACTCCTGTTTTATTTTATTTTTTAAAGAAAGTATACAAATGGATTCTGCAAGAACTAAAGAAATGACATCCTGTACATTCTCATATATAATCTGGCAAGATTTGAATACATAAAAATTACACACGGCTGCTATTTTTACATGAATGTCATATTGGAATTTGCATTTTCCAGAGTAGTTCCACAGCTGAAATCAGAGGCATAACTGTTATTTATAATCCTGCCAAAGGGACTTTTTAAAATGCATTTTGCAGATTTCTTATTGGCAGTTTTAGTTGGTATCTTAGCTGTACTGTAAATACTTGTAGGAAAAAGCATGAAACCTGGATAGTTAAGTATTGGGCAGTAGACCTAAAATACACAGAAACTTCAAATATAGCAGTTGGTTACATAAGACAACTCAACAAGCATTTCTTAGCTCTCTACCAGTGTCCATTCTAGCTCATATCTGATTGTTTTGATAAAGAAGAAAACAAAAATATAAGAAGGAAACAAGAAAAAGAGCCTAGTTTCTTGAAGCTGTTTTTGATATGAGAATTGTTACATTGCTGCTGTATGACCCTAGTGACTAGAAAGATTGGGAAAGATTTCTCAATAAATTTTTGAGCATTCCTAAACTGTGTGTACCTTGGTGGAAAGTAAAGATACAACTGGCCAAACAACTCAAAATGTAGAAGTGACAAAAACAATCCATTCTTAAATGTATTGGGTTGAATGATTGGAATGTAAATTTATGCAAATAGTAATAAAGCTTTAACCATTTAAATGCCAATATGATGTAGTAAGGTCTTCATTGCCATTTCCCTGTTACACTAAGTTTAAATTTCACAAATCATTTACTAAATCATGCTTTTAATAAGTGTACTGTTTTTCAATTTGAAGTTTAATATTTCAACTCTTGTAAGTTTTCCTAATTGCAAAATACCCTTCTGCAAAATACCAGTCTACTTAATTTGAGGGAGATAATATTTCTTCCCCATTATTCTGTTATTTTTCAAAGTACTGGATGAAGGAACATATGAAGAGCCCTACTGGATCAGACCAAAGGCCCATCTAGTCCAGCTTCCTGCATCTCGCAGAGGCCCACCAGATGCCTCAGGGAATACACAAGACAACGAGATATGTGCATCTCATTGCCACTCCCCTCCATCTGGCAGTCCGAGGTAGTCTAACTTTAAAATAAGGAAGCATGTTGTAAAAGGAAATCAAGCTCAGTTTCAGGTTATCTACTATTATCATTAAACCAACTGAAATATAAAACAGCAAAGCAATCTTTTGAGCTCATGGATGAATGTTAGGGGAGAAAAAAGAAGTGGGAGAGAAATAAGTTGTTGGGTAGTCTAGGGCTTTTTAAATCTTATGTCTTCCCCCCCCCTCCTTCCTACATCCTGCCTAAAGATGAGTTCCTGTGAACTCAAGCTAGTCACTACTTATGAGATAGTAATCTATCTATATAAAAGAGAACGTGTGTTTGTATGTATGTTCTGCATAGGCTCCGCAACGCCTGAACCGATCGACACAAAACGTGGCACGCGTACACCTTGCGGCCTGGCGACAAACACTGTGGGGGGTCACACATACCTAGGACCCCCCCGGGGGATGCAGGGGGGTTTGAAACGTCAACATAATCACAAACGGCCGACATCTGTGTCGAATCTGTTGTTTTGGGGTCGCCGAGATGAGTGGCGATGCCCACGGTGCCGTGTGACTCCGGGTTCGGCCCCCCCTCAGCGTGGGGGGGGGAAAGGGGTGGAAAACAAACTGTCCACCATGCCCTCCTGCAACGCCTGGAGCGATTGACGTCAAACTTGGCATGCGTGTGCCTTGCAGTCTGGCGACAAACACTGCGGGGGTCAGACCCCCCTCACACCCCCGGGGGTGGGGGTACGCCGGGGTCCCCCTGTGAAAACGGCCGAAATCGGCGTAGAATCCTCAGTTTGTGGGGTCGGCAAGACGAGGAACGATGCTCCTGACACTGTTGGAGTCTGGGTTGCCCCCCCCCCCGGAGTGGGGGGACGAGTAGGGGCACGAAACAAAACGTCGGCGATGCCCTGCTGGAATGCCTGGACCGATTGGCACCAAACTCGGCATGCGGATGCCTGGTGGCCTGGTGACAAACACTGCGGGGGCAGGGCCCCCAACCACCCCCGGGGGTGGGGGTACGTGGGGGGCCCCACGTGAAAATGGTCGAAAACGGCCAAAATCTGTGTCGGATCCATATTGTCACCAAACTTGGCATATGGATGCCTGGCGGCCTGGTGACAAACACTGCAAGGGTCAGGGCCCCGTAGCGCCCCCGGGAGGGTACGCAGGGGCCCCCACGTGAAAATGGCAGAAATTGGTGTCGGCTTTGTAGTTTCTGGGACCGCCAAGATGACCGGCGACGCTACTGACGCCGTTGGAGTCCGTGTTCCGCCCCCCCCCTCAACGAGGGGGGCAAGCAGGGGTACGGAACACAATGTCCGCCATGCCCCGCTTTAACGCCTGCACTGATTGGCACCAAACTCAGCATACAGATGCCTACCAGCCTGGTGACAAACACTGCAAGTGTCACGGCCCCGTGGCACCCCCAGGGGGGCTATACTGGGGCCCCCACATGAAAATGGTTGAAAACGGCCGAAATTGGTGTCGGATCTGTAGTTTCCAGGGCCGCCGAGGCGGATGGTGACGCTCCCGATGCCATTTAATTTGAGTCCACGGTCTGACTTTGGATACTTTGTTACCCGGGCAACGCCGGGTCAAAATTGCTAGTTGCTGAATAAAGATACTGCTCTCTAGGGTTCCTTTTAGACTATATATGTTTTTCCCCCTACTGTATTGTAGAAACTGTTCTGACCCATAGTTTAAGAACTACTAGAGCATTTCAAGAAATGCGTACCACTTGATGCTCATATTACACAACTACATAAGATGCAGCTTGCTAACAGAACAAAATAGGATGGCCATCTGTTTGAGTTTCAGATCAACAGAAAGAAGCTGTCTGGCACTGATATAGGGAACTTGAGAAGGTCAGAGAACAGTAAAAGAACAGAGATGGCAGATCTGAATCCCTTTAGTTTTCAGCTAAGACCATCCTGTTCTCCAACTGTAGTAGAGCTCTGAAGGGTAGGGAGCGGTTATGTAATTAAGAACTATTGCAATTGCAGAGTAGTGTGTGTGTGTGTGCGTGTGCGCGCTCGCTCGCTAACATTTTGGTTGCTATCTGACATTGAGTTCAGGCAAAGATTGAATTTTTCACCTCCTGTATTAAAGTTTCTTATGTGCAAGAGTCTTCCTTTCACAAGAGCCAGGTGTATGCAGATAGCTACTGTGTGGAAAATACAGCAGGAATACGTAAAGGAAGACTTACATGATATTTGTGTATCACTTGGAAATCCTACTGCATGCACCTCTCATTTTACATGGGGGTTACATTTTTTGAAAAGCAGCCTGTATCATGAAAAAAAACACGCATTCAAAATATTTCTACTATCAAACTCAACTATGTTGCCAGCTGAAGATGTGGGTGTAGGTACGAAGTTTGATCATTTATTCAAAAAATGTGAGTTTAAATTAGGTTTTAGTATTACTTGAACAAGCAAGTTCTCCAAAGATATCTAAATGAAATACAGCTAAAACAAGAGGTGAGCATTTATGCCTGGCCTGGTATTTATACAATTACAGAGTAAAGTAATTATGTTACTATTATATCTGTGTGTAGTAGTGTGTGACGTCTGAAGGTATTTAGTTGCCTCTTTTTCCCCCCTCCAACAGAAAGACCCAAGGAAAGTAAGACAAATTCTTAATTCCTTATGGAAACATGCTGGAAGGCTGGCAGCAGCTCAAGGTTTAGCAAGTTGTACTAATTAATGATGTCCATTTTGTGTAGTTTCTGTTGTCTGCTAGTTTGATTTAATCTATTTCCATAAGGAGTCAAACAAATTACCAATTCCTATGTTCCTAGCAGGTGAGGTTTAGTAGGTTAGGGTTGAGAAGGCTCATAGTCAGATTTGCACTAGGAATAATTTTAGAGCAGGTTTTTAGGGCTGAATCCTATCCGAATTTCCACTGCTGAGGCAGTTGTGCTAATGAGGCATGCATGGCATCCTGCAATGGGGAGGCAGTAATGGAGACCCCCTCAAGGTAAGGGAATGTTGTTTGTTAATCTCAGGGCTGCATTGTGGCTGCTTCAGTGCTGGAAAGTTGGATAGGATTTGGCCCTTAATGTTGGATTTTTTTTCAACTCGTTGGCGTGGGAACTGCCTGCAACTGGATATAGGGTTTGCATGCATCTGGGAAGACTTCTGTAAGGCTGCAGTCTTATGCATATGTGATTGGCAATAGTGTCTATTGAATTCAGGGACATGTATTTCGCGGTAAGCGTGTAGGATCAGCTTTTAAGGCTAGTCCAATTCATGTTTACTTAGAAAGTAACACAAGTACTTCATACAACTGAGCAATTTGCATGAAAGCTCACAGAAAGGGGGGGAGGAATGTAGATTTAAGTATTTCATATTTAGGCAGACGTTCCACCAATTCCAATAAAGCTTACTTCCAAGTAAGTGCAGGGTTAGGCTGTAACTAAGGAAGCAATCCTATTCAGTTTTTCAGCACTGATGCAGCCCCGAGATAAGGACATCATTTATTAGATGACAAACTGGTAAATTTTGGCTGCCTTAAACCTCTCTTACTGCTTTTCAGTCATTCATTCTACTGAAGTCGCAAGTGAAAAAAAAGTGGAGGTGACTGCCAACGAAGCAAAACCATGCGAACCGGGCTTGCAGCTGTCCTGCCCCGCTTTGCTTGCCCCACCCCTGAGGAGGAGATTCCGGGTGCCCGCGAGCCTCCCACGCGCAGCCTCCCGGAGCTTGACCGGCAGCGGCCGCGAAAGGGGCGGAGCCTGCCTGGCGGCATCCATCGTACTGATTGGTCCGTGCGGTGGGTGACGGACTGCGTGGAGAGGGAGGAGGGGCGGGCAGGATGGCAGGCCCCGCCCACCGAGCGCGCGGAGGCCTGAGTCGGCGGTGGCGGCGGCGCTGGCGTCCTCCTCCCTCCTCCTCCTCGGGGCTGGGAGGTGCCTGGCGCCCTCGCGTCCTGCCCCGCCTCCTCCTGCTCTGCCCCCCCACCCCGCGCGCACCCTCCTTCCTCCTCCCCTCCCCCGCCGGCGCGAGCGCTGCTGTGGTGAAGCTGCCGCCGCCGCATTGTTTGTGCCGAGGGGGGGGAGGCGGAGGGAAGGCTCGGCTCCTTCCTCTCTCGGCCACGGCGCCCAGCCCGCAGCCGGACTGCGGCCCTCCGCGGCGCGCTCCGCCTCCCGCCCCCACCCCCGAATGCGCCGCCGCCGCCGCTCCTGCAGCCGGACTCGGCAACCGCCGCTGCCACCGCCGGGAGCGCACACGGGGGGCGGCCACCATCGCCACCGCGCACAGGGGCAGCTCTCGGACCCAGTGCCGCCCGGGACTCGCCGCCGCCATTAGTCCGGCCCCAGCCCGGCGCCTCAGAGCCCAGCCAGGAGGGTCTGTCAGCCGCGGTCCGGCGGCTCCCTCAGGTGAGCACGGAAGGCCCGTCAGCGGGCGGCTGAGGCGGCTGCTGTGTGTGTGAGAGGGAGAGAGGGAGTGTTGGGCGGGCGCCATGTTTGCGGCCCGAGTATTGTCCCGGGCGGGCGGGGGAGGGAAGGCTGCGCTGAGGGAGCGAGCTGAGGAGGGCGGGAGGGGGAAGAGCGAGCGCGGCCGGGCCTGTCGCGGAAGGAACCATTCCGCGAGACGGGGGTGGGGAAGGGGGAGCGCGGTGGGCCTTGGCTGGAAGAAACCATCGGCGCGCGGGGGCGGGTGTGTGGGAGGGGAGAAGGGGGCGTGGCCACGGAGGCACCCGGCGGGGCCGTGTGTTTATGTCACTGCGGGGGGGGGGGAGGTGACCCACCGTGAGAGCGGTGTTGCCTCCCCTCCCTGCCTCCCCGCACTTCGGGCAGCCCGCCCCCACCCCCGGGGGGGGGAAAGGGGGAACGACTCGCGCATGTCACTCCGTGGTGGCTTAATCCGCCCTGCCTACGCAAAGTCCTTAATTAAGTGCCTTTAAAAAAATGTGTATTTTTTTTCTTATACATGGGTTTCTTTTATTTTTGGGCCTGATCAACTAACTGCCTGTCTGCATTTCTTCATGGATCCGCTGACGTCAGGAAGGCTGGGTTAAAAAGTTCACTTTCACTCTGTTGGTGAAACATGGGTTTCCCCAATTTTTTGGTCAGTTTTGCTGATCGTTCTATGTGTGCAGGTTGATTATCCCTTATCCGAACTGCTTGGGACAGGAAGGTGTCTGGATTTCAGATTTGACTGGATTTTGGAATAATTGCATAAGCACAATGAGAAATGCTTGCTCTTGTTCTTTTATCTGTTACCTATTTGGGTGTCTGCTAGCCTCTTTGACTTTTTCAATGACACACACCATAGAGTAGGGTATAGAACTTACCACCTGTAGGTGGGAATGAGCACAGGACCTTTCCACATAAAGTTTAAAGAAAAAGTGTTGGACAAAAATGTCTGGCTTTCAAAATTGTCTGGATTTCAGATGTCCAGATAACTATAATCTACCTGTATTTGGGAGTTGGCAAAACTGGACTCGTGTAAGCATGCCTAAGACCAGGCTGTTGGTGTTCTTAGTATCTGGCAATGATAACATTAGGGATACCTCTGAGCAACAGTTTTTTTTTTTTAAAAAACTCAGCTGTACAGTATTGAAAGAGAAAAGATTTTTCTTTGCTTAGAATAGGAGATGATGTAAGAGAGATATTAACATAACTACTTCATCATGATTCATTTATTTTGAGTGCCTGTGGGAAGTGCAAGTGCAGTAAATCTTTGTCATAATTCAGATAAGTGGTTTGAATAATCAAGCTTTTAAGAGTTTTGTGATAGAATTGAGATTTTTCAAGGCTTGACTACTAAACTTGAATACCTGTCTTGAATATCAGTACTTAATCTTCTGCACATAGAAATCATTTGGTTTTGTATGCTAGATTTTGTATCTGGTTCTATTTGCTCCAGATACTGTCATATCTGTAGGTTCCAGGATGTGGAGCTGAATCTGAGTAGTCCTAGGTATGATCAGTATCTAGAAGGAAGATTGCCTGTGAATCGCATGTATGCCATCTTGAATGTCACTTTGAAAAGAAGGTGGGACATAGACTAGTATAGATACTTTCAGAGTTTGTATTTACAGTGGTAACTTCTCCTTTTTCAGCTTTTTTGTTTTATGTTTCCTGTTGTCTTCTATTTAGATGGTTTCCTTACATAGGTAGAGTTGAGGTGCAAGAAGTTAGTCACAACTCCCAAATAATAAGGCAGTGTTCTTCAACCTTGGGGTTCGGACCCCAATTGGATCACGAAACCTCAGTTGTGGGGTTATAGCAACTTACAAGAATGAAAGGGGTTGAAGCAGAGGCTTCAACTAGGGTGTAGTGGGGGTGGTGTGAGCAATGGGCGCCAGCAGCGGAGAGGCGCCACAGCGCGGAAAACACCCGCGTGCTTTTTGGGGCGCCCACCCCCCCTTGCTTCCGTTTGCTCCAAAATTGAGCTCTTCTGGGCGCAGGAATCTGTGGCTGGGCGTGGTGACATCGCCCTGCCCCGGGCGCGCTCGGAGCCTCGTTCATCTCTGAGTTGAAGACCACTGGACTTAGAGCACCGTCAGGTAAAGGGGGAGGCGTCTGGTGGACCCCTTCAGGTACCAAATGAGTGTGTCCCAGTCCTGCTCAATCTTAGCAACTGCGCTAAAATAGTTTTCACTAGTGCCAGGCTTCAAGATAACTTTTTCTGTTCTCTCTAATAAGAATATTTGGTTGCAGTAAACAGTGGGGATGGAGTGGATGATATTGGCAGATCGGGTGGGGTGGGCAGATAGGGTCTTGGGGGAGGGGGCAGGATCAACAGTGGGTTCCCAAGTTTCATTATTTGTATCTTGGGATCATGGCACAAAAAAGGTTGAAGGCCGCTGTAATAAGGTATTAAAAATTCATTGATCCACTGGTCCACTGGATAGAAAGTTGGGTTTGGATCTGTGGTCTGGCTTCAAGAAGTGTTTCTATCCATGCACAGATTCCTGACTAAGATAACAGCAGTAGTGGCCTACCTCATAAGGTTGTTGTGAGAGCTAGCACATTTAGTTCTCTTAATTTGCAATATAACTAATTTGCACTATAATTGATAATATGTAAATATTCTTTACTGTCTACATTTTTTACTTTTAAGAAACACACTTCAATTCGTATTATGAAGATTGCATCAGACCATACATTTCATGTTTTATAAGGATGTTGTCAGATTTCATAAATAGGCAACAATACAGAGGTCTAGTTTGAAGCAATAAGCATGTGAGCTGTGAAGTCAAAATGACGTTTTTGAATGCGTACTGATATTAATGTAGGGATGAAGAAATAAATTCTAAATTTGGGAGTATTTGTTACGCACATGATGATCTATCAGCGCATTTTCACTTTTACTGAATGTCTTTGTCATTCTATGTTTTTTTTCCTGATAAAAATAGGGTTTAAAGGTTCCCATTCCAAAACTGGTGGTTGTTGAAAAAAATCATCAACCCGGTTTAAATAGGAGGCATCATAAGCTGCAGAGGTGGGAAAATACGTATTTAATGACAGGTGTTGACTCAAACATTTAAAGAGTTATTGCTGTTATTTGTTACCTAAAGGTTTGTGTAAAAGTGTCTTCAATGCAGAGGTTTATTTGTGGGGCTGGCTTTTTTTCTGTATTCAAATTGCAACAGTTACGTCCCGTCCCTCACAAACAGCTGCAGTTGGTGCAGAAGAATCTCATTGAGCTTGATGATAGCTGTCTAGCAGTTGTTTCTATTCTTATTGCCCAAAAAGCAGCTGTTGTAGCAAATGCAACATAAGTGGCTTGCCTTCTGGACAACTTTCTAAAGCAAGTAATACTCCAAAATGATGAACTTGTGGTTTCAAATTATTCTTTTGTTTTGTGATTTAATTTTTAGAAGTGTTTGCGTGTGAAATTACAGTATAAATTTGATACACAAAGTTAAACCATAAATGCAAATTAATTAGTGATAGTGGCCCATGAATATTGTACTCTAATTGTCAAACTACATCTGTCCCCAGTTCATATTTTCTACTTTTGGAGTAGCACATGTCCTGGGTATGCACCGGAAGTGAGCTTATGCTACCTTATTATGCTTATTGTCCTCCATTTGACCTTTCAGTCTACAACTTTACTGTTGCAAAAAAGTTAATATTCAACTTTTTGTTTTAAAGACCATGTTGAAGAGAGTAGTGTGGCATCACTTTTATTGTAAGTTTGCCTTTATTTCCCTTATGTATCCTGAGAAAAGCTGACAAATCAAGAAGGGGATCTGAAATCTTACAGAAAATATTTGTGATACTCCAATGCTTGTATTGAAGAAGTGAGACCATGCAAATTGTTTACTGTTTCTGTAAAAAGAAACAGGACAACTTACAAAACTTATCACATATTGATTCTTGTTTTATTGAGATCCTGGCATGGAATTTTCACAATATGACTCCTGTTTTTCCTTGTCCCTTTTCCTCTGTTAGCAGCGTATTCAGTTCCTCACAGTCTAATTCTTGAATTGGTATATTCATTGCATCTAAACATTTGGTCTTTTTAGGGAATTCTTTACATTGTTACAAGGCAAAGCACTCCAAATATAATTTGCTGACGGATGAAAGTGAGCCAAGCCATGCAATGCAGATAAAGAAGCCAGTGTCCCACTTCTTCTTAAGTTGAACACTGATAGTGTCTGTGGTGCTTTCATGAAGACATAATTTGGAGTCTAGTAGAAGTTCAGACAATTGGTTGGTTTTAAATCATTTGCTGTAAATCAACTTCTAAGATGGGTCCCTTCAAATATCCCAGATATCAGGTGCAGTTTTGGGGATTCTAGAGATTCTCCTCTGTTCCCCCCCCCCCAAAAAAAATTAGCTAGTTGTTTTTAACATTCCAGCAAGACCAAAGCTTTTCAATACCTGCATTAACAGTCTCAGGCTGTGATATTTTAAAGGGTTCATTTATAGTGGCCTGCAAGATGTGTTGCTGCAGATCTGCTCTCTCCATCTTGGCCCACCCTGGACAGAGCATTGGCTGTTTGGTAATTGCAAATATCACTGTTTATTCAGTATGAAAGCAAAGGATAAAGATACAAGTACATATTAATGAATAAAATAGACAGTGCACTGCCCAGTTTCAAGACAGTGTTTAGAAAAGGCTCATATTTCCAATAAGGGCCAAACAAATATCTCTTGAAGCCTGTAACAGCACCTAAGTTGGCTTATATTCTATATAAGTAAAATACTTTTATTATTTTGAAAAATTAATATCTCACCTTTCCCATACCAAAGCAAAAAATGCCAAGTCTGTAAACTAAGGAAATATTTTACTTTGAGAAATCTACAGATCTGCAAATTGCGCGCAGTTTTCCTGTAATTGAGAACGTAACATTGTGTCATCTGTACCTTTTGGGTGATATTGGACAGAGTAGAGACCAGTTCAACTTTCCTTTTTTTTTTTCTTGTGGAGTGAAAGAGCAAAAATTATCAAACTAATTGAGGACCAGCTTTTAGTTAGTGCAAGAAATCCTTGTTCATGAAAACTAATATCAGGTGTAGGTTTGTGGTAGTCACTCAATCAAAACTTATCTGTCGTGGTTTGAAACATAAATTATGATTGAATGATGGTTTTTCTATGTTGAGGTAGGGGAGGAATCCATGGGTCACCTCCTAGTGGATTCATGTCTACTTGCCCCTATCCCATGGTCATTCATCATCAGCAGCTCTGAGTGAACAGAAATGCTTTCTGTGGACACAAGGGCTGTTTTTTGATAGAATGGTATAGTTGTCCTAGTTGCGCTGCATCTATGACTGCTGGATAGTACTTAGAACACGCACAAAAGTGTGTTTCAAAATATATATAGTGAAAGTGATGGCTGTAGTAGAAATTGGGAAACACAGTAATTAATGGTAAATCATTGCACTAGGCTACATGAGTAGTGACTAGAGCCATACAGTTTGGCTCCATCATTATGTTGTTATACCAGCTTCACCACCAGTTCAGTTCAGGGGCAGTGGTTCCCAACCTTTTTGCACAGGAACCCTTTTTAGGTACAACAACCTGCCAGAACCCCCATCCTCAAGATCTAGGAACGGAAATTATGTCATTAGTGAGGAAAAGAAGTCATTGTTTTTAGTAAATCATACTTTTTGAAACTTGAAAGAAATTTACATCCTTTTTAGAATGTTCTGAATGCTTTGTTTCTACAATGAGGGGAAAAACTATTGATCCCCTGCTGAGTTTATACGTTTGCCCACTGACAAAGAAATGATCAGTCCATAATTGTAATGGTTTATTGTAACAGTGAGAGACAGAATAACAAAACAATCCAGAAAAATGCATTTCAAAAAAGTTATAAATTGATGTTCATTTCAATGAGTGAAATAAGTATTTGATCAATCAGCAAGACTTCTGGCACCCAGGTGTCTTTAACTGTATACAGGTAACAAGCTGGGATTAGGAGTACTCCCTGTAAGAGGGTGCTCCTAATCTCAGCTCGTTACCTGTATAAAAAACACCAGTCCACAGAAGCAATCAATCAGATACCAAACTCTCCACCATGGCCAAGACCAAAGAGCTGTCCAAGAATGTCAGGGACAAGATTGCAGACCTACACAAGACTGGAATGAGCTACAAGACTATTGCCAAGCAGCTTGGTGAGAACATGACAACAGTTGGTGCAATTGTTCACAAATGGAAGAAACACAAAATAACTGTCAGTGTCCTTCGGTCTGGTGTTCCATGCAAAATCTCACCTCATGGAATTTCAATGATCATGAGAAACGTAAGAAAGCAGCCCAGAACTATATGGGAGGATCTTTTCAATGATCTCAAGGCAGCTGGGACCATAGTCACCAAGAAAGCAATTGGTAACACACTTCGACATGAAGGACTGAAATCCTGCAGGGCCCACAAAGTCCCCCTGCTCAAGAAAGCATTTGTACAGGCCTGCCTGAATTTCGACATGAACATCTGAATGATTCAGAGGAGAACTGAAAGTGTTGTGGTCAGATAAGACCAAAATTGAGCTCTTTGGCATCAACTCAACTCACCATGTTTGGAGGAATGCTGCCTATGACCCCAAGAACACCATCCCCACCGTCAAACATGGAGGTGGAAACATTATGCTAAGGGGACAGGACAACTTGACCACATCAGAGGGATGATGGACAGGACCATGTACCGTCAAATCTTGGGTGAGAACCTCCTTCCATCAGCCAGGGCATTGAAAATGGGTCATGGATGGGTATTCCAGCGTGACAATGATCCAAAACACACGGCCAAGGCAACAAAGGAGTGGCTCAAAAAGAAGCACATTAAAGTCCTCGAGTGGCCTAGCCAGTCTCCAGACCTTAATCCCATAGAAAATCTGTGGAGGGAGCTGAAAGTTCGAGCTGCCAAACATCAGCCTCGAAACCTTAATGACTTGGAGATGATCTTTAAAGAGGAGTGGGCCAAAATCCCTCCTGAGATGTTTGCAAACCTGGTGGCCAACTATAAGAAACGTTTGACCTCAGTGATTGCCAACAAGGGTTTTGCCACCAAGTACTAAGTCATGTTTTGCGAAGGGGTCAAATACTTATTTCACTCATTGAAATGCACATCAATTCATAACTTTTTTGAAATGCATTTTTCTGGATTGTTTTGAAGGAGAGATTTTTGTTCTCATACCAATTTTTTAAGTTACCTTGTTTTGAGGTATTTTAAATTAAATAAACCGCCATTATAACCTGCCTCAAATATATCTGTTGGGTAGAGAAAGATTGAGTATATTTTAAATACATTAAGTAATATCTCACCATGGGAATGAGTGCATGATTGTGGCATAGTGTTTGATTTTTTTGGCAAAAGTGGAAAAAGAGCAATATTCAGTCAAATTCATGCAGGAAAGATAAATACCTTCCTGTAGGAATTTGACTGAATTTGCTCTTTTCTGGTTTTGCCCGACTTGCCTGTATTTGTAAATTTTTTGTGAAGTTTGTAAAGTTTTGTAAAGACAGGATGAGAATGTTAGCCTATTCCATAGTGTTTTGCTTGGTTTTTGTGTGTGTATGAGGGCAGTATCCTAACCAACTTCCCCAACACCAGGGTAAGGGCACCTCTGAGATAAGGAACAAACATTCTCTTACATTGAGGGAGGCCTCTGTGACTTATTCCACTGCAAAATTCAGAACGTGCCCCACTGGCACAGCTATGTCAGTGCTGGAAAGTTGGTTAGGATTGTATCCTGAGAAGTGGCGATTCAGTGGTTATTCTGATGCCTAGAGTGAGTATAGGTCACAAATTCTGTTTTTGTGAATGTGTCATGTTGTGATCTGATGCAGTTACATGAAAGTAGTATATAAGTGATAAATTACTATGTAATTTTAAGGAATGACTTTGAATGCTGTACTTTTACAAAGGTTCATTCTATTTTGAATGTGTCATGCTTCTAAATCGTTTTTGAAACAGTGTTTTTAGGGTAGTTTTAAGAATAATGCTAATAACGTAATAATGGTAATAACATCTGGTAATAACGTATTTTTCGTTACGTAATATTTTTTTGAAAAATAATAATTTTTCATGAAAAAAGTTAAAACTTGACCCTATTATCTATTTTCCAAAATTTATCTGTGACAGTGGTATTGTTGCACTCATGTTCGTAAGGGATTTTGTGTGTATACTTTTTTATTTTTAAAATAAAAATGTGTATAGCATTTTTATACTGAAGTATGAATTTTAATATAAACTTTTTAAATTGTAGAAATGAATGGAATTCATAATGTTTTACTGGAATGTTTTGTTTTTAAACAGTTTAGAAAAACACATATTTGGATTAATGCTTAGGGGGAAAATATGTTGATCATTAAATTGAGGAGTTTATTTTACTTGCTTTCCTATTTTCATTTTAAAAGATAAAATTTCATCTTAGATATATGGTTCTCATTTTAGGTAATCAATACCAAATGAGGAGGAAAGGAAGATGTCATCGAGTATCTTCAGCAAGGCACTCTTCTTCTCCATGCAGTATTAAGCACTCCCCTACTAGAGAAACCTTGACATATGCCCAAGCTCAAAGGATGGTAGAAATAGAAATTGAAGGTCGTTTGCACAGGATCAGTATCTTTGAACCCTTGGAGGTTATATTAGAAGATGATCTTACAGCCCAAGAACTCAGTGAATGCAACAGCAATAAAGAAAATAGTGAGAGACCTCCAATCTTTCTGAGAACCAAGCGACATAGAAACAACAAAGTTAAAAAGAAAAATGAAGCTCTTCCAAGCGTAAACATTATATCTACAGCAAGTACTCTTCCGGAACCCAAAGTGCATATTGTTGAGTATAGCCCACCTTCTGCTCCTAGGAGGCCTCCATCTTATTATAAATTCATTGAGAAATCTTCAGAAGAACTTGATAATGAAGTGGAGTATGACATGGATGAAGAAGATTATGCATGGCTGGAAATAATCAATGAGAAACGAAAGAGTGATGGAGTCTCAGTTGTATCACAAAATATGTTTGAATTTCTTATGGACCGTTTTGAAAAAGAGTCTTACTGTGAGACTCAGAAACAGGGTGAACATCAGTCTTTAATCGATGAAGATGCTGTTTGTTGTATTTGCATGGATGGGGAGTGTCAGAACAGCAATGTAATTCTTTTTTGTGATATGTGTAACTTAGCAGTGCACCAGGAGTGTTATGGGGTGCCATATATACCTGAGGGCCAGTGGCTCTGCAGACAGTGTCTGCAGTCCCGTTCAAGGCCTGTAGACTGTGTACTGTGCCCAAACAAAGGAGGTGCCTTTAAAAAGACTGACGATGATAGGTGGGGACACGTTGTGTGTGCTCTTTGGATTCCAGAAGTTGGATTTGCCAATACAGTTTTTATTGAGCCAATAGATGGAGTCAAGAACATTCCCCCTGCCCGATGGAAGTTAACATGCTACCTCTGTAAACAGAAAGGTGTTGGTGCCTGTATTCAGTGCCACAAAGCAAATTGCTACACAGCATTCCATGTAACATGCGCTCAAAAGGCTGGTTTGTATATGAAAATGGAGCCGGTGAAAGAACTGACTGGCAGTGGCACAACATTCTCAGTTAAAAAAACTGCTTATTGTGATGTACATACACCTCCGGGTTCTATTCGGAGACCTCTGAATATTTATGGAGAAGCAGAAATGAAAAATGGTTTTTATAGAAAAGAGGGCTCTGCTAAAACAAGGTCTACATCAAAAATCAGAAAAAAGGCTAAGAAGTCAAAGAAAGCACCGACTGAACCCTGTACAGTTATGCCTGCAGTATCTGCTCCATGTATCCCTCCTCAGAGGTAAGAAAATCATTTCAGATAAATGCTTAACGAGACCTTTATTTTAGAGCACAATCCTAACCTGGAGTCAGGTTGGCACAGTTAGGCCAGCAAAGTTTGGCTGGTGTAAGGGACACTGTAAAGTATGCTTGGACCACTCTCGGAATCAGAGATGCCAGCACATAGATGTGTGCCATCCTCCCTGATTGCGAGAGTGGTCCAAACGCACTTTACAGTGGCCCTTGTGCCAGCCAAACTCGGCTGACTGAATTTGTGGGGGCCTAATTCCAGGTTAGGACTGCGCTCTTAATCTCCTACGTCAGTGGTTCTCAACCTGTGGGTAGTCGCAAGCTGATTTCCAGAGGGTTTAGGTGTGTTTACGCAACATTAAAAAGTTGCATTTTTGCCACATTTTCAGGGAACCTCCAAACAGAAACTGAAAAAATTTTTCAAAGTGTTTCCACATCTCTGAAAACAGCTGTTGCATTTGATAACCTATGGAAGTCTACATACATTTTTTTTACAGGCATAGTGATGTCACTTCCTGCTTAATGGCTTCACTTCTGGTCTTAGAGGGGGTCCCAACAAGTTGTTGTAGCTAAAACGTGTATCCCAGCGCTAATAAGGTTGGGAACCACTGCCCTACCTAGTCTTGAATTTGTCAGTTGATTGGCCTGAAGAAACCAGATGCTGAGTATGTTCCATGCTCTCATGTTCCAGATGCTCTCATGTTCACTCTTATGTTTTGAGTACTACTGAAATGCTGTGGTATTAAACTTTAAAAATACCTGCAGAACATTAAGAATAGTTTTCACAATTTTTATTGGATTCAGTAGTTGATTTTAGCTCACACAATTAAAAGAAAATATAAATGATTTGCATAATTCAGAATTTCTTATTTTTGGACACAATTGCTAGGTTTCTTGGCCCCAGGAACCCTTGTGAAGCATATCTTTAATATATTTCTTATTTACAATATTTATACATCACTTGTTACCCTTCCCCACCAAATAAGTTCTCAAAGTAGTTGGTATAGTAAAATAGATGAAAACATCTCAAATTCTAATATTTTTGTTTCATTTTCACTTTTCCTTCAATAGGATGCTGCTTGAATAATGTATTTCTAATCTGAGATATTGGCAGCCTCTTGCTCTCAGAATTCCCAGAGTTAAATGTCGGGAGTTCTATGTTAAGAAAAGAATTCTCTTCCCAAGCCCTCTTATTGCTCCCATTGTTTTGCAAACTGCCATACAAGACTAGCTCTCTCTCTATCCCACCCCCAAGAAGTATGTGACTGAGCATCAGCCCATGTAATTCTAGATATCAGTTTCCAAAGAGACTGGGACCTCTGGGCAGATGTTAATATTAATATGCATTTTCATCAGGTAAAAAAGAAATGTCCTTGGAATGCAGATGCATACTTTCCCAAGATGTCTGAATTAGAATGAAAAATTGTCTGTTAAATTCTGGTACTCTTCTAAAAGATACTTGTGAACTAAAACAGCTGAGGAGTCTAGGCTCTTGGCAATAGGAACCTATGAAGAAAATACCTTAATAAAATATAGGTGCATTATGCCTTTGAGAAGTTACCTTTGGAACACCAAACATGACTAACGTGGGTCTGTGTGGACAGAATACAATTTTTAAAACTATTAAAATACACAATAAAAATAAAAGTGAATGATAAATGATATTTTAGGATGTGTCTTTTCCAATCATTGTTACAATTTCACTAAAGAAACTACGTTGTCAAATAATTCTGAAATTAATATGCTGATACATAGGTCTTGCAGAACCAGGTACAAGTACTTATAATAGCCTAGTTTCAAACAAGTATGTGATTAGTGTCATGGGCCCAATGTGTCCTTCTTGACATCCTTCCCTCTACTGCTGCCCAAGTTACATGACAAATCACTTTTGAACCTGACGAGATACTGGCACATGTCAGTTTGTCCAACTTTTCCTCATTTCTGTTTTGCGCAAGCAGATTGCTCAGTTTTTATTTTAAAAACTCAAAAATTAGTGAAATGATGCAAAAATCTTATAACTTCTGTGTTTTCCCCATATTCTAGATTAAATAAAATTATGAATCAGGTTGCCATTCAGCGGAAGAAGCAATTCGTTGAACGAGTGCACAGTTATTGGTTACTCAAAAGGTTGTCCAGAAATGGTGTTCCTTTATTGAGAAGGCTGCAGTCCAGTTTGCAATCTCAAAGAAACACACAGCAGGTATATAATTTGACTAACTTGGAACATTGTTTGAATTTTTTGGTTTGAATTCATAATGTATGGAATATAGGAGGTTAAGTTCAGGATTGCTTTCAGCTCATGTGAAGTGAATGTGTGGAATTTACTACAAGAAAAAAAAGCATTCTTGAAGATTGTGGGTTATAACTAAACTCTGTCACCCAAGAATGGAAGAAGTTTCAAATGTGTATGTGCATTATATTTTCTGGCAGAGGAAGGGCATTCCAAACATGGAAACCCCTCCTGTGCCAGCATGATATAGGGTCGACAGTTAGAACGCCTCTCCGCCATGAGGGGCTGATGGTTTTTCCAGTTTGACCCTACCTCATTAGCAGATAGGACGTCAGCAGTTAGAGCTCATAACCCACAGCCTTTTTATCTGTTTTAAGTTTATTTTCTCCTCTGTTTAGTTTCTTGGGAGCATTTGTTTTTTTTATGAAGGGAACAATGCCTTCTTAAAGGAGATGTGCTCACTTTGGAGATTTTGCTCACATTTCTGCTGGAGGGTTGCAGACTCGGTGGTTTTTGTGCTACTCAGGACACCATTTAAAGTCGGACAGATTTTGCAGAAATACATGAAACTTCCTGGGCCTTGCTGACTTTGCAATAGAATATCAATCAGCTTGCTGCACCCAGCAGGGTTTGAAACAACTGCAACAAACATGAACCCAACTGGGTTTTGTCTCAACGTGTCCGTGGCAGCAGCAGGCTTTCAGGAGCCCAGATGGGCTTTGCCGCAACGTGCCAGCAGCCGTCATTCAGGAGCACCCATGGCAGCAACAGGCTTGCAGGAATCTTTCAGATTTTGTTTAGTGTGTTTACAACAGTGGCAGCAGCTGCCGATTTGGAGCAGCACACTCCATTTTGGCTGATCGCTCCTCATAATGAATCAGTGTACATCATAACAGTGCCCACCTTGTGGAGGCGTTCTTATGGCTACTCTTTGGGTGAAACTGAATTGAGTGTCACAGTTTGAATTGAGTGGTGGATGTGAATGGTTAAAGTAGCAGGCAGCGCTGACCTACACTGTGTTGGTTGGTGAGTCTGATCATGGTGATTGTATGATTACTGATCTGGAGTCAATGATGACTGATCCGGAGTTAACTCCGGAGTTAATGATGACTGATCCGGAGTTGTTTCTAGGGGAAGGAACTTCTGCGCTGATTCACACTACGCTTTCTCTGCAATTAGAGGTGTGGATGAAAGGAATGATGCCATTGGCACCCCTAGAAAATTTGCTCCTGAGGTTGGATAGCACTCAGGAGTGGAATGGTATGCATAGGGTTGTGTTTTTTGATGTTTTTTTTCAAGAATTTCTTGATTAAAATAGCAAATTGCAGTGTTATATGTTTTTACTCAACATTCTCATTCCAAGTTCTCATTTTTATTAATTTTAAACGCTTTAAAAGTATTCTAGGTAATGATGTAGGTGGCATAGTGTCAGCAGATGCAGCCATAGTATTTCTAATTGGAGAAGTAGTCTATTTTAATTTCTAGAAAATATCTTCAACGCCAAAATGCGGTGTTTTGTATTTTTATTCAGATATTTTAACCACTAAAAGGTGGTGTTTAACCACCAAAAAGTGGGATTCAACAAAAAAGCAAAAATTATCTATTTTCTCTCTCTTCCCCCAGTTGTGCAACATGTGTTTCTTTCACCTATGGAAGGCCAAGTTAGCATTCCATACATTGTGAATAACTTTATGGGCTAGTTGGACTCCAAATGTGTATTGGGGTTTTTTTGCTTGCTAACAGCTATCTCTAAAGTTAATGGAGTATAATATATGCTACTTTTTTTTTTCTTTTTTGAAGAGGGAAGATGATGAAGAAACACAGGCCTTAAAAGAGAAATTGAAGTACTGGCAAAGGCTACGCCATGACCTTGAAAGAGCACGATTGTTGATAGAACTTATACGAAAGCGAGAGAAATTAAAAAGAGAACAGGTACATGAGAAACATCAGTAGGTTTGTTTTTGAAAAAAACTTGATTGTTTAAAGGGTACACTAAAGTGATATATTTATACAGTCCGTGTTGGGGATGCCCAAACTGTGGATTGCAAGCCACATATGGCTCTTTGACATATGCACGTCTCTTGGAAATATATCGGCTAAGCTCTTTTTTGCATCACTATTAATATCAACGGTAACTAAGAAATGTTCACACTTTATAATTATTTATAAACTGATAGTCCACTGGATTACAACAAGCTTAATTTTCATGGTGAAGAATTTAAATGCTTTTAAAATATTGTTGCTCGTAAACATCTGAAGTTAATTGATACGTATCTCTAACATTAAGCAGGTTTACCTACCCTATTTAGTTTGGGTGACCTTGATAGCCAACCAGAACTGGTGGTGATCAGGACCATACCTCCCTCCTAGTCATTTATCTCCTAGTAGAATGGCATCTTGTCTCTGATGTTATATTTCTTGAGGAGCTCCCAGCAAATAGAAAATGAGATCAGGGATAACTCCCTTCTCCATCTCTGAGCTCATAAGGGCGGGTTGCATTTCAGTGGCATCTCCAAAGCTATGAACTGGGAATGGGAATATCCAACACTGTGCTCTGATTGTTATTTGTGATATGTATAAATGTCTTCCCAGTCTTGAGCTCCAAGTGCGGGCTGGTGGTGGGAGATCAAAACCTGATGCAGGTGAATCCACAGAGCATATGTTTCAAATGCAGAAAGTCCCAGATTCTCAACCCTTTTGTATCTTCAGGTCATCTGTAACCCTGCAGTGCTGTTGCTGGTCAATTTACTCAATACAGAACTATAGTGGTTTGATGCTGCTTCATTTGTTCATATTCCACTCCAGCCTCCTCTCCCCTGTTCTGATTTTCAGATGAGGGCTTGGCGTGGGGGTCATCACATTTGCTAGAGACACTCCTCATGAGATTTTCATCTTTACTAGTGTGGCAAAATGCATTTGTGCATCCTTTAACTCTTGTCCCAGCATATCTGGAAAAGAAGATGAAAAAAAGTTTTATTTCAAGCCACTGATGATTCTGAATCCCTATAGGGACTAGAAGGAAAAAGGACTCTCTGTTTTCATATCTGCCTAAATCAGTGATGGCGAACCTTTTGGGCTTGGCGTGTCAAAGCTTCAGAAAATGCTAAACTTGACTCTGTTGGCATGTCCACCCCCCCCCCCAAACAAAGAGGAACTTTCCTTCATATTCATTTACTTACACAAAAAATACAGTCCAGTCATTTGTGGTACTATGTATTATATAAAGAAACATCAAATAATTCCAAAAATGAAAAATGAGTAGAAAAAGCTCAGTTTTTGTCAGTTTTTGTGAATGCTGGTGTGTCACCCCAAACATGATGGCGTGTCACCTTTGATATGCGTGTCATAGGTTCGCCATCACTGGCCTAAATGCAATCACGATGCTTTTTTCAAAGATTTAAGGCTGTAATCCTATCCATGCATGAATACAGTGAGACTGACTTCTGAGCAGGCATGCCTAGGATTTCATTGTAATTTACATTTAATGTATCTTCTTACCTGTCAGGGCTTACGCCATCCCTTCCTTTTATGTGTTGCAGTTTTGTTCAGTTGTGTTACCAAATGTACGCATACTTATGTGCTAAGTTTCTCTGTGAATAGAAGCCACTTCTTTTCTTCATGTGAAATATATTGTTTTAACTTTGCAGCTTTCTGTGTTCCATACTGTTCTGTTTCACAGGATCCCCCATTCTTATCCCTTAGTGCAGGGGTTCTCAAAGTGGACCCACCAGTGGGTCTTGATCCAATTCTTGGTAGTTTGTTAAATTGACAGGGCAGATTAGACTATGTGCATCAAGGCTTAAACAAGGTTCTAATTCCGGGGCAAGCACTGCTTCCCAATCACCATTATAGTAACCCCCCCTCTGGCACTTATAAATCAGGCATCCTCCTCCAGGGCCCTAAAAAGTTTAACAACATAGCAATTTTTCTGTGGGCTCACAGCTGCTGTGTCAAGGAAGCAAGGGGCACACAGCTGCTGTGTCAAGGAAGCTTTTGCCCGTGCTCCTTATGATACAGCCAACCCATGGCCCTGCCTTAAGAATTAATAGGAGCGAATTGAAGCCAGGGGGCGGGCTTAGCAGCCATGTTTTTGAACTCAAAACAATGCTGATTCCAAGCATTTCAGATTGCTTTGCGCGTACTGTTTAGGACTGAATAGTTTACGCCTGAAATAAAAACTTACCAAAATAAAAACGTGTATTATTCTCGTAGCCCGCTACGCCGCCTGTGCAAGAGCTGAGCCGCCGGCTTGGAACCGAGGCACGCAAAAGGCGTGCGAGCGGCGTTTCTCTAATCTCAGCCCCGGTTTACGCATGGGTTGCTGCCGGCTTACACAACCACCGCGGCTCGGATTGCACTATTTTGACAGACTTATTTTTTGAAATCTACACAAGCAAAAATAAAATGGTCATGCCCCATAAAAAAAAAATTCTGTACTCACTGAACGGTAGTTTTATTGAACCGATGTAATGTGAATACATGAATCTTTCCGTGGAAATTAAATCCCATTTTTCGTACAGCGATTCGCACACCCGTATGCAGAACATGCAGACATGCTTAAAGATGTTGAGATTAACTTTTACACGCGTGCAGGGAGCTTTTAATTCCTGAATTCGCGGCAATCCTCCTCCTTCGTGGCGATGATCTGAGTCAGCCATATTGTGTGACCCATGGCTTCAAGAAAATGACGTCATGCCTTCTCCAGGGTATAAAAGCTTCTTGGATACAGCCCTCTAATTAAGCAGTAGAAACCATTGGTTGCAGATAAAACAAAGATAAAACAACTTTTGCTTGTATCGCCATACAGTTAGAATATGAAAGGCTTCAGCCCTGTGCACACTTAGTTGATTTACTTCTGAGTAAGCTAGCTTAGGGTAGATCCCTGAGGCTTTTTTATGCTTTGCTCAGTATCCCTGTTATAATGGTTAAGTAACTTGCAGTCATGTTTGTTAATGAAATGGTCTGTTTATCTTTCATTTCCTAGATCAAAGTGGAGCAAGTAGCCATGGAACTTCAGCTAACTCCATTTACTGTACTGTTGCGTTCAGTTCTGGATCAGTTACAGGAAAAGGATCCTGCTCGCATATTTGCTCAACCAGTAAATCTTAAAGAGGTGAAACTTCAACCTTTCTGATACAGTTCAGTTTGTCAGTATAGAATAATCTAAATTTAAATGATACTGGAAAATATTGTTTAATTTACGTTTAAGGTATAAAGAATAAAATACTAACATTCATAGTTGTAGATTTTGTGAAAGTGCACAATATACATACTTTACTTTTACAAAAGTAAAAGATATATATTTTTTCCTCCTTCTAGTTGTAACCTTTAATCATAGGGCTCTCAGACACAATAGTATATTTCCAAATTATTTGATATAAACATTACAATTGATTTGACTACATGCAAGTCAGTTTGAATTAAAAGACTGCCTTTAAAAGGGGGTGGAGGTGAAGACTTGGAAAACAGAGTTGTCAAGAATATTTTTTTGGTTCATATTAAACTTGTAAGTCACTTAACTTCTAAAATCCTTTTGGTATTTTTTTTAAAATTGTACTTCAGGTTCCAGATTATTTGGATCATATTAAACATCCTATGGATTTCTCCACTATGAGAAAACGGTTAGATGCTCAAGGTTACAACAATCTCAATGAGTTTGATGAAGACTTCAATCTTATTATTGATAACTGTATGAAATACAATGCAAAAGATACAATATTCTACAGAGCTGCTGTGCGGTTAAGAGATCAAGGAGGTGTGGTTCTGAGGCAAGCTAGGCGAGATGCTGAGGCAATTGGTTATAATAATGAAACTGGAATGCACTTACCTGAAAGACCTAAACTTGAAGCTCCTCCACCTTTCTCCTGGGAAGACGGTAAGGATACGTCTTAGTGAATATAATCTCACATCACTCGATCTCATTGAGTGATCTTGCAAATTTTTGTCCTTATTTGCAAGGCTGTTGTACACAACGCAGTAGTCTTTCTCTGTTGTCCAGTGCTGTATTGCACATTGTTTCTCAAGTAGCCCTGAGATTGGCAGCCCAGTCCTAGGTAAGGCCAACATAACAGGGCTGTATCCTAAAGCCCATTAGGAGGCAGCAGCAGCGAAATGCAGGCCAAGGAGAGGTTTTCCCCTTATACATGCATAAGCCCTGATCATCTCAATGGGGCTGCTTGGAACTGCACCTGCTGTTTTGTAGGCGCACGTGTGCAGGAGCGGCCCGAATTGGGGCCATCAAGGCTGTGGTTTAGGATTTGGCACTACGACCATCCTGCGTCACAACCACTGTCTCCACCCACTGTACCGCCCAGTTACGCCCCCGGCACACCTCTGGAATGCCCTTGGCGAGGCCCAGCGCCAACTGCATGCCACTGATGCTTGACCAGCACAAGGCCGTCACTGCTGGTGGTTGCAGTGGCGCCTGAGCATTGCTCTACTGCTTACGCTGGTCTAGCGCCGTACTGCCAATGCTGATGTGCATGGTGGCATGTTTGTGATGGCGTTTGGATGGCGCAAGAGCGTAGCGCCAGCACAATGGGGGTATAGGGTTGCGCTCTAAAACGCAGATGGCATTGTGGTGCAGCAAGACTGCTGTTAGGAAAATACTGACACCTACTGGGTACATATTTTTGTTCTTGGTTGTGACCAAACAATGCAGATCAGTTTATTAGAAAGACGTCTTGTACAAAATAATCAAGACGGTAATTTTCCATTTGGAATACATGAAAGAAAAGATTTCAGCAATGAGAGATTGTGAGACAGAGCAGCTAGGATTGAATGGATTTTCCCCAGTCTGCTGTGAATTACTTTGTGAATTGGCATACGCAGTTTTCTGCTCTCTTTTCTGATTGTTTATAGGGGACTAGCTTGTCCTTACCCGGCGTTGCCCGGGTATTTATGTATCCCAAGCTTCTATTAGACAGGAAAAGGAATGAATTCTATCTATAGTGTAAAATCGGAGTAATTTTATATACAGGAAATTAAAAGTATAAGTACAGTATAAAAATTATAAAGTAAAATCTTTTACAAATTCTCTATAATATTAATTTAACTCAAAACTTGATTATAAACAACATTTTTAGTTTCACCTGCAGGAGCAAGAATACATAAATTCTTAGGTGAACCCACCCTTGAGCAAGCAACATAAAGTTGTCCGTGGGAGAAAACTATGGGTTTGACACCAATGTCGGCCGTTTTTGAGTATTTTTACATGGTACCCCCTTCGCACCCCCACCCCGAGGGGCGCTAGGGGTGTCTTACCCCCACAGTATTTCTTTCCAGATTGTAAGGCATATGTGTACCAAGTTTGGTGTAAATCGCTCCAAGCGTTCCAGAATTATGCTGGAACATTCACACTTCTCACCCCTTCTCACCCCCCCCATGCCGAGGGAGGCCGAACTCGGACTCAAACGGTGGTTCATCTCGGCGACTCCGGAAACTATGAATTCGACACCAATGTTGGCTGTTTTCGATCATTTTTACATGGCACCCCCTTCGCACCCCCACCCCTAGGGGTGCTAGGGGGGTCTTACCCCCACAGTATTTGTTCCCAGATCGCAAGGCATATGTGTACCAGGGTTGGTGTAAATCGCTCCAGGTGTTCCAGAGCTAATGTGGAACATACACAAACACACATCCTTTTAATAGATAGATTTCTGTAATTCTTAACTCAAAGTATAATGTAGTTTACTCTTGTCACATCTGTCCTTTCTGTTTACTTGCTTTATTTTCTCCCTTTATTCTATAGAGATAGGGTAGAGTTTAGTATAGGATTGTCCCCCCACCTTCCAAAGGGCATGTATCCTTACCAGTCTTGGTTTAGTAGCAATACCTTAAAAGCAAAGAAAAAAAAAACTTTTCAGTGAGATCTCAGAAAAGTGTTTCCTCATGCCCAGGCTCATGTAATCGTCAAAGATACTAGAGGAACTTTTTAAACAGTCAAACTGAGTGGCACAATTGCAACAAATCTTAGAAATTAAACAGTGCCAAAATGATAGCAGAAAGCTAATGCATTAATGCCATTCTATTACTTTTAAAAAGGGCTTATGGGCATAATTCAATACTTTGGGGGCGGATCCAAATAATTTCTTCCACTTGTGGAAGGTGTGCTCAGCTCATGGAACAATGGCTTTACCCCACTTGCTAGAGACTGATTAAGGTAAAACCCAAGATGGAGTTTCATTTGTGCTAGTTGTCTTGCACAAGCTTGAAGTAAATGAACTGCTGTAGCTATATGTTTATAGCTATATCTTCTATAATAGTGCATGAATTCTTGCACAGGTGGCTATTTTCACATCTCTGGTGTTCAATCTACCATTAAAAGTCAAATGTATTTTATATCAAAATAACTGCTGAACAGAGCCTGCTGATCCATTCAGAAAAGGCTTTAATTTTGAGACATAGGACCTGTTCAACAAGAGAGCTGTCCAAGAATGATGTGGAAAATATTTGAAAGCCTTCAATTTAAAATTTAAGCAGGGCATTGAAGTAGGTAATTTCCTTTGTACTTACGTAAACAGCACCTGCTTGCATTATGTCCTTGGCACTAAATCTTGTACAGCACCTTTTTGTTGTGTGTGTGGGCTTAGTGGTTTTGTGTGGTGGGAATAGAATAGAGTGAGAGGTGGGATTGCTAGTAGCACCTTGACAGCAGAAGCTATGACCTGTTGGGTTTAACACTTCAGCATGAGGGAAGTACTATACCTTGTGCTATACCTTGGGCTAGAGAAACTCAGTTATTTTTGTGAGACGGTGGAGCGGGCATCCCTCCGTGAGCTGCTGTCTTCATTGCTACAACTCAGGCCTATGTTTTGCACTGCATAGATAGCAGTGGCAGAATGGAGTCATATTGAGCAGCCCAGCGCAGCTCAGTCATGATGCTAAACTTGTTTTTAGTGCTGTAGAGAAAAATATTGTTAAATGCTTCTGTTTCCACTTCAGTTGATCGGTTGCTGAATCCTGCTAACAGAGCACACATGCCTTTGGAAGAACAACTGAGAGAATTGTTAGAAAAACTTGATCTTACCTGTGCAATGAAATCCAGTGGGTCTAGGAGCAAGCGAGCAAAACTTTTAAAGAAGGAAATTAACATGATTCGCATCAAGATAAGTCAGCAACAACATCAACCACCTCAGATTGAATCAGGTATTGGAAGTTTTGAGGAAGAAAATGCAGTATTGGAACAAGAAGGTGAAGAAGAAGGTAAGATACTTGCTGGTTAAGTCAGTATATTGAAAGTTACTCAAAACATTTTGCTGAGGTGTGTGTATATGTGTGACCACAGGTAATTTAAGTTGTTGGAAGTCTTGCACCTCTTCAGAATTGTTAGTTTGAAACTTAAGTTTAAGAGTCTAAGCTTGTTTACTGGGGTTTTTTTTTTAAAAAAAAAACACTGCCAGATTCCAAAACTCTCTTCAACTGCAGTGTTTGAATTACAAGGAAAATTAAGTTTGGAATCCTGTGCACACTTAATTGGAAGTAAATGTAGAAGATCATGCTGGTAAACATGCTTAATATAAGATCAGCTTGTTTGCTGGCAGCATAACTTGGAGATTGAAGACTTTGGAAACAACATAGCATGTTCAGCCTTTTGTTCCCTTACCTCAGAGCTGCATTGCAGCTGCATCAGTGCTGGGACGTTAGATAGGATTGGGCCCTAAATGACTCAGTGTTTCACTGCCTGTTTTACATGATTATGCCGAGGTGTTGCATGTCTGGAAAGCTTGTGAAAGTATTGCATTTGCCTAGAGGAGCTTCTAACATTCTTACAACAGCTATTCCCTCCCTCCTCTGTTCAAAACACTATTAATTTTAAAACATTTTTACTCTGCCTTTCCATGCCCATGTAAGCAGTTCAGAAAAAAAAGAAATAACAAAATAAGCAAAAATTATCTAGTAATAAAATCAGAACCATATTGGACAGAAAACAAATAAGAAACAGCCAAAATGTTCAGTGCAACAGATCCAAAACAACTGGGATTGAATTCAGAAAAAAACTCCTGAAAATCTTTTTGCAATACTGTTGTAGTGGGGTGGTTCTTACCTCAGTTGGGAATGAATTGTGTAAACCAGTTTCTACCACAGAAAAGACTCTGTCCTCTGTGACCATGTATCTAAATGTGATAGTACCTGCAACAGAATCATTTGTGATTAGCTCACAGGATAGACAGGTTTATATGGGGAGAGATGGTCTTTCTTGTATTCAGGTTTGAAATTGTTAAAGAGTCATCCCCGGCACTCTGAGTTGTTCTTAAAAATCTAAGTTTCTGAACTGTCTTCAGAGATAGTCCCAATTGAGTATATTACAGTAATCCAACCTGGATATCTTTGACAATATCATAGTTAGGGATACCAGATCTGAGAAAAGATGTATTTGGTGTTCCAGCCTAAGCTGGTTAAAGGAATTCCAAACCACAACTGTCACCTGGAGATCTAGGTTCAAGGCTGGATGGAAAAGCACCCCAAACTACAAACGTGATTCTGTTAGGGGAGTGCTGCCCCATCCAGAACAAGTTGTCAGCTCAGTTCCTCTGTTTCAGTTCTTCTCACTAACAGCACTTTTGTTTTGCCTGGATTTAATTTCAATTAATTCTCATGTAGTCCAGCACTGCCCCAAAACTATGATTCAGGACTTCTGTAGTCTCTTAGCATATGATGGAGAGGGAGGGAGAGAGAGACATTCCCACCACCACCATGACTGTTCATGCAATTCAGGACCATGTGTCAGTTGTCATCTGAATCACAGCCAGACATTCTTAGTTTTTTCTACCTATATTTAACTCCAATCAACAGTCCCTTAATCTTCCAATATTATTATTTTTTGGTCAAGGAATACATTAAATTAAGTCATATCCTCTGAGCTGAGGCCTCTTTCCAAACAGGATATCCTTATTTTGGAAAAGTTCTGTATGTGATTTTTAACTAGTGCAAAGAAAATCATATGGTTAAGATTTCAATAGTTGTGTTCTAAAATTTGCCTGTTCCCCCGCCCCCCCACAAATAGTATAAATTAGCTCAAAATCTGAAGTTTGGGTTTAGAGGTCATCTTGGGGAGATAGGACCTCCCCCAATGATCTCAGGACATGTAGAAGAAAAAGGCACTTGGACCAAAACAACAACAACATGCAAGCTATCTTTGAAGGGTATTTGGTTCTTGACTACACAAGAACACACATTATATTGGCAGTTTAAAGTGACAAAATACTTTGATAGAAATAGTTGTCATGTTTGTTATCTTTCAGTTTGTCAGCAGTTCATTGATAATTCGAGGAACATTTTTGTTTTAAAAAAGCATACTTTACCTGCTATCAGGGCAAGAAAATCCACATTCTAGCACGTCATTGCTACAGTGTTCAAATTGGCATTGAAATAGTGGTTAAAACATAATTGATAGGAGGGATGTTTTTTCTAATTCAAATATTACACAAATTAATATTAAATTACAAAAAGATCAAATGCAGATTTTGCTTATCTGAAACAGGTAGCTATATCTATGAAGATGTTTTGCTGCACTTTATATTTAGAAAAGCTTTTGATAGCCCTTACCCACTCAAATGACTCAGGCTACAAAAATAAAAATGCTAGCTGAAAAAGTTAAATGAGCAAGGTTGGTATATTTTTATATCTAAATACCTGTACATCTTGCTGTATTTAACAATACATATTTCCACAAACAGCATAAGACTGAATTCTATTCATACTTACCTAGGAGTAATCACTGAAAATGGGATTTACTTCTGAGTAGAGATGTGAAGGCCCGGAAAAAAATGGGGTTTTTTTCTGCTTTTTTCCTGAAGCATTTTTGTTTTTTTCTGAAAAATTGGAAAAATTGAAAAAAGGAAAAAATTGATTATGGAATATTTTATTTTAATGTGATGAATAAAATATTTTAAGACAAGGTGTTCAAATAGTTTCCAAATAATTTCTAAAATGGTATCAGATTATTCTAATTTCTGTGCACTGAGGACAAGCAAGTCCTCGGTTACAAACTGAACCCTCCAATGCAAAAACTGGGTTTTTTTCCCGAGCTTCAAAATTTCCAGAAATTATACATCTCTGACACAGCCTCTGACTCCTTTTGCTTCTTGCCTTCTTCAGACTCCTCCATCCTCTGTAGCATGTGAAAGAATCTGGTCTATGATTGGAAACACACCAAATCAAGAAATAAACTGATGTGAAAGGGTAGAGAAGCTTGTTTCAATCTGGGCAAATCTTTAGTTTTTAGGTCCATAATAACTGTGATAATGACAGATACAACAGAGTAGCTGCAGAAGCAGAGACTGATAATTACAGCTCAGAAAATGATTCTGATTAAATTTCATGCCCATTCATTGAAACTTAGTCCCACTCCCTTCTATACACTTCCCCCCTCTTCAATTCTTTTTATGAGAATGGGTTTTTTAAAATTTAATACTGTGGAGAGGAAGTATGAATAATGGTTAGTTCTGGATTTTTAAAAATTGTTTTGTGGAGATTTTTTTGTCCCACATAAACTAGTAAACAGTTCAGGAGATGGTTGCTCCATTTGTTACAATTACAAATAAATATTACAAAAAATATAAATTCTGTTTGTAATAATTGTTTGGATACACTATATTTTTAATATGCAAGTTGTGATAATTTTATGCTAGGTTAAATTGTCCATAGTCATATTTTATGTTGCTAAAGTAACAGAATGACTTTCAATCTGGAAAAGGAAAAAAAAATGCTTATGTAGAATTTTTTTCAATTTTTCCAAAAATTTCCATTTTTTCCAGGAAAAAAATGGGAAAAAACAGGGTTTTTTTCCGAGCTTCAAAATTTCCAGAAATTTTACATCTCTACTTCTGAGTAAGACATGTCTGGGATTACAGCACATGTAATACTATATAATGTGAGCAGTAATAGCATTTTAGAGCATTCAGTCTTTGATACACATAATGCTTCATTTGCAATCCACAAAGACTAAATCCTTTGGTTCCATTGGATCCTATGAATCAAATGTGTAAAGAATTAGAGCAAAATATTTCAATGCCTATTCTATTCCCCGTGTAAATTTTAGGCATTAACTAGGAGAGAATGTTCAAAGTTTTTCTATGTGAGATGGTATACATGGTATCAAACAATAATATTTTTGTGGGCTACATATTTGATACTAAGTTTTATGTAGTAGCTCTTATAACTATCAGCTTTCAAAAATCCAACTTTATTAATTTTTTCAGGAGATAAATCTCCCCCTAAACTTGAACCATCAGATGCGTTACCTCTTCCTTCAAACTCGGAGACTAATTCAGAGCCACCAACCCTCAAACCAGTAGAACTCAATCCAGAGCAGAATAAGCTTTACAAAAGAGTAAAATTTGACAATGACTTGTTTAGTACTTCCATTCAGAAAGAAATAAATGGACACACTCCAGAACATTCACTTGACAATAATCTCAGTGAGTCGACCGTTTCTGCTGTAGCTGAGTCATCAACTGATGTAAACAGACGTACATCTATTCTCTTCTGCAAATCGAAAAGTGTAAGCCCCCAAAAGTCTGCAAAGAACACTGAAACCCAGCCAACTTCTCCACAGCTAGGGACCAAAACCTTTTTGTCTGTAGTCCTTCCAAGGTTGGAGACACTACTGCAGCCCAGGAAAAGATCAAGGAGTGCATGTGGAGATTCTGAGATGGATGATGAGTCCCCTGTAAAGCGTTTGGATACAGGTATACATTTGCTTTAGTTTTCTTTTTTCAAGATAGTATGGATAAATCATCCCTTTAATATTAAAATGTGTCTATCTAATAGTATAAAAGTACAGCTTATTATTTGTATAAACACTATCACATCTTTAATTTGTTTTATCCATGTTGTTGAACTTTGTATTTTGTGTTGTTCTGCTGTAATATTTGCCTGTTCTGCTTTATAAAAAAATCAAAGTTTAGATCTTCCACTAGTTCTTTCCTAGTAATTTTTTTCCTGTTTAATTACCTTGCATATGACTTCTTCCATATTCCATCATGAGTAAAATAATTTCATTTCCATTCAGAAGACAAATAGTGAATTTATGCTCAAATACATAAGTAGCCAGTGCTGTTTTTTCAGCAGTGGACTTCTAGTGAGCACAACGTGTTATTTCTTCCTTAATGGTTCTTTGGTTCATATCCAAGGAATTGTGAAAGAGTCACTAGGGCAAATGGTTGCACACGAGTTTCTTGTGCACCCACAAAACGTTATGCAAACTGAATAACAACTTTGGGCTCAGTTTCACTTCTTAGCCGCTGTGAATAGAATTTGCCCTCCACATGTGGAAGTGCATTTTGGATCTAGGCCGATATTGCAATTCTTGATTGTGTATTTCTTAAAAAATGTAAGAAGTGCAGTATTGATCTGAAAAAGCTTTGTCTGTGAGAAGTCCCCTGAGAGTGGGTGAATGGCTTCTTAATTACTACATTCAGTTTAAACATGGCCTGATCCAAGCATTAGATCAGTGCTCAGGAGCTCTGTGCATAGCAACTCCAGATCCCTATTTAAGTCATGGCAAAAGTTAATTTGCTCATGCATGTTGAGCAAATTTTCATTGTTAATTTGTTTCATGCATGCATTGGAGCATATGTGAAATTTTTGTAGGTGCTTATTTTTGGAATTGTAACCTGTCTCAAGAAAATACATAGCAATCCTCTCTGCAAACATGTTTTACTTTTTAACCGTATTGGTATAAAACACTTGTTCTTTTTTTAAGAAGAAGAAAAATACTTGCATCATAAAAAGTTCACTTGGCTTTATTTAGATAGCCTATATTGGTGGAATAAAGGTATTAAACAATTTAAGTTATCAGTGTATGAAAAATCCATTCGTGATTATGGTTGTCAGTTCAAGATGATTGCTTATCTTTGTCAATACATTTACACCTGCTCATAATTGGCGAGTTCATCTTCACAAACTTCTATTCTGAATCCATATGTTGCAAACCTGTCAAGACCAAATTATCAAAACAAGACTTGAGTTCAACTTTGGGCATATCTGTTCCATCCCATTTGTGATATTTTAAGATCCAGTTTGCAGTATGGTTACATTCAGAGCCTAATCCTAAAAACATTGAAGTTCTTATTGTGGTAATTATACTGTGAAGGAAGCAAGGTGCACATCATTCCTGTTGACTTCAGGAATGCTGCTTCTTGGCAGATCTGGTAAAGCAGTAAAACATACGTAGAAATTGAACAAAAAAACTTGGCAAACTGTCTAACTTAAAATATGATTCCATTAAAAGCTCCTTGAGATAAAGAGATTTTCACTTGCTGCTTAAAAGCCAATAGGGAGGAGCACCATCACCAACAATGTTTTAGATCTTGCAGCAAGCAATTGTTCTTTAAATGGCAAAGAACAATCACAGAAGAGTCTCCTTGAACGATCTTGATGCGCAGAGAATTTACAGGAGAATGTGTTTCTTCAAATAGCTAGGATCCAGACTGTGTAGGGTTTTAAAGGTCTAAAACAGCATTTTAAACTGGGACCAGAAACACAGGTAACTGATGCCAGTTTTTAAGAACTGGAATTATGTTGTTCTGGTGCTGCGTCTCGGACCACTCATTTCCATACCATCTTTAAAGATCACCCAGTCGTAGAGCACATTAGGGTTGTCTAGATACTAGCAAGGCATGGGTTATGGAGGCAAGATTACAATAAAGAACCATGTGAAGTGGGTAATTTTGGAAAAGCACTTACGGCTACAGTCACTGTGTGAGAAGTTAGGAGCAATGCTGGATTAGTAGTATCCCTATGTTTGTGGGTCTTCATCTAGTCCAATAGTCTTCAACCTTTTTCATTCCTATAAGTTGCTACGACACCACAACTGAGGCTTCATGACCCCAATGGGGTCCCGACCCCAAGGTTGAAGACTATTGGACTAGATGACCATCAGGTAAGGAGGGAGGCATCTGATGTAATCCTTCAGGTACCAGGAGATTGTGTTTCAGTCCTGCTCAGGGTCTTAGCAATTGTGTCAAAATATCTTTCACTAGTTTGAAAGGCTTCATGGTAACTTTTCTGTTCTCTCTAATAAGGATATTGGGTTACAATGAACAATGCTGAGAGTGGGGATTGGGCGGTGACAGGGTTGGGTGGGCAGATAGGGTCCTGGGAGGGGGTGGGGTGCCCAGTCTCATAATATATATTGGGTATAGGCTGAGAGACCTGTACCCAATATATAAGGCTGAAGACCACTAATCTAGGGCAGCATTTCTCAACCAGTGGTACTCGTACCGCCAGTGGTAGTCAAGGTGGTATTTCGTGGTATGTGCAGGACCCCCAGACCCAGTGTGTAGCATCTGGCCTCCCAATCCAGAAGTAACTGGTGATGACATCATCCTCTTTTACTTCCAGTAGGTGGACTGTGCAAGATGGTGTAACGGGGGACGAATGTGAAGCAACTCTAATCTAGGGCAATGTGGCCCTGTCAAGAAACTGCCTCTAGGTTATTTCTCAGTCCAAGATACCTCTTACTAGCTCTGTCTTATTAGTAGCCCAGTGCAGACAGTATTCCTGACCATGGTTAGTTCTCAAACCTACTCATGATTGCCTGTGTCCCTCCTTTGCTTGCTCAGACATCCCTTTCCCATACATGCTTTCCTTTAAATATGGTAAACTGTTACCACCTATATTTGTAGCAGATTCCCTTTTAACCAGTGTATGAAGCCTGCATCAAAGCCTAGTTTTAAGCTGTACTGAGAGATATTGTATCCTGGTCAGCATTAACCATAGCAGGTCCCATTTGGGAGTAACAACTCATTTTGTTTAAACCATGGGAGAGAAAGAAGGGTTGCTTGAATCTGGAACAAGTTATGATCTCCTAACTATTGTGGGCAATTGGGAGCAATATTTCTGCACTAGGCCCATATATGAAATTGCATATCATTCTAAGCAATTCTGAAGGCCCATCTGACATACTGAAAGACTTCCTTAGTCTCCTTTGCTGGTTAGTGTATATAGCAATTAAGAAACTTCAGTTTAAAATTCAGACTGGCATCGTTCATGCAGTTGTTGCATTCAACACTGTTATTGTTTTACAGTGGTAAAAGATGGTTCTGGTTTACACCTTGGAGGAATATTTTTTACTAGTGGACTTCTCAATCACAAGAATTATTGACTGGATTAACTTTAACAGGCCTTTGCAACTTCTAATCCACTAAGCCAAACCTTCTCCTGTGTATTTGATAAATCTCTAGCTTTTGTTTGCCTGAAACTGCCCCCCCCCCAAAAAAAAAAGATGCTGTTGAGAACTTAGTGGGCTAGGATAGATTTGGGAGCTCATGTTGTGAAGGCATGATTTATCAGCCATCCTGTCCAACATTCTCTCAATAATATGTATGTTTGTTTATATCTGGGTTCCCTCAAACCTGGGTCCACGGGCTGAATTCAGAGTTTGGAGAACTCCTTCCATCTTGTGAGCAGCACATACTGTTCCGCTGCAGTGCCGTTCCATTTTCAAACCAATCTGGTGCCAGTGATGCTCTATGCCTGGGCATCCTGTTGCACAGCCTTCTAGGATGCTGGGCAATAGATATGGCCTCCCAGAGTTTTTCTGGCACCAGATCGGCCTGAAAATGGAGCGGCACCGCAACGGAACAGTAAAGCACTGCTTAGAACAGGGAGGGAGTTTTGGTGACACAGTGATCTCCAGTTTGGAGACTGATGATCTATATCATGCCTTAGCAAAAGTATGTAGAATATCTCTGAGAAGCTCAGACTGAGGGATGGTTATTTACCCACAAAATATATTTTTTCCCATAGTGTTCTGGAATGCAAATTCAGTGAACTTGAATACTTGTTACCTAATATGGCTAATGTGATTTCAATTTGTTGCTTTAAAAAAAATCTATGATCAGGAGTTCTGTTGAAGAGTATGTGATCTGTATAGGCTTTCAGGGGAGCAGTTGATAAAGAGTATTATATGGTACCTTGGCTCTTAATAGGAGTTGGCATTGCATGTCAATGTATTCCTCCTGCATTATTGAAACAGTTATTTTGCCCTATGGAACTCTGAAGTTTTTGGGTTCTGTGCTCATACTTATTTCCTTTTGCAATTTCTAAAAGTGCTCCAAAACAAAGTACTCCATGTTGTTCTTTTGCCTCCATCAGCTAGCAATTGGCTAATGGCAGACTTTCCCCCCCATATATATCTAGTACCCATACTAATAGAGGCACATACCACAGTTCAAAGGAAGAAGAGCATAACCCTCAACTGTCTGCTTCAAGATCTAGGCAATACTTGTGACCTTTTTAGGAATCATGCCACTGGAATTCTGTGCTCTTATGTCTATCCCTTCCCCAGCCACACTCCAATGGGGAGATGCTGTTCAGCCTCTTCATATTAGAGGTCTCTCTCTTCTGTGTTCAATGGGGAATTGGAAGAGTAACTTGAGAAGTGTGAAAACAAAATGGGTTCCAGTGCATGTCACGGCTATAGTATATCTTTCATGTCCCCTCCCCCAAATCTAGTCCAAGTGTTGTCTTTCTCCCATGGTGCTCTTACAGTTGAGGAACAAAGAAATAAGAATGCATGTTTTCCACAACCTAATTTCTGTAAACATACTTTTGCCTGTTTTTCTTGTTTGAACCCTAGTAGCTTGATCTAGCATTGCATCTATAATAGAGTGGTGGTGTTTGGAAGCTATTTGATCCCCCCCCCCCAAAAAAAAACACCCCTGGAAAACAAGATGATGTTTTTCTCAGGTTTTGATGTATTGGGTATAAAAAAACAGACAGAAAAAATATTGTAGAGCTATTTATTGTGTTTCTGTAGGAAGCCTCTTGTATACACTTGCTACTCTAAACCAAATAGAAACTCAATAATATTAAAGCCCTGTTAAATCTTTAGGAAATGTTACTTCAATTACAGGCCAAATACTGTCTTTGGCTGTTGCTGCAACCTTAAAAGCACTTTCTAATGTGTCTCTTGTAGTTGGTAATCTGTGTTAATTTAAAGATTGTAGCCTGTTCCATAGGATTGCACACAGTGAAATGTTTCAATATGTCACTTTCGAAGTAGGAGTCTTCTAGTATGTACAGTGGACCCCCCACTTTATTATGGGTTCACTTTACGATCAAATAACTTTACAGTGAGCTCTCCATAGTAAAACAAGCTTCACTATATGAAGTATTCACTTTATGATGGGCTCATGATGGGCTATCATCTGCCAGCAGGATCTTGTGAATGATAGCTAATCCAGTCATGTGGATGCAAGCATCTGAGCCAGTAGCAGATATGTTTTTAACATAATGGCTGCATGTATGGAGAAGGATTTGTTTATTTAATTAAAACCTAACCTAGATCTACAACTATTATGTTTTATTTCTATGTACTGGAAGGTACATCATTCCTGTCTTGTGATCCTAAGGGTGTGATTCCACTAGTCCGCAACGCACATTTCTGATTCATGCCTGCAAGGTGCTTTCTTGGGCTTGCTTTGCAAATGTCTTTCTGCACTGTTGAGGCATCCTCAGAGTTAATTAGATTGACTTCTATAATGTATAAGTAGGTGAATGGCAAGGATTTGATTTTTTTTAATCTGTCATCTTCTCTCATTGGAAGGAATTTTTGCAAAAAAAAAGTACCCTATGATCTTGATATTTCTCATGGATAGTTCTCTGCTGCAACTGCTTTCTTTACTGAGCAGTTGTTTCAAAATAGACTATTTTAGTCTACCTTTTTTCAAATTTTACATTTAAATATAGTAGAATACATGGAAAGTACCTGTCATTTTGCTATTCTTGCTCTGGATACTACTGGGAGGATGGCTTATATAGTTATAGCTCTTTTTCCTTTCAGTGAGACTAAATGGCTTTTTCACTGTCTTCCAGGTTCTCATATTAACTAATATGCTGAGTATTTATCTATTTGGATCCTAACTATTTTCTGTTATCCTGAACACGGACTGGAATTCAATGTAATGATCATTTTGGAACACAGAAAGACAATAACATTTCAAGTAATTATTTTGGATCATGTTGGAGACACCAGCCATCCTTAAAACAAAATCAATATCTTGAACACTGTTGGAGGAAGTCTTTGATATATATGAACCTAAGCTCTTCATTCAGTATATTTCCCTCTCTCCGTAAGTTATAAAGTTGTATGTTACAATTTATGTGACATAAATTGGTCGCAGTTTTACCAATCCCCAGAATTCTTACCTCAAACATGCTCCTTACGGGTTGATTGGTTAAGAACGTTCCTTTCCATCTCCATTCCTCTGCCAATCTAATCTAATCTTCCCTTAGCCAGAATTTAGACTACATAATTTGTACACCTAATATGGTAACTACTTTTCTCTCCTTTATTTGATGTCATTAAAAAATGAGAATTTGGACATTATATAATAAAGGGAGACTCCAGTAGTTACTAAAAATTTTATACACATGCTGAGTGGCAAAATTACTTTTGTGGTGCCTCCACGTGCTTGATGGTTGAACGTATTTGTGTGTCATGCCATCAGCTAATGCCTTCTGTCTTATATGTTTCAATCTACAGAGAGGGAATTAGACAAGTTTTCTGATCACTTAAACCAAAGAAAGATTGAATTCCTAAATACAAAATTAATATTTACCATTCACGTTTATTGTATTCAGTTTCTCCAACTCTTCCTGTTTTTCCCCTTTATCTTATGCTCTTTCCAGATTGGTTGCTTGCTATCACCTTTTTGATAGATAAGTACAGAATTCTTATCTGGTAGACCTTTATATGTTTTTTTTTTCTCTAGGTGTAGATGTTCTAATTCTTAGACTTGATGTGACAAAGTAATGTTAAAGTATCTCTTCCATGTTTGCAGAGTCATTGTACTTTCAGTTTTATAATTCTTTTGGAATTTTGCTCCTCAGTGAATGTCTCTTTCAGTGGTCTATGTAAATGTGTTGCAGATGCAGTAGATAGTTGTCATTTATCAAGGTTTCAAATATACAATAGGTGCAACTCCTGCAGTTTTTATAACCCAGTAATCTATACCCTGTTAATATATGCCTTATTAAGAATGTTTGGAAGTTGGAGAATCAGCATGCTTGTTGGATAGGCCGCTTTCATTAATAGTAGACAGAGGGTCTTTTGTAACTTATGAGTGGCATTCTGACAAATCCTTCCACTTTTGGGAATTTTCTTTGCAAGCAGAAGCTTCTTTTGCAAATGTAAGAAGTCTTTCCATTTGCACAAGGAACCCTTCTCCAGGTGGCTTGTTCCTTGTGGAGGAAGGTTCTGTTTGAAGAAGCTGCTGGTGATGGAAGCGCTAGTTAGTATGCCACGGCATAACTGCTGTGGCTCCTTCATGTCACATTGGTTTTTGCAGACATTTGATGGGATGCGAAGTAGAAGCAGGCTCTTGACAGTGAGCTTTCATAAGTTCTACAGTGCCACAGATTGTAACTGCAGACAGTCATGACTACTTTTCTGAATGTGATTGAACAAAGCTGTGCCAAAAATGGAAGTTCTTAAATGGAATGTTGCTTGGAACAGTTAAATAAGAAGTTATAAGTGAACATGCCTCTAAAAAGGATACTAACTACTTAGCAGAATACTGTGGTAGAACGTTTCAAGAGCAGAAGCAATTTTCAATATAGATTTTCAGATTCACTGTCTCCTCAACAGATCTCCCTTGGAATTCTGAGGTTTCTTGCAGTGTTGGTGGTGTGCTGTTCTTCAGCACTCTTTTCTCCTTCTTCCCCAAATATTGTTGCTAATCATTTGGGATGATGCTTTTACATTATACACAGTTCAAAATAGTATATGAAACTACATCTGATCACAACGCCCGTTCTTGCTGGATAGTTTTTCATGTTTGTGTATTTTCTATATGTCTTATATCTGCAGCTTAGCAGAGCTCTTATTTCTAGGAATGAAAGAGATGGAGCTTCATTTGGGTATAGTTTTAGATCAGGAACGTCTGTAGCTATGTATAGAAGTATTTAAAAAGGCACAGTTCGATTTTTTTCCCCCCTCCTGGTTTAGGTGTAAAATGTTTTATTATTTTCTGTGACTAGAACAAATCAGTTACTACAATCATATATTGATAACTAGTGGTTCAAATATATTCAAAATTGTCTGGGCTTTTAGAAATACCGATCCTTTTAAGCTCCTCTTCTTATTCCCTCTGTGTGTTTTATAGCTTGCTGTTGTGGGGAAAGTCTCTAACTTCTAAAGTTTTATTTTTTGTTTAACTATAATTTTTTTCAACTTGAGTTTCATTTTGAAGGAAGATGTTTATTTGCATGTGGCTTTAGCTCAGTATCTGCTCCAATTTCATTAAGATTTGTGTACGTATTTCTTGTTTTGAGTTGTGGAATGGTATGTGCATTGTACCATTTTGCATAATAGTGATATATACAATTATGGATTTTTGAAAGTGTTTAATGTGGATAATTTGGGGAAACTACAAAGGCATTGTAGAATACAGTACTTTGGGATAACATGTAAGAAATTGTTGATTACTGCTTTTCATATTATAATGTTTCTGTATTGGAGTGTTTCCTGATAAAAGGAAATATGCACACCTGTGCCCTAAGAAATGGTCCAGGTTGTCCCTTCTCCAGAATCTCACCATGAAGAGAAGAGGGAACCTAGATCTTGAATGTGATAGAAAAGTGTGGCACCTAGATCTTCAATCCCCAGACTACCAGTATTGGCTCTTTACAGTTATATTCTAGTACTTCACCTTATCTAGAAACCACGTGCAGACACATGATATATAGGAGCAGATACTGGCATCCTTCACAATGGACACATTTCCTTTTCACCAATGTGTATTTAGATGCAGAGAAACTGTACAGCATAGAATCATCCTTGGGATTTGCTAACCTTCCATTTGGTTCTAGGATTGGCTGCATATCAGTTTTTTACAGCAGGTTATTATCCTATTCCTATTTTGATATGTTACACTGTCACAATTTTACATTACAAGTTTTCAGAGCAGTTACTATTATAGTACTAAGATTTTAGTTTTTTTGGCTACTGTTTTTTTCTCAGACTTGGTTCTGGATGTATTATTTTAGGATATATATGCCTTGTATAATTATTCCTTTGCTTTTAGCTTAAATATCTGTTAAAACATGTCTACACATTTTTGCATGTGTTCTAATTCTTTAATTTTATTTATCTCTTTTCCTTTCACAAGTTACAGCTGTAATGGTAGAGGCACTGAAAATTGTGATCACATGTGTTTTGAAATATGTATGGAAAATACAATGCACATTCAATTTGTGTGTTTCTCTCTTAACTTGCCAGGTCTTTCAAATGGTTTTGGAGATGGCAGTAAAGAATCTGAGTCAGATGATACTTCAGGGAGAAAAGTAGAGCCTCGTCGCCGTTGTGCATCAGAGTCTAGTATATCCTCAAGTAATAGTCTATTATGTAATTCAAGGTAAAATGGGCCATTAAATCCAGATGATGATGTACATGTGTTTAACAATTTATATAACTGGAGGGTAAGATCAGGACAAATGGGTTTAAATTACAGCAAGGAAGATTTCAATTAAATGTTAGGAAGAGCTTCCTGAGAGTGCAAAGTATTCAGTATGCCAGGTGCAAGGCAGTGGCAACAGGATGCAAGCATCTTGTTGTCTCTTGTGCTCCCTGAGGCACCTGGTGGGCCACTGAAATACAGGAAGCTGCACGAGATGAGCCTTAGGCCTGATCCATCAGGGCTCTTGTTAAGTTCTTATGTTTAGTAGTGGAACAGTCTGCCTTAGAAGGTGGTAGACTATCACTGAAGGTCTTTAAGGTGAGGCTGGGTAGCCATCTATCAAGGATGTAGTTGTTGTGGGCAGACTGCACAGGCAGGTAGTTGGATTTAATCTTGTAGGTCCCTTCCAGCTCTGCAATCCTGTGACTTTTCAAGGAAGATCACAAAGCAGTTTCCTTATCAAAAAGAATGAAAAGAGAGTTCCCTATAACAAGGGTGCTCACAATTTTTTTTAAAAGCAGAAGAGACACTGGGAAATGGTGACTGTAAAAGATGCAGTGCTGAAGTAAATAGAGACAATTGTTTGTCTCTTGTTAAATATGAAGAACACCACTTAAAATGTTCCTCTGTTAGCAGTGGCAACCATAAATATAAAGTACTTATTACTACTTTATTATCAGTACGGTCATAGAGCAGCACATGAAACATAAATTTTGAAACAACAAAGTGAAAGATAAATTATAATGGTTATAGTGTGACATTTGATAATTTTATGTCTACTTAAGGAACAGCCAACTATTGCTTTTTGTTTAAACAAAAACAGCTTTCTGCAGTGGTTGTGAACTGCCTGCGTTGGTGCTGAAAATGACTCTTTGTGCCCATTCAGCCAGCTGTCTGACTCTCACAAGTAGTAGAAATCGAATGGGCAGTCTGGTTGCCAAGAGCATTAATTACAGTGCTGTGATGATTTTGACATTTAAACAGACATGTTTGTAATAAAGAAATAGAAAAGTTTATATATATTTGCAAGCAAAATAATTCCTCTGTTGAGTATTACTTTTTCCACTAACACTTCAAATATTTGTAGTTTTAGCCTGCCGAAATGTGGAAAAGGCAAACCAGCTCTTATACGAAGACACACATTAGAAGACAGAAGTGAGTTAATATCATGCATTGAAAATGGAAACTACGCAAAAGCAGCAAGAATTGCAGCTGGTAACTGCCTTGTTTTATAAATCTCTAGGATAAAGATCTTGAATTACAGATCTAGCCTTCACTGGGGTTCTTGTCTACTGTCTAGAAACAAAAGGACTCTGTCTTCCCAAGAATGTGCCCAACTGAATTGAAGGCCTTGCCCTTTTAAATCTGCCATGTATTAAGACATTATGCGTAAAATTGGTAGAGGTGTTGAGAATTGTTCCTGATTTGTCCCTTACCTATGCAGTTTGTCTTTTTAGTGGCAGCCATGTATAGATGGGGCCTTTTTATCTGCGAGGGTTCTAGTCCTGGAACCCTTACGGATTAAAAAATCCGTGGGTAATTAAACCCAGGGATTCCCCCCTGACCTGACTGGAGCTGTTCTCCAGTCGGGTCCAAAGGGTTTTTTGAGCCTTTTTTGCATGGTAGCTCTCCAGACACAACAGAAGCAGTGCTCTCATCGTTTTTGGAAGGATTTCAGAGCTTCGATGCTGCTGCGTGCCTTTGCACACAGCATCAGCAGGGCTGAGACTGGGGGATTCACCCCACCCTACGGACCCAAGGCCTTTTAAGGCATTTTGAGGGCTGGGGAAACCCTGGTGGGCAACTTCTGGTTTCTCTGGAAAAAAGGAGGTTGTGTTTTTGGCCAAACAGCCATTCTGAGGGACCGCAAGAACGCCTGTGGCCTTGGTGGGCCTCAGACCAGCTTCTGTAGGCAACCAGAGCACAACTCTGGTCACCCTTGGAGGCTTCAGGCTGACTTGAATTTGATGTTCAGCACTGTTCAGAGGACCTGTGTTGAGCCAAATTCGCGGATTAAAAATGTGTGGATAATTAGGCTCAACTTGTATATTGTTTGAAAACTTGGTTCATTGTGACCATTATGCACAAACTAATTCAAGCAATTTATATTTTCTTTTTAGAAGTTGGACACAGCAGCATGTGGATTTCAACGGATCCTTCAAATTCTGTCCTGGAGCCTCTAAAAGTTGTGTGGGCCAAATGCAGTGGGTATCCCTCCTATCCAGCACTGGTGAGTTAGCAGTCCTTCAGCAGAACTCATGATTAAAATCAGCTAGACTTCCTAGGACAGTGATGACCCACGTGTCAAAGGTGACACGCCATGACGTTTTGGGTGACACACCAGCATTCCCAACACCTGACAACAGCTGAGCTTGTTTTACTTGTATTTCATGTTTTTAATGAAATTATTTGACGTTCGTCATTTTTTTAGATACTACATAGCACCACATATGACTGGACTGTATAATTGTTTCTATATTGTTTTTTTTTTTGGGGGGGGGTTGACATGCCAGCCGAGTTAAGTTAGGCATTTTCTGATTTTTTTTTGACATGCCAAGCCTAAAATGTTCATCATCACTATCCTAGGACATGGGTTCCCAAACTTTGCAGCACCACAACCCTCCTTGTCTTCTGCAGTAGGTTGCAACACTCTTGGTGGTGCTGGAGGCCTGGCCTGATGACCCACTCTGCAGGCCTCAAAATGGCCCTTAAAGGCCTCTGTAGGCCATTTCCAGTTTTCGGATGCAGACCTGGTGGCTTAAGGAAGCTTCTGAGCCTGTAGAGTGGGTTGCCAGGTTGAGAGAGGCCTTTGGAGTCTCCAGTTAAGTAATGGGGCTTCTAGAATGGCTCCTATTTGGAGTCACACCAGCACAATGGTATGCAGAACAGACCAGATCGTGACTCACTGTGCTTGTGTTCACCATCACCAGTGGGTCACAACCCACACTTTGGGAAGTGCTATTATAGAGTGAGCATTTCTATGTAGATATCCACTTGGAGTTTAGAGTTGACTGGAAGTGTGTTCCCTCTTATTCTGGTTGCAAGCTTTACTATGTAAAAGCATTTCATAATGGATAATATAGCCTAAGATCACTGTCATGTTCTAAAGTTGTTGGAATCAGTCACTACAAATATATCATGTTGCTCCAATACTGAAATATGCACTCTCAAAATATAGTTTTAAAAGGTGGTTTATTTACACTGAATAATAGAAAACAAGATCACTGACAGTGTGCTAACCATGCAAAATGTCTGGCATGATCTCTGACACAAAAATGTTGAACAGGTATCCCATTACTTAATTACTGCAGATGTCAATCTTCCAATGAGTGTTCAAAAAATAAAACAGAGCCCAGACTTTCTGAATTCTCCCATAATAAAACTGATACTTCAACTGCTAAATATAACATAACCTATTAAGATCTTGGTATTATGCAGTGACCATATCTGCCATTTCAGAGGAGTTCCCTTATTGCTTAGCTAACATCTGAACTGGGTCTAAGTTTTGTCCATTGGGTATGGCTTTGTATTGGTATTTGTGCATAAAACAAAATCCTTGCAAGAAAAGAGGCCAATTTACTATTGTTTCTCCATTTTATAGATAATTGACCCAAAAATGCCTCGTGTTGCTGGTCATCACAATGGTGTTACAATACCAGTGCCACCCCTGGATGTTTTGAAAATTGGAGAACAAATGCAGACCAAATCGGATGAGAAGCTTTTTTTGGTTTTGTTTTTTGACAATAAAAGAAGTTGGTATGTAATTTTCTTTCTCCTCAAAACAAGAAGCCTCTATTTGCTATAGAGGAAGGTTTGAAATATTCCTTTCATGTACATCAGCTGACTGATTAAGCAGGCAAGTGAAAGAAGGTGGTAGCAATGGAAAGAAGAGAAATTGGACCTTTATGGCAGTGGTCAGGAAACAGGGGTAAATTACCCCAAATGGGGTAAAAATGAAATTCCTGGGGGTAATGAACGGTCGCGCTGCCAAGACACAGCCAGGCATGCATATGAATCTATATGCATGCTTGGCTGTGTCTTGGCAGTGCGACTGTCCATTACCCTTGAGCCTCAAGTGAAAGCGCCTCAGAGGAAATTGTAGCATGCCTCAACCTTGGCCTTATGGGGTCTTTTGTAGATCTGCTTGAGCTCTGTTGGCCCTCCCATTTCTGCCCCCTGCAAGTGCAATACGATCGGAGCAGCGCCCAGCAGTAAATGGACCCGCCCGTCTGCCCCTGCTGGGGTGCACAATCTCATTGTGAGCGGTGAAAATGTGGCTGTTGCTGAACTTGTGGCAGGCCGCGTGGGCACCGTAGGCCTCAGCAATGCGAGCAGCGTGGCCTCCTCAATGCCGCGTTGTCCCATCGTTGGCAGCCAGCCCAGCTCGGACCACTCACGGCTGGAGAGTGGAGCCCGTCTCCAGATACCAGCCACCTGATCCACTCCCAAAGTCTGCTACCCACCCAGCACATCATGTACACACCTCTTTGCACCTCCACTGCCACTTCTTATAAAAAGACTGATAGGGAGAATGCTGGGGAGGGGCATGCGGAAAGCACACTTCCCGCACTCTCGCTTTGCAAGAAGCAGAGGCAGACTGCACGCAGAAGCCAGCCCTCCTGTTCCTCTCGCCCTCTTCAGCCTTCGCATGTGGAGGCTGTAGCTCCACCGCTATTTTTCTTGTACATTAGAGGGCACCCACAAGTTTACAGGATGCAGCCATAGAGCTGCAGGCTCCGCGCGCAAGGAACGAAGCCACCGAGATCCTGCGATCCGAGGAAGAGGCAGGAGGTCGGAACAACCGTGGTGGACCAGGGAATGAGGTGGGCAGGTGCAGAATGTGTGGGTAACCCTCGCCACTCCTCAGCCTGCTGCCTGAGGCAATGGTTCAATAAGCGTAGCTGGCCTGGCGCTCCATGAGGTCCTCTGCATTTCAGCCCTGTGTGGCAAAGGCCTGACCCTCAGCCGACACGCAGGAGCCTACACTGCACACATGCAGCAGTCCTGGGACGGAGAAAGCAAGCGGGTGGTTGCCCTTTTGCTGTGTAGTAAAAGCAGGACTAGTTGGGAGATACTAAGGCGCCTTGGGGTCTTCGTCACCCCCGCAAAACCACACAGCTCCCTAGTGCGCACATGGATGGAGTTCTCGCCAGGAAAAGGCCGCCCCGCTCTTCCATTCTCCCCCCATGCACACTCTCTCCAGGCTCACAGCAGCTGTTCCTAACGGCTGGGTGACAGCAGC
>JAJKFI010000010.1:15366312-15376879 GCA_029204185.1 Lerista edwardsae
AATAATTAATAATATATGATTTCCTTCCTTTCAAATCAAGGGGGTAATGTCGGCGTATCTAAATATATTTTGGGGTAAAAGGTAAAAAAGTTCCCTGACCCCTGCTTTATGGTGTCTCACAGAAATATAATAAAATAGTTCACTTGTTGGTCAGAGGTGCAGACTTCATAATTCTTTTAGAGAATATGCACATATTGCAAGTTCAATACACCTGAAATTGGCTCAAGACCCACTGACTGTATCCTGACGCACAGTTTGGGAAATACTTATATACACTCTCTGGGGCAAGGCTGGACTGCGTGGTCCACTTGCTCTTGCCTGACACCTAAGCCAGACTGCAGAAATACTGCATTCTGGTCAACGATTAAGAGAAATTTATTGGTGTTTCTCAGAGACAGGACCTGATGAGTGATAGCCCCAGAGTTGCCCCCCACCTGCCCCAGTGTAGTCACCCCTCTTATTTTTAAAGAAATGTTGAAGACTTCCCTGTTTTTGGAAGTCTTTAATACCCTGCTGTATTGACGAATTAGTTTTATATTTGATGTTATTTGTTGTGTGCTATTCTGCTTTTATCAGTGCTGTAGATGTATAGTATTTCAAATTTTTAGTTTTTTATTGTTTCAATGAAAAGCAAGATATGACTAAAACATCTAACATCCATATTAAATAAGATCTCAATGTATGAAGCAGAGTTGTTTATGTTGCAGTACTGCAACTATGCAATGCTCTCTCACCCACTGGTTTTGATTTAGGTGTGGGGCTAACACTTTTTAATTCCTCTGTGCTCTTCTAGGTCTTGTTATTTTCAATTGATCTGTAGGTATTGGTTCTAATTATTCTGTTTCTCATTGTAATTTTTTCCATACAGTTTAGTTCTTATGGGTGTTGTGGACAAATTGCTTTATGTAATCCATTAAATGGAAAAGGGGTGTAGATAATTTGAAACATTGCATGGGACACACTAACTGCTCAGATTTAAGATTTTATAAAATGTACATAACTACATAAAGTATGTTGTGGTTTTTTTTATTCACTTGTAGGCAGTGGCTTCCAAAATCCAAAATGATTCCACTTGGAATTGATGAAACAATAGACAAGTTAAAAATGATGGAAGGTCGGAACTCAAGTATTCGTAAAGCTGTAAGAGTTGCTTTTGATCGGGCTATGAACCATCTAAACAGAGTTCATGGAGAACCAGTCAGTGACTTCAGTGATATTGACTAATATAGGTGCAGCCAAGGCACAGGAAACACCTTGTACAGAGATCTACAAATTAACCTCTTTGTCTACGAGAATGTATTGAAGATAAAACCGTAATCATTGATCCAGTGGCAGAGTTCTGCAGATTTAACTGATTGACCAGTCCTTCTGAATCACCATTGCCATATTGATTTAAAGATTTTTTTTAATCATTGTGTTGCAATTTGGAGGATTTTCCACTGAAATATCTTGTTCATAGTGTTCATAAAGTGTACATATATGTATATTCAACTCTTAACTTATTCTGATTTTAGAGGTAGCTTTTTTATTTCTTTTATTTGGCTGGGAAAGGGATAGATTGTCACTTCCATTTCTTTCCGTATTAAAAAACAAAACGTAAGCACCACCTTCCAGCTTAAGGTGCTAAATCAATTTTGAAATAGATAACAACAGATAGATTTGCCTAAGTCATGTTATATGATATGGTGCTGCTTATGTAACTTTTTTTGTGACCTGTAGCTTTTTAACAAGACCTCTGAATGTTTGAGTTTTGCATAAATTGTTACTCTTTGCACAAAGTACCACATAGCTCAGATGTAAATTTACAACAACAAATGTGTATTTTAAGAGAGAAAGTACATTATTTTGGAGGGTACTTTGTGAGAAAGACAAAAGCAGTCAAAATTACACTATGTACATCACTTGAAAAATCACCAAAAACACTCCATTGTTGCCCCAAAAGATCACTTTAGAGATTCTTGTGTTTTACACAAGACTGGCTTAAAGCCTCAAAGTATATTATTTCTCGCAAAACCATATCCCATCTATCTCCCCTAGATTTTATGTGCCTCCCTGTGTTATATTTATTGTAGAAAATGTATTAATTTGCTTTATAAAGAAAAATAAATGAGAAAGTATATTGATATACATTTTTATACAGGCACATAAGACAATTTTGCTTTGGGAGAGAAAGCTGTCTTGGAAATGGTTGTACAAAATAACTTGATGGGTTGTGTGTAATTTGACCTTTTTTGTAACTTGTAATCTTTGTTTCCAATGAGGGGATTTATGTAACTTTTAATTTTAGAACACTTTGGTAGCAATAGAAATTTTGGATACATTTTTGTATGGTACATGTGATGTATATAGAATTAGTACTTTATTTTTATTTCGAAGAAGTAAAGCATTACATTTAGGGAAGGAAAATGGTAGGGTGGGTTTCCAGTAATAACATTTTTATATTAAAAAAATAAAGTCAAAATATTGGTGGTTGTAGCTACTTTATTTCTATGTTCACTGGAATGCTGAATTTGTAACAATGAAAATGGCAAGGTATGTTTTCAATGTGATTTATAATGATTACATTATTTATAAGTGCACTGCGTTGGACTTCAGTGATATCTTAAATACTGTACCAAGGTATATAATATGCAACACCAAATAATGCATATGAATGCACGAAATATTTATGCCCAGCTTTTTTTTATAATGGGTTAGCAGATATGGCAAAGCCAGTACTTTTAAAATCTTTTTAAAACAATTTCATGGAATAGCATTCTTCATTGTAAAACCTGCTTGGATTTTTATTTTAAAGCTGTGGCCAATTTTGGAATAGTTTCTAATGTTTTTATTCTCTATGGTTTGTAATACCCCCTTAGAAGCTTGAAATAAAATTCCTTTCTCAAGTGATATTTTTTGTCATGCATTTGGACCCCTTAGAATGTCTGCATAAGGCCCAGAATCCCTTTCTTTTCTAGCTCTAGTTCTCAGAATAGAGATTACGTGAATCTTCTGTATAAAATATCCTGTTCTCTTGTCTATGGATGTGGTTCTCTGTGGGGTCTGGTTTAATCACTGAAGAGCTGAATGAAGTCATCTTAATTGCCTGGAACTGAGGCAGACTACATCAAGTAGTTTCTCAGCAAGGGGTAGGTGAGTGTGAACCACTTGAACAATTCTTTAAATATATTCTGACTGAGTCTTGGTTGGCAACTACTCTGCCAGCTAGGATGAACAATAGGGTTGCCAGAGCAGATGCGTTCACAGTCCTCAGATTTCTGGCGTGTCCATAAGACTGCTAACCCTTGGGAGAAATATGGTACCAGGGTTGAGCTCAGCAGGAGCTCCAAAATGGCCTGGCATTAATCTTTAATGCATGTTTGCCATATAAATAAGGTTATTTTGGGCAAAGTGGCAATCAGATGTGGGTGTTCAAGGTTGTGTTTGAAGTGAGTGCTTTCTTTCAGCCTTTGGGTTTATTATTTATTTAAATAATTTATATCCTGCCTTTCTCATGCCAAAGCAAATGCCCAAGGCGGTTTACATGGTCAAGGCTAATCTAAACCATGTTTCAATGGTTTTTTTTTTTTTTTTTACAACTATACAGTATTCTGTGATTCACCGAATCCTCAGTCCCAGATGTAGCCTTCACAGTGTGGTTCTGTTCTCTGGCTGCATGCCATCAAGCTTCAGCAGGCAATTGTAAGTTTGAGGCTTGTACTCTGTTCTTTTGCCATCTGGCTCCACAGTGATTCCATTCTGCCGAAAGGGGTACAGCGGCTTGTCACAGCCTTGGTTTCCATCTTCCATCCAAAAACAAGGCCACTGGTTCTTCTGCTTCGTTTCTGGTAGTACCAGCAGCTAAACCATCAGTCCGCACCTCATGCCCTCCTAGTTTTCACTGGAAATACTTAGAAAATATAAAAATAATTAGATCCTGATTACAGGCATATCCCTGTAGCCGTGGCTCTGGCATCTGCAGTTCTTTGGCCCTGTGCCCCTCCCCCACATCTAGTATCTTCATTTTTCTTTTTACCTGTGGCACCAAGCAAGGACCTCTCTTAGCAGAAACTATAAGCAATCAAGATTATAGAAAGACAAGCAGGAAGGCAGCCTGAGTGCTAGAGCAGTGGTATTCAAACTTCGGAGACAGGGACCCACTTCTTAGAACGGCACTTGTGTTGGGACCCACCGGAAGTGATATCATTAACCTGGAACTGATGTTGTGGCAGGAAGTGACATCAAGCAAGAAGTGCTGTCATTGTAACAATAAAATGACACTCCTGAAATGCAAATTGCTGCAGTCCAAGAATGCCAATTCTACAACCATGAGACATCCCTGACAGAAAGCAAGATTAGGACAAGATATGTCAGGGGTCCTCAAACTTTTTAAACGGGGCCAGTTCACTGTCCCTCAGACTGTTGGGGGGCTGGACTATAGTTTGAAAAAAATGTGAACAAATTCCTATGCACACTGCACATATGTATATTTGTATGGAGGATATGGAGATATACATATCTCAGCAGCGGCTGAGATGACATGGAAGGGGGCTGGAAGACCATAATAACCTTTTTGATAGCAGGTTTGGGTGCTTGAATTCGAGTCAGATCTCTCTCTGTCTTGAGCAGGGTTCAGATTGCAGTTGGAGATCTTTCTCCCACACACAAATACACACACACATATTCAGATTGGATAGGATCTCTCTCCCCCCCCACACACACACATTCAAATTGCAGTTGGCGATCTCTCTCTCTCTCTCTCTCTCTCTCTCTCTCTCACACACACACACACACACACACACACGAGAGAGAGAGAGAGAGAGAGAGTATTGGATCTGTCTCCCCACACACACGTTCAGATTGCAGTTGGCGATCTCTCTCACACGCACAAATACACATACAGAGATTGGATTGAATCTCTTCCACCACACACATATATATTCAGATTGCAGTTGGCAATCTCTCCCCCCCCCCACCTTGGAAGAGGCTGCTTTTATTGCGTGAATCAGAAATGGAGAAAAAGTGCTGCTGCTTTCTGCTGCTTTTTAATAAAATGTAGCTCTAAACTTGAAATCAAGGTAGAAGACATAAAGAATGTATTATAGACCTTCTGTGCTTCCACCTGGCCTAGAACAGTCCAAAACAGAAAACATACCAACAAGTACCTCTCAAAAGCACAGAGAACGAGCATCTGCTTGTGTTGCTCTCACAACTTTGGCCAGGAGGAGTTCAGAACACAGATACCACGGTCAGGGAAACAAAAGCCACTGGTGCCTTTGCTCCTGCCGGCCCCCCCCCCCCCCCGCAGCAGATTAGCTGTAGGAGAAGAGGGGCGGGGGGACAGAGAATGGAGTCGGGAGGGGCCCCACAATGCATGCACAGCTCAGGACGCAAAACAATTAGTGAAGATTAGCGGAGGGGAAAGGGAAGGCGCTGAGATCTCACAGTACTCTGCCTCAAACCAGGTCACGGGAACAAGGTCTAAAGAAGGGGGGGAGAAAAGGGAGAGAGAGAAGGAACTACCTCCCTGCTGCCCGAGCAATTCCTTCCCCTACAGTCCCTCACCTGACTCCTCCTCTCATTCGCCCTCCCCGAAATAGTGGGAGAAGAGCACAACTCGACCCAAGCTGCTGAGGAAGAGCGGAACAATTCAAGTAGCCCCTGCCTCCGTGAGTGCGTCTCCCCCCTAATGGACCCCCATGGCTACTACTCGCACCATCACCAACTCTTCAAGTTGGCGAACATAGCAGCTTCCTGGAGCCCTCCTCCCCAATCCTGCCAATCAGCCCTCCAGAGAGCACACCTTTCCTCATTAATCACCTCTTCTATTGGACAACAGCAAAGGCCTCTGTTTTCTGCTGGCTTTACGGCATCCTCTATCACAAAGCACGAACCTTGCTATTGGGCAATAAAGGGATAAAGGCCAGGGCCATGGCTTCATTTAACCCAATCAGCATGTCAGTGGCTCTGATTGACTGGCGGGCCGGGTAAATGGCCGCGTCTGGCCCCCGGGCCTTAGTTTGAGGACCCCTGTATTATGTAAAAGCATTGAACTAAAAACAAAATTTTAAAAATCCCTCAATGGAAAATTCAAACTGTTGACTCACAAAAGGAATATAACAAAAGTAAAGTCTGCAGTTTCCAAGATGGCTGCTCCCAGCTTTCCGCGACCCACCTGACATCAGGGCGCGACCCACCAAATAGGTCTTGACCCACAGTTTGAATAACTGCTAAAGAGTTATAGAACATAAACAGGAACAATGGTAATGGGTGTGGGGAAGTCTGGGGAGATAGAGTTCCCTCTTATCTCCCACTGCTTCTTGGTGGGAGCAGAAGCTGCTTATCAGCCAGCAGGAAGGCAAATTGTGTGGCCAGGAAGAAGACTACACCATGAAAGTACCATCTGTATGCTGTATGTTGTTCTTGTAAACCGCCTTGAGTTAAAGTCAGAGGAGTAATCTGATGACCTAAGAAAGGCGGTATATAAATACAAGTATTATTATTATTATCTGCGATTTCCGTATCCCCAGGAGGACTGGAATGCATTGCCTGCAGATATAGCAGGACGCCTATACTTCTCCAGCTAATTGCACATAGTTTGCATCACTGAAAATTACAGAATAAAGCTTTGCAAATAAGACTAAAACTTGGATCATCTGTTCACTCTTTCTCCTTCCGCCCCCTCCCCCCAATACGATCAAGGCCAAAGCCATATCATTTTTACGGGCAATGCTAAATGGGCAGTTTTTGTTTTGGCACTGCATGCTATTTGTTAAAATAAATATAAAAGGACATGAAGATCACACTGACATAGTCCCAAATGTTCTCTTAGACATATGCGGTGGCAGGTGGTTTATACTGCCTCTTGGCCAAAAACAAGACCTGGAGGAATTTCTCTTTAACTCAGGACAGGTGGCTGTGCTCATTGCTGAGATCCATGGTGTATCTTTACCAAGATTACTGACATGTATTTCAGACAAAATAATGGGCTTTTTGGCCAGAAAAGAAGACATCCTTCCTTTGCAGGTGGTCTTGTTTGCATGTAAAAATGAATGGGCTAAGAAACTGGATGGAAACTCCTGAGGCTAACAGTGTATAATTACTTAGATGTTCGTAAAAATGCAGAATACTTCCACTGCAGTAACACAGACCTGTGAAATTGAGGGTTGGAAAAACTTTTTTTCCCCAAAATTTATGATGGTTTTATATGAATTTGGGGTGCTGATTCCAAATATGGCATCAGTTTTGCCCGATCGTGTCTCATTTTGCAAATACAGCATAGTCTTGTTAGCAAATGGTTTGAACAACCTCCTTGTGAGGAAGCTGCTTGACCTGTTCACTAAGAAGACTATGCCATATCTCCAGAAAATTCGGGCAAAATTTGATGCCATTTTTTTTGAATCAGCACCCCAAATATACCCAGGGATAGGTCTAACTTTCAATACAGCAAGATTTGTGTCGGCCTGTGTCATTTATGAGCTCTCCTATTCACATGCAGAAATCTTTGAAGACCCCATATCTAGTGTCCTGAAGCTTCTTGCTTCCCCAAATGGTAGGGGATTGCAAGATCTGTGATGAAGGAGGTCCCCTTGCATCCTTCTGGTTCCCCATTGATTTTCCTTAAGAAAAGTGTAAAGTTTAACAGGAATGAGGCTTTTATGAGACATTGTGGAATAAGTACCTTTGCACTGCATGCTCAAGCAGACAATTTGTGCTTTCCTTGTTTTTGTCAACTGATTACAGCAAGAACAATCCCAGCCATCCCACCTGCTGAGTTTGGCATGCACCAGTTGATTGACCATCCCAGCTCACCTGGGTCAGAAGGCATGCAGTAATGCCTAGATGATCACCAATTACCCAATCAGATGTACAATCAGATAACCTTATATTCTTTCAAGGTCTAACTCAAGAATATTTAGGTGTGTTCCAGCTTGAGAGTCTCAGAAATCTTACGTGTGGCTATGCTTTGCGCGGGAAACTGGCCACGAGGCTTTCTGGGACAGCAGATCCTGGAAGCGGATGGGCATGAAGACCCTTGGGGGATTGTAGCTGGGGCCTTTCACATCATCCCCAGGGGAACGGAAAGTGCTGTTCACGCCAGGGATGCTTTTCCCCACTGCAGTGGTCTCCAGTTTGGAGACAGCCGACAGTCCGAGAACTGACAGCAGTTATCCCTGTGCAGGCAGAAGCGTCATATCAAAGTGTCTCTCTGCTATTCTGTACCTAAGGAGAAACGAAACCCCGCTGATATTTCTGTGTGAACCAGACTTTGTTCTATGTTTTCTTCCTTGCAATGGCTCAGAGATTGCTGTGAGCTATTTGGTGCAGCATAACTGCTTTTGTACTTTTGGGGTGGTTGTTTTTTCCCCCCCCCACACTGCTCTAGCATGCTGCAAGTAGGACCACATGAAAATCATCCCTGAAAACCCCCCCCCAAATATAGTCAATAGTGATTAAGGGCCTCTTTATCAAGTGCTCCCGGATTCTGGAGCAAATGTGGCATTTCAGGTCTCTTAGAAAGTTGGGTCTTAATTGTACAAAGGAGGAGCAGCACATGCTGTCGGGGCAAGGGAAACATGAAACAATACTCCTGGCTTTTATCTTTCAGATAAAATAGACTTCTTGATGGTAGATGACAGAGCAGGGACTATGGCTCAGGCAGACTTCTGCATAATGAACCCACATCCTCCAGATGTGTCCTCCTGCTGCAGAGCTCTGATTGCCTGCACCAATTTCCAAACCCTCCACTTCAGAGCAAAAGAAGAAGATCCATTTTTAGAACAGGCATTTTTGAAACATGGCAAGGGTTGGGGTGTGTGTCCAGATTGCTTCCTAAGGGGAGGAAGGCTGAAAGCCCAGGTCTTCATGTGCACAAAGTCAGGTGAGATTGCAAATTGCAAAATTCCAAATTACAAAGAGAATTGTGTAAAAAAGGGGGCGGCACTCCTGATTGTAAAATAACTTTGTTTTGGGCATAAGGAGGACTCCCGGTGATCAAGATTTCAGTCCTCTTGTGATGAAACAAGAGCCAACCTCGGAAATATATGTGAAAAGAGGTTCAGGTACCAGGTGAAATTGACTTGCACAGGAAGAGGTGGAAATTGATTTTGAAAAAAAAAAAAAAACATCAATTAACCTATAATGCAAATCATATACTTTTTTGGTCTCAGTTTCTGTTCCGTATAAGTTTAACGTAGACATTTATTTTGTTCATTGAAAAAAAGCGATTACATGCACAGCATCAGTTGAATTAACAGGGACTTCACCAATTTTCATTTTGTAAACTAGAACAGAATTTTTAGTTCTCACATTGAGGAGAAAAACACCTTGTAGAACAGAGGCGGAGGGAGGGATCCACAGGGGGGAGCGAGTGTGGTGGGCCCTGGCTGTGGCAGGGCACAGCAGTGCAGAAAAATCCGTGTGCTTTTTGGCCCCCCTGCCCTCTCTTGCACTTGGATTGCTCCTAAATGGAGCAATTCAGGGCGCTGGGAGGTATGGCCGGGCAACTCACGGGGGCGGGGAGACCACACTGGGGGCACCGTGACGTTGCCCCACCCCAGGCAGCTGAGAGCCAAGAACGGTTCTATTGTAAAAACTCCATTTGCAGAGTTAAGAGGAAGATATATACCTAATTCATTGCATTGCGTTGCATTCAGCACCTCTAGTGGCTGAATAAGGTATATAACCATGCTGGGAAACCCAAAACTGTGTCTTTTGAGCATTTGAGCTTCAAGAAATTGGAGAATTGTATGGCCTGGATAAAATTCCCCAGAGGGCCGGATGTGGCCTGTGGGCTGGGATTTGGAGACCCCTGTTTTAAACTCATGTTATTATTATTACACTATGTAACACAAAACCTATTTATGTTGAAATTTCTAATGTTTCTTCAGAGGTGTGGATTCCAATGGTAATCTTAGTTTGTTTGTCATCAACACTTTTTTAGTTATATTAAAGTTTGTGTTTGTATCTATCCCAGTGGTTCTCAAACCTTTTAGCACTGGGACCCACTTTTTTGAATGACAATCTGTCCGGGGCCCACCAGAAGTGATGTCATGGCCGGAAGTGCCATCATTGTGACGCCAGAGCTTACTGCTTTCCTGAGAATGCAGCAGTAAGTTGGGTTATGTCTCAGGGTGCAATCCTACCCTGGAGTTAGGCCGGCACAGTTAACCCAGCAAAGTTTGGCCGACACAAGGGCCTCTGTACAGCACGTTTAGACCACTCTTGGAGTCAGGGTGGATGGCTCATATCTGTGTGCTGGCCTCTCTGACTCCAGGAGTGGTCTAAACATACTTTACTGTATTCTTTGTGCCGGCCAAACTTTGCTGGCCTAACTGTGCTGGCCTCACTCCACATAATGCCCTCAGTCATTGTCCAATAGCAAAGTGAATCAGGAAGAAAGAAAGCCTATTTACAATCCTGACACCAGCAGAATAGCCACACAGCCCTTCCCCTTTCCAGTGTCCCATCTTCTCATATTTTCAATTATGGCTGCCCTAGGTGCTATGTAACCCACCTGAAATGGGCTCGTGACCCACCTAGTGTTGCAGTTTCACATCTCACAGTCCAGAACTGGCTGAAACTGGCA
>JAJKFI010000010.1:15376889-15387791 GCA_029204185.1 Lerista edwardsae
GGTCTCCAAGCCCCCAACTCTGCTACTATTTACACAAATACACAACACCTAGTGGGTCCCGACTCACAGTTTGAGAAACACTGGCATAAATACAATGAGAAATATTTATCTTGCTCCTTTCACTATTACTCATCGGGGTGTCTGCTGGCTTCTTTGCTATTTTTCAACAATGGCACACACTGCAGAGCAGAGCTGAGAACCTACAGCCTGTACATGGGAATGAGCACAAGACCTTCTAGTGTTCACACTACAGAAAGTTTTTTTTAAGTCTTGGACAAAATGTCTGGATCTTGAAATAATCTGGATTTTGGATGTCTCTATAAGGGATAATCTACCTGTGGGCGCAATCCAACTCAGCGCCGGAATAGCAAGGCTGGCCAGCCAGCGCCGTATCTGTCGCTGGGTTGGGGGAGGCTGGAGCCTCCTGCGGCAAGGGAACGTGCGCTCTCTTACTGTAGGGGAGGCTCCAGCCTCCCCTATGTGCTCCTCGGATCTGTGCCCGCTAAAGAGCGGGCGCAGATCCAAGGAGACCGCACGGCCCCGATTTGGGGCCGCACGGTCTCGCTGATGGACTTAGGAAGTGGCCTTACGGCCACCTCCCAAGCCTGTCCAGGTCCTGCCCAAGTCCTGCCTCCCACCCATCCCCATCCCGAAACCACCAATCCCCGTCCCAAAACAGGACAGAGAATCCCTTGCGCCAACCGTCTTCGTTTGGCGCAAGGGAGGCTCTCCGTTGGTGCTCTGAAGCCGACACTGCGAGCAGCGTCAGCTTCTGAGTCAGAGCGCCAACGCAGGGGTATTGCTCAGTGCCCGTACGTTGGCGCTCCGCCCCTTGCGTCGACGCGATGACGTCGCGCTAGGATTGCGCTGTGTACCATTGCATATGTTCTCCTGCACAAATCCAATTGAGTTAAAAAGGAGTGATGCATATCAAAGTGGGGATGCAAGGGAAAAAAACTTTCACTGCATTTCCTTTGCATAGCCCCATTCATTGCTATGAGTGTTTAGAAACAGGGGTGTAGCTAAAGAAGTGCAGGGGGTCAATTGCACTGGGCAACAAGCTCTAGCAGGGCAACAAGCTGAGCTTGACTCTAATGGCCAAAATTATGAAAAACGTTGGTATGCATGAATACCATTGTGTTATATACCATTTGATGCGGAATTTAATGCAGAATGCAATGAAACAAATCAGAGTGTAATATTGTCATTCTATCAAAAGTTATGGCCAAAACCCCCCAAAAGAAATGAAACCATAACTGTGATGTCACTTTCTGTTGTGATGTCATTTCCAGAGCATCATGTTGCCCTCTGCACTGGACTCCACTTTCATCAGCTGCGTAGGCAAGACATGTTTTTGTGGGTTATGCCCATTAACAGGATTTGCAAGCAAGTCTCTTTGCAAAATAAAAATGCATTATAGACTTCAAAATAACTATATCTGTACAGCTCAGAAAAATGAGCAATTAATTGCTCTGGGTTATTGGCTGGTTGTCTGTTGAGAGAACAGGCTCTTTTTCTTAATCAAGTCCCTTCGCCTAAAAGATTTAATTTAATTTTTATGTGTAAATTTACAACATTAAATTAAATTGAACGATAAAACAGCTTCTTGTGACTGGGTTGCATTGTCGCTGTAAAATATTTATTAGATGCTTTATTAATTTGAGGAGGAGCGTAAAGTATAATGATTTTTCTGATGTCTGGGGAGTACTGAACATTGTATCACCTTCCTTAAAGATTCATTAAAGTGCTCGATTTGTCTCCCCCGACTCTAAATAGTGTAGCGTCCAATAAGTCCTGTGTCTTGGAATCCATCTAAATTGCCAAATTATAAGGAGTGACCAGGCTTCTAATGGAAAATCTTTTAAGCCAGTTCTACTGAAAATCCACTAGATGGCAGACTTGGACTGCTGCAATCTAATTATAGCTCTCTCCTGTCTGCCTGGAAACTGGAATGGGTCAAATAAGTTGTCTATATTGTTCCAAGCTCAATTTTATTTTTGAATTTCTGACTTTTTTCCACATTATATTCCAACTCCATTGAATGTTCTTTTTTTTTTTTTCTAGCTAGGACTTTTTCCCCTCACCTATTCTGCTACTGTCCATCCACTTCCCTGTTTCCAACGATATATGATGGTAAGAAAACATTACATAGGCTTGCATCCGTGGCATACCTGGGGGCGGGCCCCTGCACAACCATTTAAAGCAGCCCTTCCCCCTCACCTTCAGAGCCATTTGTGGCTGTGAAAGTCAAGCAGAGGCGACACCTTCACTTTCCTTCTGCAGCCATGAATGGTTCTGAAGGCAAGGGGGCTACGTTACATGGTTGTTCTGAGGCCCCCAAAAACGTGGTGTTTGTCATGAACGAAAGGGGGGGTTGTAACCTATAACCAGTGGTGTCATCCTACCGGTACGCTGGGCGGGACGTCTGGGTGATTGGCAGCCCGCCCGTTGCATGCCACTGCGTTACGCCGTTTGCGTAATCAGTTACGCCGCTTGCGTACGTTACGCAAACGCCGTAACGCAGAGGTATGCGACAGGCGGGCTGCCAATCACCCGGACGTTCCGCCCAGCGTACCGGTAGGATGACACCACTGCCTATAAACCCCCCCCCCACTCGCCCACTTGGTTTGAACCCACAGCTTAGTGGAGAAATGCTTTGGTAGTTCCAATCCGCTGCCACCAGCCCAGGTACCAGGTTGCCAGAGGAGTTTCCTGGGCTAAACTCCTCTCCTAGCTGAGGTTATGATTAAGAGTCTCTCTACTCACTCTTGCAGAGCGAGGAGGCTAATGAATCCACTGTGAGCCGGAACAAGGCAAGAAGCGTTTTTTATTAAAAGATTGTTAAAGGCAGAAGGAGGTTGGGGTGCCAGAGAGAACAATACGTGAAAAGTACAAAACAGTCTACTACTACTCATGCAATCGGCCGGTAGGTGGAGCTGATTTTACACAGGCCTGGTAAGGCCTACGCATGCGTGGCCCAGCCCCAGATTGCCCTGAGAGGAAAAAGCTTGTAAAACACGGCCTGGGAAAACACAGACTCAAACTAACTATAAAGCTAACTATTTCTTACTTAAACATGGGCCCTGCTTCTATATCCTCACTGCTGGGCTTCTCCCAGCAGCCACCCTCTCTGCCTCCCCACAACCTCTCTCTCCCTGCAGAGAGGGAGTTGCAGGCAGTAGTGCTATCCAGCCGGTACGCTGGGCGGGACTTACGTTTGATCCGCAGTCCGCCTGTTGCGTCACGCCGCGTTCCGTCGCTTTCCCGCACACCGGGGCATGACGCAACGGGCGGACTGCCAATCAAACGTAAGTCCCGCCCAGCGTACCGGCTGGATAGCACTACTGGTTGCAGGCTCTCCCTGCAACTATCCAGCAGCAAAGCCCACAGGAGAGAGGGAGAGAGACTCTGCTAGTCCCATGATCCCTTGCTGGAAACACATCTGATTGGTTGGCAGTTGCTCCCTCCTCCCCCCAGCTCGAGAGTAATACATCTTTGGAAGTAATAGACCAGGCCCTTGGAAATGCACTTTAACATAGCTGTTTCATCACAGTGTTTTACCCCCCACCCCCAGAATGCCACTGGCTTGCATTGTTGCAACACACATCAGACTTTCTGCAGAAGTGACATTTTTTTTCATTTCTGCTGTATCTGTGTGTAGTCAATCCATTGTCCATTATCCAGGCTTCTCAGAGTTTGGCTGTCACTGAATAACTATTGCTGAGGAACAGGGGCTGATTTGCCACCTGCCACCTCCCCAACCTGACCCACTTGCTGCCACCTGCACCCCACCCAAAAAACCCTGGGCAGAAAATGGCAGTTCAGCTCCTTACCTTCTTCTGACACAATCCTTTCCAACAAGACTGATTTCAACCACTGATTTAAAGCGGTTGCATGAGAAAGGAGTGAATGAGCAGATAGGGAAGCAGATCACTGCCTTCCGCAGAGCATTGTACTGTACATTGTATAGCGCTGTGGGCATTTTGCAAGGATTCCCTGACTCCCTGGCTGGTTTCCACTGCTCTCCGGGGAGCCACAGCTCAGTGTTTGGGAACCACTGGTGTAGGGGTTGATGTGTTGGCATCCTGGCATCGTACTGCCCCCAGGGGCTGGCTCACGCTGCAACACTGCTGGTCTGAAGCTATGTGATGCACCAACCTTGATGAAGCTCAGCAGGTGATGGGCTGGTGACTGGGTAGGACAAGGGGCTACTTAGGTAGGGTTGCCAGATACAAACTGGGACAGAGTGCCTCTACCTTTAACAATTGTATAAAAGGGGAATTTTGGCAGGTGCAACTTTTGAAACCCTTCCATGATAAGCTACAACTGCCCAAATTCCTTCTTCTATACAATGGTTAAAGGTAGAGGCACTCTGTCCCAGTTTGTATCTGGCAACTCTACACTTAGGGGACCTGGGTACACCACCTTGAATTCCAATGATGGAAAAAGGTGGACTCTAAAAACAAACAAACAAACAAACAAACAAACAAACAAACAAACAAACAAACAAACAATAAATAAATAAATAAATAAATATCAGATGTGGAGACTGTAAAAGTCGAATTGGGAGCAATAAGCAATGTTAAAATGAGCAATGGCCCACTGTACAGATAGTCATATTGTTGTTATTTAAATAAATAAATTCATGTTCCCCCCTATTGCTTTTCTTTAAAACATGCACTGATAAAAGGCACTCATGACTGTTAGCAGTAGCAGAGGGTCCCGGTCATTCTCCAAAGCAGCGAAGCACTTGTGATTTGACGCTCCTGTGTTTTATTTTAAAATTCAAACTCAATTTATTTCTGGGCTGCAAACCACAAATTTTGGATTGCAAGATGAAAACGAGCCCACTGAAATATATAGAATGTTACACATGCATGCAAGAAATGGCAAAAAAAGATGAAACCATTTCCTCAAGACTCCGTAGCAGACTGTCAAAGTCGTCCTTGGATGTCGGGTTGGTGGGATATTGCATGTGTCATTAGAACATTCCAGCGGGATTTAATAACTGCCAACGCAAAATTTGCTACATTTACTATGTCCTGCCCTTGGAACTGTCAGCAAATATTCCAACTGGGGAGCAATAGACAAATAATGGGCCTCTCCAGAAGCTGCAAAAGAAACCCTTGCCTTGCACTCTGTAAGACTTGGAACAGACAACGGAGCAGGCAGTATCCCAAGGCAACCACTTGGGGGCGACCAATACCACAACCTTGCTGAAGCTATGTCTGGTCAGTGCCTGGGCGGGGGAACACGTTGCCATGCAGATGCAGCCCTCTGAAATGGCAATTTCAGGTTGCGATCCTGCAGATTGGACTCTGCTTCAAAATGGAATTCTTCCAGGAAGCTCATTAACAGCCCAATCTCAAGCAGCGCTGGAGCAGGCAGGCCAGCGGGTCTGCGCTGTAGCCAGCGCTGCTTACAGGACAAGGGATGCTTACGGAGCCTCCCCAGGGCAAGGGCACTGTTATATACTCAGGAGGATACCCAGGGGTTAAGCCCCAGCAAGAGAGCTGGAGGGGTTGAGCTAATCACCCCTCCGATCAGGAGCCCGGGGTGTGTGTGTGTGGAATTAACTATATACAGGGGATGGGCTGTGGCCCTTCAGTTCAGTTCAGTTCTATTGCCTGTTGCAATAAATGTTCAAGTTGCACCTGCCTTATCTGAGTTTCTATTGCATGGAACCAGTGATGTCATTCAGGGGGAACGGAGCAGAACGGGCGTTCCGGATCCTAACGGGCTCCGTGGCTAGTTCCGGGTTCCCGACAAGTGCCAATCAAAAGTGAGTTCCTGTTCCTAAATCATTTGAATGACACCACTGCATGGAACCCAATATACCGTGCCCTTGCACGAGGGGAGGCACCAGCCTCTCGTATGGGCTCCTTGGATCTGCGCCCAGGATTTCCGAGGAGACCGCGCAGCCTGAATTGGGCCAGTGCGGCCTGGGGATGAGGCTTAGAGTTTCACTTGGTTTAGGAAGAACCACCAGCACTACAGCACGAGCACACAAAAATGCACCAAAAAAAGTCAGAGAGGCCAGCACACAGACGTGCGCCATCCTCCCTGACTCCGAGAGTGGTCCAGATATACTTTATGGTGTCCCTTGTGCCGGCCAAACTTTGCTCGCCTAACTGTGCCAGTCTAGCTCCAGGTTAGGATTGTGCTCTGGGTTGCTGTATGGATCTTCACATACATCTGACTTACAGCACAGAGCAGGTTGTACGGATTAGATCAGCCACGGTGCAGAACACTGTACAGTATTATATTACATTTGCTCAGCTGGATCTGTGACAAGTGCTTTGCATAGGTAGACAAACCCCGATATGCCAAAGTATTAAGTAGCGACATGCCTACCGGGATTACATTTGCCAAAGCTGAACGCTTCAGAGCATCGCGGGCCAGGATATATATAAAGATAGGCTTTTAATATGCTTTTTAAAAAATCCTCACCGTTTGGAGATAAAATGTACAGTAATCAAAATGTTCGACAGCGGTGTCATTCCACCTGCTTTGGGTTCAAAGGGACGCTGCGTCAAGATTTGACTCAAATTCCTCTCAACCTCATATATTTCTCTCAACACGCCCTACGTCCCACCTTTCTCTTCTCCCAAGAAGGTCAGGCCAATGTAAAAGAGGATGTAATTAATATTCCTAACATCTGTTCCAGAACGGGATGCCTATTTGGAAAAAAAAAAAAAAGGCAGCAAAGATCAGAGAAGACTGTGAGAGGCAGTGATGAATTCTAACTTATGGCCATCACCTGAGTGAAACATGGGCTGCTGTCATACGCACAGAGGAGTCACTAGGGTTTGTGTCACCTGGTGTGAGAGCTCATTGCATCACCACCAAGATGGACCTCCTCCTGTCCCAGACCACACAGAACAAATAGCAACATGATACACACAGCCCAGTGATGTCATGCAGGGGGTACGCGGGGGTACGCGAGTACTGGTTCCTAGGATTGCAGCTGGCCCCGCCCATTCGCCCGCCCACTCGTCGACTCCGCCCCCTGCAACATTTGAATTTCCTGCACGTTTGGGTTGCCTGCATGTTCTCAGAGCCAGGCAAGCAGGCAGGCAGCGAGCAGACCCTTGCCTTGCCTTGCCACTGAAAAATGAGCTGCTCTGGGGTTTTGGAACTGTTGGGTCACTTTAACATGATGCCAGCCTCCTTAACATGTTCTGGGGGTGCTGTGGAACACTGTTGCAACTGTTGGGTTAGTTTAAAATTGTCTGAGGCCTCAAAAACGGCTTTTTTCATGTCCCTTCCTGCCACAACCTCACTTCTGGCTTATGACGTCACTTCCGGTGGGCGGATCCCGACACGTGACAATCAAAAGTGAGTACCTGTTCTTACATCATTTAGATGACACCACTGACACAGCCTGAAGTGGAATTGTGAAAGATATTGAATTGCGAGGAGATAGAACACAGTGGCCCCGTGCTCTGAGAAATGTAGGGGGCAATCCTAACCTGGAGTTAGGCCGCACAAGGAAGTTAGGCTGGCACAAAGGACTCAAAAACACACTGTAAAGCATGTTTGCATCACTCTTGGAGTCAGGGAGGAGCCATGTGCCAGCCTCCCTGACTCCAAGAGTGGTGCAAACACGCTTTATGGTGCGTTCTCAGGTGCCTTGTGTCGGCCTAACTCCAGGTTAGGATTGCGTCCCCAGGAAGCACTGGAGGCAGCAAGGTCTTCAGGGATAGGCAGCACCTGGAGGAAAGAGCAGTGTGGGTAGTACAGTGGAAGGAGGAAAGCGAGGAGACTTTGACTTGGCTTAACAAATTTGGACTCTGATTTGGCTTGGCGAACTCTGACTCTGACTTGGCTTAATGGAATCTGACTTCTGGAGTCTAGTGTGTGCCTGCCCCATCCAAGAGCAACTGGTGGAGGACCATTGGGCAGGCAACCCTAACACATCCCTGGTGTCACCTGGTACAGCCTGCACCCCCTAGTGATACTACCAGCGGTGTTATGCTGCCGGAACGCCGGGCGGGACATCCGGGTGATCGACAGCCCGCCCATCATGTTCCTCAGCGTTACGCCATTTGAGTAATGTACACAAGCGGCGTAATTGGTTACGCAAATGGCGTAACACAGCAGAACGCGACGGGCGGGCTGTCGATCACCCGGACGTCCTGCCCAGTGTTCCGGCAGCATAACACTGCTGGATACTACTGCTTATATGCACTGTCCTAGGAGGAAGCCCCATTGTGCATAATGTATGTACGGTATTTCTGAGTAGACATGCACAGAATTGTGTCATGGTCTTGCGTTAACATGCGAATCAGCATCTTCTACAAATGATCAGTGAAGTGATCAAGAAAACAGGTGGAACGCTGCACTCCTATACCAATTATCTGAGAGGAAGCGCATTTAACATAGTGACGCTCTTGGAGTCAGGGAGGGTGGCGCATGTCTGTGTGGCCTCTCTGACTCCGAGAGTGGTCCAAACTTTACGGTGTCCCTTGTGCCAGCCAAACTTTGTTTGGACCACTTTTGGAGTCAGAGAGGCCAGCACACAGATGTAGCCATCCTCTCTGACTCCAAGCGTGGCCTAAACACGCTTTACGGTGGCCCTTGTGCTGACCAAACTTTGCTGGCCTAACTGTGCCAGCCTAACTCCAAGTTAGGATTGCGCTCACAATGACATGGAAAGGGGGTGATATGACTGTGTGATTGCATCACCCTGCCTTGGGCACCAGCTGGCCAGCCTTGCAACATGATTCTGGTGACATGACCTGGAGATTGAGATATCCAATTCTCTCTCTCTCTCTCTCTCTCTCTCTCCCTCTCCCTCTCTCTCTCTCTCTCTCTCTCTCTGCCCCCCCATGGCCCACAATCTTTTCCTAAAAAAAAAAAGAATAACAATTAAAAAAATAAGTGGCATTTTTCAGCATGGTTAAGTGATTATGCAACGTACTGAGAAAATGGGCTTCCCAAGGTGTTTGTGTCGTCCTTAATTAAATATGTGAAGAAGCTGGTTTTTGCAACCTTGGTGGAAGGCCACAGGTCTCTAGGCATCGAGCGCTTAAAAGTGGATAGCATTCACTGGAGAACTCGCTCGGTCCAGCTTTTTCTGCAAAAACAAAAATAATGCACAGAATGTAATTGGAAATAAATAATGCATCGTTGAAATTTCAAACACCGATTTTAGAGGTCAGTGCAAAAAAGTCATAGGAAAGCACTAGTGCTCTTTTTTTAAAAAGCATACGTTAATTGCTCTTTCTAGTTCTGCTATATTTTGAAAAGCAAAGCCCCAAGGTTGATTTAAGGAAGTGCCTGACATGGTAATTGTGTATCCTTTTAATAATGATTCTGTTAACTTGAGCGTCTAGCCCTATTTAGATGTTTATTTGCCCCACGGTAGCTGCCCTGAAAATCCTGTGGAAACGCACCATCATTAGTACCCAATTAAAGTGCAACTCAATGCGAATCAAGCCAGGAGTCACTTTACAAAAAGAGGCAAAGAAAAAGTGCTTGATGAATAGATTTCTGCATCCTGTTTGATGTTCCAGATAATGAGTCAAGTCCGGCTCCTAAATTAAGGGCCGCTTAAAAACTGCAACAAATTCGGAAGGTTGGTGTATTTGGAGAGACTGTTCAGAATGACCAGGCAATGATCAGTGCCTCCAAATTTACATTTCGTCTGAGAAGCCAGTCAGCAATCTTTTGAGGCTGTGGTTCTCAAAGTTTTTAGACTGAGATGCACTTTTTAGAATGGCACTTGTGTCTGGACCCAATGGAAGTGATGTCATTAAACTGGAAGTGATGCCATAGCCAGAAGTGACATCATCAAGCAGGAAGTGCCATCATTATGACATAATCATATGACACTCCTGGGATGCAAACTGGTATTCTTGGACTGCAGCAACTACACAACCATGAACTATCCCTGACAGATTGCAAGTTTGGGAAAAAATACGTAAAAAGCACTGAACTAAAAACATTTTTAAAAAACCAGTCACTTGAAAATCTGAACACTCACAAAAAGAATACAGCAAGAGTAATGTCAGCAGCTTCCAAGATGGCTGCTCTCAGCTTTCTGCAACCCACCTGACATCAGGTTGCAACCCACCAAGTGGGTCCCGACTCACAGTTTGAGAAACATTGTCTGAAGGAGTCCTAGTTCATGGGTAGCCTGATTCTATCCTGCATGCTCTAGCTATCCAGCTGTTCATTGGTCTTTAAAAACTGGGCATCCCATCATGCCCTGTCACTGGCTTTTTCATTGGTGGAGGATTGTGCTAGTGCTGTGTTGTTTGGACTGGTCTGATGCTAGTCCTCATGGTATGGTTCAAAGTCTTGCAGAAGGGTATGTCCTTTGCCTTTTGTACGGTGCGCTAAGCTGAATAGGAGAATGTGTAATGGATAACAGCGTTGCAGATAACGAGGAAAGTAGCAATTCTGCCCCTTGCAGATAAGTTCACATATAAAATATTACTGACTGTACATGCATACAGAGGTGATGGAACTAAGTGTCACACCTGTGTGTACCATGGCTCAGCATCTATCAGTAATTGTCCCAGTGCTTGGAAAAAACCACTCCATAGGCTGCAGTGGACCTTCAGAATGGCCCCTTTAAAATGGCCAGCAGAAGCATCCGCTGGCCGTGTTTAAGGGGTTCATGCTGGTGGCAGGTGCCATTCTGAAGCTCCCTGCAGCCTCTGGAAGGTCTCTGCAGCATTCAGATATCTTGTAGCACTGCCTGCTGCACTCTGCTGGCAAAGAAGAGTAATCCAACTATTCTGCATTCACAAACTGCTTATTTTAGAGCCAGTTTGCCTTGGTATACTAGGAGCTTGCTTATGCTTAGAATGCCCCAGGATGATAGACCCACAAATCAGCTGTTTGTTCATGCCAAAGACGTCGCTATTAAAGTCATGGGAGAACTTTTTTTTT
>JAJKFI010000010.1:15398023-15409112 GCA_029204185.1 Lerista edwardsae
AGAGAGAGAGAGAGAGAGAGAGAGAGAGAGAGAGAGAGAGAGAGAGATTATTTATTGAATGCCTCTGCAGAGCAGCACATCTTTCAACCATTGTGCTTTGTCTTATTTTATAATCCCAGGCAAGTGTAAACCTCAGTTTTTAATTAGGGCAGAGACTGTTTCATACACTGATGGGAACTCAAAAGATGGAAAATGGATTGTTTTCCTTCAGTGATTATTTAATTCCACAGATCAAGGAGTTGCCATGGGCACTGAGAAGCTCCCCTACCATTTTTGGAGCATCGGTATTTGCTGAGTGGGTTGTCGAGCTATTCATCCAGCACTAATAAACAAGCTGATTAGCATTAGGTGGGCTCTTCTCTGCGTCTGAAAAATCTGCCCAAGCTTTCCTGGATGAGTCAGTATTGCTTTATAATGGTCTCTCCTCGATGCATGGGGAACATTTCCAACATCCCCATACATATTTCAGAATAGGCACCTGTGGTCACAATATCAGGTAGGTTTAATATGCAGCTTCTGGGTTGTTCGACGTGTCCAAAGATAGAGAAAATATGGCCCAAATAAGAGGAAAACAGAGCCATGTCAGTGGAATCGTAACTAGGGTGGAGCCTGAAGAGCACCCGCTCCAGGCACTGTGCTAAAAGGGGGTGCAGGATTAGCCCTGGCCACTCCCCAGTTATGGAGGTGACTATCTTTGCACCTCAAGCAGTGCAAAGACAGTCATCTCCAGGCTCTCCCTGAAGGAGGTGGTGCTGCCACTTCGCATGCCCACCCCTCCTCTGAGGAGAACCCATGACATCACTGTGGGGGGCACAAACAGGAGTCATGACGCCCAACCCCAGGGTGCAGGGGTAGGATGTTACAGCTCTGCATGTCAGCTTTCAATGGGGAAACATCCTTGGAATTTTTTGGGGGTCTTTTATTGCTCTTTTTCCATCCCAGAAGCAGTGGCGTCTCTACAGGGAGGGCAAAGCTCTAAGTGTTGCAAGAAGCCTTACCCTGTCATGTAAATCCCTCCTCTCCCTTGCTGCTGTAGCCAGTAAGCAATGCCAAGAGGTTGCTTTTCCCTGTGAGGATCGGCTAAAATGGTGCAGGAGAGGAGCGATTTCCACTGCAAGGTAAGCCTTCTTGCAGAACTTAGAGCTCTGCCCTCCCTGTAGAGAAGCCACTTCCCAGAAATCATTGCTTGTGGGGATTTGGCCAAAGGAGGTGAAGCATCAGCATTTTCCTCCATTTTCTGAAATGATTCCAAGATTATAGGTAGTGTTATCTTTTCATAGTGGCACCAATTCTTCGCTCCTTTCATCTTCAAAGTGGCCGACAAACAGCTAATTAATCTTCTCGCTTCCATCCAAGACACTGAGCTGCAAACCGGGGTCCTGCAGAACACCACAGCCATGAAACATTCCCTTTATAATTGAGATTACTCTGGAGATGATTGTGGGCTATTTTAGGTATATGGTGCCATCAATGCTAATATGATCAGATAAGGGCGAGAATGGAAATGATTGTCACCAATGGCAGTGATACACTTTCTCATTTCAAAACGTTCAGATAGACAGCCTGGCAGGTTTCAGTGGAAGGAAATGTCTCTCATTCGCAGCTTATCTGCAATATCTAAGCAATGTGGGACTGATAAGAGCCTGTATACTAAGAAAAAGGAGACAGTGCAGAACTATATGTGATGAGGCATACCAGGTTTCCACAGGTTCATAATACTAATGTAAATCGGGGGACACAGTTCTTGGCAAGGGAAACTGAAGGGGTGGTTGACAGCAGTGGTTCATGAGGTCACTCAGGGCGCAATCTTTACCTGGAGTTAGGTCGGTACAGTTAGGCCAGCAACGTTTGGCTGGTACAAGGAGCACCGTAAAGTATGTTTGGATCACTCTCGGAGTCAGAGAGGCCAGTACACAGACATGTGCCATCCTCCCTGACACTGTGGTGTGGTCCAAACATGCTTTATGGTGGCCCTTGTGTGGTGTGCACTGCTAACCCCTGCTAACTGGGCAAGAGGCACTTTTTCAAGTGGTGTCCTCTTATATTTAGCAGGGGGAGAGCAATTATCCCTCTTCACCCCAGCGCAGTGTCTTTTCTCGTGGCTGTTGCTGGTGGTGTTCTCCATTCTTTTAGACTGTGAGCCCTTTTGGGACAGGGGGCCATTTAACTTTAATGTTATTATTTGCCTGTAAACCGCTTTGTGAACTTTGTTGAAAAGCGGTATATAAATAGTAGTAGTAGTAGTAGTGTGCACTGTGTGGTGCCGCAGGAGTTTGGGGGAGGACTGGTGGTGTGCACTGCCAATGGCTAAAAGATTGATGGCTTGCCTTGATAATTTTAGCACCTTGCTGTGCTGTGAAAAAGGTGCTGATTTGGCTTATCTCCAGATCGGTCGTCTCCAAACTGGAGACCTCTGCAATAGTAAAAAAGCTGTGCGCTGCTACCCAAGCTTACTGTTCTGCTGCACAGCACAGTGACAACCATGCTTACAGTCCCGAGGTATCCCCACAGCCAGCGGTGCCTGCCCAGAATGCTGGGTGCTTGGCCTGCTGGGGCCACCAAACGTGGAAGCAGCTGGCTGCAAGGACACCTGGGGAGTGTAGGTGTGGCTGTTGCTGTGCTCTGTGGTGGAATCAGTGATGTCATGCAGGGGGTACACAGCAAGGGGAGGCCATCCCATAGACTTCTGTTATCGATTTCTGAAGCCGGGGGGGCGGGATTAGCCGCCATCTTGCAATGTGCAAAACATTGCTCATTCCAATGATTTTCAATGGGATTTCGCATGATGTTTAGGACTTATTTATTTACTCCAGAAGTAAAAACTTACCAAAATAACAACGTGGGATCGTAGAGGAACATCAGTAGGGAGTTGTGGGCAGTGATTAATAAGATGCGCATCGGAATAATACACCCCTCATGAATGGTGAGCAGTTCACTTCATCAATGTGCATCTGAATAATGCACCTCTCATGACTACTTGCTGTTCACCTGAGCCAACTGACTTTCCAGCATTTCCTTCTTACCTTCTAAATCCTACAAAGACTAGGGAAATGCGCTGCTTAGAAGGTTGTGGACAGTGAGTATTCGGATGTGCATCGGAATAATATACCTACATATTATATATATACCGTAGTCTTATTGACTACAATGCACGTAACATTTGGTGTAAAATTCAAACCAAACTAAACGTTTTGTATCCGAAAAATAACGGCTGAAGGTTGTGTGTGGATTAAGTTCCTTTTCCCCCCTCATATTTTTATTTTTTTTCCTCATATCTACTTCAGTTTGTGAGGGGCTGCATACTTTATGAAGTAATAATATTTTATTTTTATTTTTTTCCTTCATATCTACCTCACAATATTATTATTATTTGTGAAGTAATATTTTTTTCTGTAGCAACGAATCACAATGATTTTACGGACCTGTGGAAAGTGATCCCATTTTTCGTCCAGCGATTTGTGCACCCATATGCAGAACACGAAGGCATGATTAAAACTCGGAGGAAAGAAAAAATGATTAAAATGATTAAAATGATTAAAAGATTAAAATGGCTATCACACGCGCCGCGCGCACTTTTCCTCCGATTTCTCTTGACTTCCGGTGGCCATATTGGACCGTCCGGAAGCTTCAAAAATTTTCCAAGATGCCATCTCCTGTTTTTTCTTTCCTCCAAGGTACACAGGGGTATGCGAGTACCGGTTTCTAGGATTACGGCTGGCCCCGCCCACTCGCCCGCCCACTCATCGACTCCGCCCCCTGCAACGTTTGAATTTCCTGCATGTTTGAGTTGCCTGCATGTTCTCAGAGCCAGGCAGGCAGGCAGGCAGGCAGCAAGCGGAGCCTTGCCTTGCCTTGCCACTGAAAAATGAGCTGTTCTGGGGTTTTAGGACTGTTGGGTCACTTTAACATGATGCCAGGCCTCCTTAACATGTTCTGGGGGTGCTGTGGAATACTGTTGCAACTGTTGGGTCAGTTTAAAATGGTCTGAGGCCTCAAAAAGGGCTTTTTTCATGTCCCTTCCTGCCACGACCTCACTTCCGGCTTATGACGTCACTTCCGGTGGGCGGGTCCCGACACGTGCCAATCAAAAGTGAGTACCTGTTCTTAAATCATTTAGATGACACCACTGGGTGGAATGGTAAACTTGGGTCACCCAGGGAGGGAAACAGGGGGCACCAGGTCTGGCCCACGGGCTGGAGTTTGGAGCCCCCTGCTCCAAATTGGCCAGAGGAATTCAGTGCTATCCTTTTCAAAGAGGTGCCCATTGTGGCACCCTCCTAGTCCGTCACCCACCCCCACCAGCCAGCTACCTGCCAGAGAAGCCTGCTCCATCGTCTCATGAGCTTGCCATTCATTCCTCCTCCCACGTTCAATGGAAATGGGGTGGGTCTACTCTTTCATCCTGAAACCATTTAAAACATGACAACCTCTGAAGTGTATACTTGGATTAGCTCGGCACCCCAGTTCTAAGCACCTTTCCTGGAGAGATGGAGCGGTTGAAAACAATGTGTCTCGTTTCCAAAGACATTTTTTTTTAAGGCTTAGGGCTTAGATTGCTGTTATTGCAACCCGAAGGGGAAACGAGACTCTTTAAGTTAATCTGAAGCCAACACTTTTTGTAATGCGATAATTCTATCGGGGGATGCTGAGCGCACACTCGGTGAACCCGGCTCCCCTGTTAGGGTTTCATCTCTGCCATTTAAGTAATCATTTCCTGTGACTTTATGAGCGGTTAGCCCTTTAAAAAGATTAACTGCCCCAGAATGTGAAGCAGAGACAATAAACACATTCACTCCAAGCAACTGTGCGAGTTCCTTTTTTGCTTCTTCCCAAAAGCCAACTTTCTCCTTTCTCTGGAGAGGCGAGCAGAATGAGGTGAAACTCATCATTATTCATCTTTTTCAAGGGCAAAGCAATGATCGACAGGGCTTAATGTGTATCTTGGTAGAATTGGATTTGATCCTCAGGGCTGGGCCAGAGGGCTCCTTTGTTAGATTTGTTAGATTCACTCTCTCGCTCGCGCGCTCTCCCTCGCTCTCTCCCCACTAACAAAATTACCTCATGGAGGCCAGCATCACCCCCCCTCACCCCCACCCCCAGCATCTGGAGACAATCTCCTGCTCTTGATTTCAGTCACATCAAAATCTGTTTAAATTGTCAACATGATGATTTGTGGAGAGACGGGGATTAAGCAGAAGAGAGATTAACACAGTTGTCTGTCTTCTTCGAAATAATACACCTGCTGACAGAAAGGGCACTCTTTAATTTACATAACTTAGTTCACCAGCCAGGCGCACTGCAGTTGTTATTTGGGTTGCTTTGAGCGATCAGTGGTACAACTCCTTGTGCACTGAAAACCTCGACACTCCATCTCTTCCATTTTCTGTCAGACTCCAGCGATATGCCCCCTCTCCCCCTTTTTTGTGTCCTCTCCCCCTTGTTTTCCCTAGCTGGAAAGCATGTTGTTGATCTCCATCTAGTGTGCACTTAAGACGTGTTGTAATTACTCCTGATTATACGATGACTCTTCTTCACTTTGCAAAAACAGATTTATGCTCTTCAGTTGCTTTTTGGCACAATGAGATTCAGAGTCCAATTATTCTAGAATTAGTGTGTTAAATGGTGTAGCAAGCAGTCGACTGTGTTGTAACAGAAGAAAAGGGACAAATGGATTGACAGAGGCACAAATATCTATATAGATACCAGCTCGATGGAGCTTTGTGAAATATGTATAAAAATTCATGAAAGGAAGGAATGGCTGAGGGTGCAATCCTAACCTGGAGTTAGGCTGGCACAGTTAGGCCAGCAAAGCTCGACTGGCGCAAGGGACACCATAATGCATGTTTGGACCACTCTCGGAGGGTACACGTCTGTGTGCTTGTCTGTCTGACTCCAAGAGTGGTCAAAACATACTTTATGGTGTCTCTTGTGCTGGGCAAACTTTGCTGGCCTAATTGTGCTGGCCTAACTCTAAGATAGGATTGTGCTCTGAAGGTGGGAAACACAATGGGGTGTGGAATTGGCAGCTCTTTCTCGTCATAGCAGCTGTCCCCAGTTTGCCTTGGGGAAGCTGTTTATATTAAGCTGTTGACCTCCGGGGGGGGGGGGGTTCCCCAGCCTATGGATTGTATCTATAGCTTATCTTCATCAAGCAAAACAATTTCTGCTTGTACAAAGAGGGACAATTTTTGCTGATCTCCCCTACCTCTTCAGCCCTCATTTCATAAGCTACAAGAGTCCCCCCCAACCCATAAAAGGAGTGGTCTTATGGAGAGGTACAAGGAGAACGAAGGTGGGGGCCAATGAAAATGGGACTTGTATTGGTAGATGTTCTGCTTGCGGAAGACAGGGATTGGATACCATTCTGTAACTCTGAATAAGCCCCATATCCTTCCTATTTCAATGGGAACTTTTCTGGGAGCAAATTAGTGAGAAAAAAAGACATAAATACAGTTGCTTGCTTGCTTGATATCCAGGTCCCAGTGGAGTATCTGTCTTAGTGGAACCATCCTGGTGGGCAGTGATCTCTCTACTAGCTGGTGAATACCCCAGGAAGCCCACAGAGCCCCCACAATAGGGTCCATGGCCCGGGAAGGTCAAGAACAACAAGACAGATGCAACCAGGCATGCTGGACTGGCTGCGGGGACACAGTTTTGGTGGCAACTAGCATCTGCTGGGGTCCACCCCTTCCACTGCAGTCCCCAAGCCAGCAGAGCAGAAGGTGGCATAAGGGCTGCTTGGCCCAGCCTCCAGCTGTGGCGGACAATAGCAATGTGGGTGAAATACAAGGAGGAATTGGGTCACCGAGGGAACAAGGGGCACAGAAAGAACAAAGGGTAGAAAAGGGCCGGGTCCTGTGATCAATCAATCACTAGTATTTATATACCGCTTTTCAACACAAAGTTCACAAAGTGGTTTACAGGCAAATAGTAACATTAAAGTTAAATGGCTCCCTGTCCCAAAAGGGCTCACAATCTAAAAGAATGGAGAACACCACCAGCAACAGCCACGAGAAAGACACTGTGCTGGGGTGAAGAGGGACAATTGCTCTTCCCCTGCTAAATATAAGAGGACACCACTTGAAAAAGTGCCTCTTGCCCAGTTAGCAGGGGTTTATCATGACTAAGCTTATCATGCCAGGAAGGGAGGAACAGGAAGGTCCAGAAATGGCCAGCTAACCTTTATAAGGCAGGAGCAGGCCAGGGATGAAGGCCAGTGGCGGCGAGGAGGCTGACTGGTGAGGAAGCCTGTGAGCCTCAGGCAGCGATGGGATCTGCAAATTGAGAAGGGGAACACTGGGCGGGACTTAGGTGGGACTTACACATGATTGGCAGCCCGTCCGCAGAGTTCCGCGGCTGCCCTGGCCTTGGGGGGGCTCCTGCTCGCTGCGGAGGACGGGTGGGGGGTATGCTGGATGCCTGGGAGAGCAGCGGAGGGGTGCGCCAACCAGGGGCAGCCCCCCCCGAGGCCAGGGCAGCCACGGAACGCTGTGGACGGGCAGCCAATCACATGGAAGTCCCATCTAAGTCCCGCCCAGCGTTCCCCTTCTCAATTTTCAGATCCCATTGCTGGCTTCAGGAGAATCGTTTCTCAGGTCTTCAGCTCTGGACCTATAAAGAGGGAGTCACGCCCTCTGACCTCCCGCCCTGATCTCTGGTGAACTTTGGTGAGTCCAACACTCCTGGGGTGGCAAGTGCACCTGCGGGGTTGGAGAAAACAAGAATATATGGAACAAGCAGCATATTCATCCCCAGTCCAGCAAAGTCTTGTAGGCACAGGAGTTCTGAAGGAACACAAATCTTCCCCACCTACCAAGGCTGACACTTGCATTTCAATGAAGACAACAGATCCACGTGCATCTTCCTTCGTACAGGCATAACCACTCCTGCCACCGGAAAACAAGAACAATAACCACAACTTGTATGCCCAGGTATTCCATGTGTGCAGCCCGAGCATACACGAGGCTCTGGGTCATTTCACATTCCTTCTGCCTTCCTAATCGGTGCTTTGTCAGTGCATCCTTAAATCTGCTCCCTCCACAACCTGATCTCTGCCTGATGCGTTTTCCATATGCCAGCTCAGCAAAACTAGGTCATTTAAGCAATATGAATCACCAATATGATAAGCAATATGAATCACCAGCAAATGGAGGCAGCCTCTTCTTTCCACCTGCAACCAGCATTTTCACGTAAACAGGGATTGAGATTGATGTTCCACCTGAATTTGAATTAAAAGGTGAAGCCATTCAGGGAATGCCGTTTCCATCACAAATGGTTAAAGTGGCTTATCTATTTTTATATATTCACATCATCTCTCGCCGCTAGGCACATCAGTTGAGTGATTAAATTTGCTGTTGGATTCTTCCCCCCCCCCTTCTGCTCATCAGTAAACCTTGTACAAAATTGGACAGTATACCAGTCGGATTTGTATTATACAAGAGGGAGAGATGATTACTGATGCTGAGAAATCTAGGTGTGCTTTTCTTCCTCCTTTTCCTTTGGCTGATTTGATTAGGAAGAGCAGGGTTCTAGAAAATAATGCCTTGAACATGTAAAAAGTCAGCATCTGTGGACCACAATCATAAGAACATAACAAGAGCCCTGCTGGATCAGGCCAAAGGCCCATCTAGTCCAGCTTCCTGTATCCCACAGCGGCCCACCAGATGCCTCTGGGAACACACATGACAACAAGATGCCTGCAACCTGTTGCCACTCCCTTGCGTCTGGCATTCTGAGGTAAATTTCTGAGGTAAATTTCTGAGGTAAATATGAGATAAATAAAACAGAATTCGCTATCCTGTCTGAGGGGAGGGAGCTATAATAACTTGCAACCCAACTTGGCCTTTAAGAACATAAGAAGACCCCTGCTGGATCAGGCCAAAGACCAATCTAGTCCAGCTCCCTGTACCTCACAACGGCCCACTAGGTGCCTCAGGGAGCAAATGAGACAACAAGATGCCTGCATTTTGTTGCCACTCCCTTGCATCTGGCATTCTGAAGTAGCCTTAAGTAATGTAAAGAGGTTGCATCACCCATCATGGCCTATAGCCCACAATGCACTTTTCCTCCAGAAATCTGTCCAATCCCCTTTTAAAGGCACCTAGGTCAGATGCCCTCCTAGAATTTCTCAACTGGCTGTAGCTGGGAATAGAGAAAGGCATTTTTGTTTTGAATCAATGGTTTAGTTAATCAGCCTTTTCGATGTGGGCCTGGAAATGGGCTGTCTGTATTAACCAGGGAAATGTCAGTTCAAGGCTATAGGAGCAAGCACTAATAAGGTTAATGACAAGCTGGCCTCCAAAGCAACAGATGGGCCAAGTGGAGTGAGCTCCTTAATGGCAATTATAATGCCTAAGGTCAATTGCAGTTTATCTTCATTTTTTTGCCTCATTTAAAATATTCCAAGGAATAATAAAGTAAGTTGAAAATTTTCCCTACAGGGAAATGAAATTTTATGCAGTGTTGTTTATTGAATGTCGATGCGCTTGGCTATAAACCAGGGATTGCTGCATCATGATGCTTAGTGCTGCAGGCACCGCATACCTTCGTCTGTTTGTTTGTGTGGCCAGGCAACAGTATCTCTCTCTCCCAGATTATTATGTTAAAATACCTCAGTCCACATTTAGGACGGCTGCTGCAGAATGCGGTTTTCTTTGCCACTGTTGTGCTGCATTGATGATCAAGCTAAGGTCAAGTGTCTCTCTTAAGCACATGCGATGTTCGTTTGAGAGGTGAACTTAGCAGAGGATGGAATGGGAGCAGTGGTGTCATCTAAATGATTTAAGAACAGGTACTCACTTTTGATTGGCACGTGTCGGGACCCGCCCACTGGAAGTGACATCATAAGCCGGAAGTGATATCATGGCAGGAAGGGACATGAAAAAAGCCGTTTTTGAGGCCTCAGACAATTTTAAACTGACCCAAGAGTTGCAACAGTATTCCACAGCACCCCCAGAACATGTTAAGGAGGACTGGCATCATGTTAAAGTGAACCAACAGTTCCAAAAGTATCCGAGAACAACCCCTGAGCAGCTCATTTTTCAGTGGCAAGGCAAGGCAAGGCTCCACTCACTGCCTGCCTGCCTGGCTGGCTCTGAGAACATGCAGGCAACTCAAACATGCAGGAAATTCAAACGTTGCAGGGGGCGGAGTCGACAAGTGGGCGGGTGAATGGGCGGGACCAGCCGTAATCCTAGAAACCGGTACTCGCGTACCCCCGCGTACCCCCTGCATGACATCACTGAATGGGAGCCAACAAATTAAATACCTCTCTTTAGACCAGCATTTCTCTACCAGTGGTACTCGTATCATTGGTGGTACTTGAAGTCCTAGGATTCCAGTGATATGCACAGGATCCTCACACTACCTGCAGTGGCGTCTCTATAGGGAGGGCAGAGCTCTAAGTTTTGCAAGGAGCCTTACCCTGTCATGTAAATCCCACCTCTCCCTTGCAGCTGTAGCCAATAAGCAACACCAAGATGTTGCTGTTCCCTGTGAGGATTGGCTAAAACGGTGCAGGAGAGGAGTAATTTCCACTGCAAGGTGAGGCTTCTTGCAAAACTTAGAGCTCTGCCCTCCCTATAGAGACGCCACTGACTACCTGCCACCTGGTAGCGAGATCTGAAACACAATGCGTCAAGCAGTGGTAGGAGGCTTGGCTTGGCAGGCAGGCTCCAGCGTGCACTTTTTGCATTCTTGAAAATACTCAGGATACAATCCAAATCTGGAGTTAGGCCAGCACAGTTAGGCCAGCAAAGTTTGGCTGAAAAAAGGGACACCGTAAAGTATGTTTGGACCACTCTTGAGTCAGAGAGGCCAGCACACAGATGTGCGCCATCCTCCCAGACTCCAAGAGTGGTCCAAATGTGCTTTACGGTGGCCCTTGTGCTGGCCAAACTTTGCTGGCCTAATTGTGTTGGCCTAACTCCTGGTTAGGATTGTGCCCTGAGTGTCATCACTAAGTCATGCATCACCTGGTGTGAGAACTCATTATAAAATGTAGGATGCTCAAGAAAAATGTAGGACATTACAAAATAAAAGTTAAAAACACACACACACACACACACACACACACACACACACACACACA
>JAJKFI010000010.1:15409512-15457562 GCA_029204185.1 Lerista edwardsae
ATAATAATAATAATAATAATAATAATAATAATACCACCTTACTTAGAAAAAAGTAATATAGCTAGTGTTCTATGAAACAGACACTGTTGAAAGGCTATTGGAAATGGAACACCAGAGTGGGAATCATTAGTGGATGAAATGTCCTGTCTCTTGTGTTCCAAATATCAAACTTCATTAGACTGAAGAATGTGTGCAAATTTAGTGAGACATTCCTTATAGTTTTGCTAAATTATGTACCAGAAGGCATTTCGAGAACTGCAGCATGAACTTTGCACTTGGATTTTCACATCAGACTAATATTAATGACATCTGATAGATGGCACTGTTGGACTGCTGATCAAACAGAATGAAAAAGAAGACATTCTTCACCTCGGTGGCCATATCTTATCTTTACTGGATTTTAAATCTATTTGTTATCCTTTTTTTCCCCCTCAAACAACTATTGCAAAAGCTTTGTCAGGGATGAATTTAGCAAATTGCTAAAGGCATAAAAGCAAACACACCTTTCTTTAAACACACCAGGAGCAGGGAACCAACCAAGGAGACACCTTTAGACAACTTTGGATAACAAAAGTGTACGAGCAGGACTCAGAGTGAACAGGGAGATTGCAGAGAGGGTAAATGCATGTTTGTATGAAATGCATAATACGTCTTTAAGGGAAAGTCATGCCTCACCAATTATTTGCTATTATCTGAGTCACAACCATTGTTTGTGTCCTGTAGATAGGACTGATCTTGTAGACCAGGAGTAAGGCTCAGTGCATATGGCAGGAGAAGGTACCAGAGGCATCACAAGGGTTTGCATCACCTGCTGCAAGAGCTCATTGCGTCACCTCCATGATGGATCTCATCCAGTACCAGACCAAACAGAATCAATTACAATCTCTTACACACAGCTGAAATGCAGTGGCAACACTAAGGTTGGTGCAATCCCCCATAACTTTGAGTGCAGTACTAACCTGCAGTTAAGCCAGCACAGTTAGGCCAGCAAAGTTTGACCAGCACAAGGGCTACCATAAAGTGTGTTTGGGCCAGTCTCAATCCTATACCCCAATCCTATACCCCAATTGCGCCATCCTATAGTGCAATCCTATAGTGCAATCCTATACCCCAATTGCGCCAGCGCTACGCTCTTGCGCTGGCCGAACGCTGTCGCAAAAGTGCTGTCAAGCACATCAGCGTGGGTGTATCAGTGCTGGATTGGCGCAAGCAGCAGCACTAATGCTTGGGCGCTGCCATGACTGCCAGCAGTGCCAGTCTTGTGCTGGTCGAGCGGTGGTGGTACGCGGTTGGCGCTGGGCCTCGCTGAGGATGTTCTAGAGGCATGCTGGGGGCATAACTGGGCAGCACAGTGGGTGGAGATGGGGGTTGTGAAGCAGGATGGCCATAGTGCCAAATCCTAAACCTGGTCCCTAGTCTCGGCGGCCCTAATTCGGGCCGCTCCTGCACACGTGCATGTGCACCTACATAACAGCAGGCACAGATACAAGCAGCTCCATTGGGATGACTAGGGCTTACGCAGGTGCAAAGAAAAAACCTCCCCTTGGCCTGCACTTTGCTGCTGCTCCCTCCTAATGGGCTTTAGGATACAGCCCTGTTATGTTGGCCTTACTTAGGATTGGGCTGCCCGTGTCAGGAGGATGGTGCAAGTCTGTGTGCTGGCCTCTCTGACTCCAAGAGTGGTCCAAACTCACGTTATGGTGTCCTTTGTGCCAGTCAAACTTTGCTGGCCTAACTGTTCCAGCCTAACTCCAGGATAGGATTATGCCCTTAATGTATTTATTTTAATAGATTACAGGTCATCCAGCAAATGAGTAACCAACCAAAACAAACTTGATGATGCTCACATAACAAAATAAGAGTTCTACTGTAGTATTAGGTCTGATATATGGAAATGAGAGCCTATTCGTACTAAGATCTCATTGGTTCCCTGATGTGTCATAGTAACACCTCATTGCTCTGTTGAGACAAAATATTTATGGAAATGTTGTGTCCTTTGTCAAAATCATGTGAGATTTGTAATGGCTCCACAAATATGGAATTCCCTTCCAGAAGAATTAAGAACTACACACTCCTTCGTGGCCTTTCGGAGAGGGCTCAAATCATACCTACTTCGTCTGGCCTTTGGATGATGGCTGGCTGGCTGCCCTCTGTCCCTCATGTATTTTGTCATAGTTTGTTCACTCCCGTGGTCAATTGTTTTTCCACCCTCCAAAGGGCCTGATATGAAGAATTGGGTCTAGCTTAATTCTTGTACATTCTCTGTGTTCCGGTTAAATCTTTAATGTTGTTTTAATGTGTTTTACTTATTGTGGTTACATTGTATTTTGTTGTTCTCTGTAAGCTGCTTTGGGCATTTGCTTCGGCATGGGAAAGGCTGGGTATAAATTCTGCAAATAAATAAATAAATAAATAAATTTGTTGGAGCTAATCAGAAGCAGCCTTGGAGAAGGATAAGCAATATTTTGAACAATGAATGAATGGCCCAGGCTGTTCTGTAGAACAGAGAGAACATGTGTATGCAGGACTGGCTCTAGGAGTGGCAGGGCCAGTAGTGAAATTCAGGGGGTTAGCCCAGGTTCTATAGAACCGGTTGTTAAATGGCCAGGCCCCGCCCACTCGCTTACCTCGGCTGGCTTCGGGTTGTTTTTTTTTTGGCTCCAGGTATGATGTCATAGAACTGGTTGTTAATTCATTTGAATTGCACAACTGGGCAGGGCCCAATGTGGGGCATTCCCATGGGGCCCCTCACCCTCTCTGTGGGGCACACACACACCACGAAATGCACTTGTGGTACTACGTGTGGCACCTGGAAGTAGTTAGTGGTGACATGATGACATCACCGCCAACTGCTTCCGGGAGGCCCATTTTGAGACATTTGGAGGCAGGGGCAAGTGGGCGGGCCCAAGGTAAAGCTGTTCTGCTTGCCCCACTGGCCTACAGGCTATAGCGATCCTGTCTGCAGCACAGGCTATCTGCTCACTGTACTGCTGAGGGGGCCCGAAAGAGCGGGGCCCAATGTGATGGCATTGTTCCTATTGGTTTAAAGCTGGCCCCCTGCATATGCAGCAGTTAATCTGTGGTTTGTAATCTGAGAAGCAGAGAGAGTTGTGTGTTCTTTTGTGACATGTTCTATATATAAAACAAGCAGTCCCATTTCTTGTGCATAAGCAAGAGGGAAGGAAAGATGGTTGGAGAGACAAGGCACCATAATAATCAAGGACATTGATTGGGGGGGGGGAGGACAGTGGGAGCCAGTGCTGTTAGTAGGATTTACAGCCCCCAAACAGTATGTGAAGAAATAACAGGCAGCCCAATCCTAACGAAAGTCCTGTGTTGTGATCCACCACGGCCAGTATAGCTTCCACTGCACCTGGCTTGTATTGGGAATAAGGAGCTTCTGGAGGTCTCCTCGGGGTTAGGGGAGGAACTATGTACATCTCCTTGAGCTCCTTGGAGGAAGGAGAATGAAAAAGGTTAAAAATAAGGTTCACCCTTATTTTTCAAGGGTGAAAAATAAATTTAAAAAGTCCGCATTTATTTGATTGCAGAAATCTGACCACAAAAGTCCTCCTTTGTATGATATCAGATGATATGAAGGAATGTTCCTAAACAAATGATGCTAAACAAGGAAATAATGCAAGCCAGGAAACAAAGCATCTGTCCTTGGGTACATAATGATGCTGTTGAGTAACGTGTACAATTAAAAAGTTGTTGTTATGCACAACTGGGATGGTGTCGTACATAAATCTGCATGCTGGTTGTGAATTCTTGATGGCTGCAACAAAACTGACAGTGAGATGGAGACTTGTTGAACATCTGTCGGGCGGTATTAATTCTGTCTCAACTGGGTCGTTTAGTCTCAGTATCCTCTTTATCTCTCCAACAAATTATATCCATAGCAAAACATTTCACACTAGGAGGGAGGAGGATCTGGTGTATGTTTTGCGAGGAGGGGACCACATAGCTCTATGATATAATTACCAGGTTTTCTGCCCCTGTATTGGAGGGGCATTGTTTATAATTTAGCCAAAGTCAAGAACGTTTTTGTCTCATGGATTTCAATGGGAGAACGAAACTTCATTACCTCCCTTTGGTGTGCCTGAGAAAAATGGTTCTACATGGGCATGGCATGATTTGTTCTTCCTAAAATGAAATAGTCCTAAATTTTCCTGTGAGCAGATGAAATAACTGGGAATACCTGTGGGGAATAAAGTGAAATGGAACCCAGAGCGCAATCCTAACCTGGAGTTAGGCCGGAACAATTAGACCACCAAAGTTTGGCCAGCATAAAGGCCACAGCAAAGCGCGTTTGGAGGGAGGATGGCATACGTCTGTATGCTGGCCTCTCTGACTCTGAGAGTGGTCTAAACATACGTTATGGTGTCCATTGTGCCAGCCAAATTTTGCTGGCTTAACTGTGCTGGCCTAACAGAGTTCCCTTTCATGGATCACTGCCTTGTCGTGGCAAAGGGGCTTGAGTAGCTCAATGAAGCTGTGAGCTATGCCATGTAGGGTTACACAAGATGGACAGGTCATAGTAGAGAGTTCTGACTAAACGTGATCCGCTGGAGAAGGAAATGGCAACCCACTCCAGTACTCTTGCCAAGAAAACCCCATGGATTACAAAAATAAGGCTAAACGATATGACACTGGAAGATGAGACCCTCAGGTCGGAAGGTGTCCATTATGAGATGATTAGATAGTGTCACTGAAGCAATGAACATGAAATTGGGTGAACTCCGGAAGCTAGTGGAGGACAGGGAGGCCTGGCGTGCTGTGGTCCATGGGGTCGCAAAGTGTTGGACACGACTTAGCGACTGAACAACAACTCAGAGTTAGGAATGTGCCCTAAGAAATTGTCAACCTAAAGAATATAAACTGTGAGTCCACTGGATTAAAATATATGTTGAATGGTCATGGAAAATATGTTTACGAATTTAAATGCTTCTTAAATATGGCTCTCAAACCACTGATGTTTATCGTATATGGCTCTTAACGTTAAGCAAGTTTGGTTATCCCTGGTATGAAAGATCTTGATGGCATTTCTCCTTACTCAACAGACAATCCTCTTTTGTTTTTTCATGGGCAACTTACAAGGCAGTTCTGTCTCCAAGCACTTTTGTGACCAGTTCTTCAATATTTAGGAGATGAATGTAATGAAAAAAAAAATTAAGTGTGCAATCCTAACCTGGAGTTAGGCTGGCACAGTTAGGCCAGTTTAGCTGGCACAAGGGCCAATGTAAAGCATGTTTGGACCACCCTTGGAGTCAGAGTGGCCAGCGCACAGGCATGCAGCATCCTCCCTGACTCTGAGATTTGTCCTAACTGGCTTTACTGTGGTTCTTGTGCCAGCCAAACTTCGCTGGCCTAACTGTGCCAGCCTAACTCCAAGTTAGGATTGTGCCTTAAAGTCTACTCACTTACTCGGAATAAAACGGATTGTGGAAGTAATCAGGAACTAATTGAATGCCAACAAGAATGAATCAAGGCAGACCTTTTGCTAATGAACTACTGTATAGAATGATGTATAAGTCAAGAAATTTATGCCTAAAAATTGACTAGAAAAACCTGACCCTAACTTATATTCAGGGGAACACACTAAATACACAGTAAATAATGTCACATGATGGGTGGATGGCTGAGCTGTTCCAAGTACTACAGTGTGTTTATAAGCCAGGGAGCTGCAGAGCTTTCTGAGCATGCTCAGCCTTGAGCATGCTCAGAAGCAGCTGAGGAAAATGAACGGAGTCCTATGAAAAACTGAGCCACATTGCATGTTTACTCATGAGCTGGCAGCTGTGCCATGGTGCATTCGAAAGGGCAGGTTGAGAGGAATGCAATGCTGCCAGAGTGGTCCAGATCCGATGAACATAGGCCCCAAAAACGCTTGAGAAGGAAGTTCTTCCCTCTAAGCTGAGAAGCGTTAAACCTTATGGAAAGCGAAACTGAGCTACAGGGTTGCTTTTACTCATGAGTAAGCAAGTGTTTACTGCAACACTTGAGCTGAATTCAGCAGGGCTCTTCAATCTGTGTGTGTGAGGACTGTGCATTCACGTGTGAAAGATAAACGGGCTGCTTGGAAAACAGGCAGAAAGCTATTGGGCAGGCTCTTTTCAGGATGAGCTTTCAGACCATGTGCGCTCTTTTGTTCCAGACAGCTGTGCTGCTGAGGTACTGTGCAAACTCTTGGGGGGGGGGAAGAGAAACAGGCTCTTTTATTACTCCCAGGCAGGTATGCTGCTCTTCTCTCAAGGCATATAAGAGAATCTAAGGGAAGAGGAGGCAACACCCACCCTACCTTTTTCTTTGTAAGAACATAAACCAACTTAGGGGGAGGGCGTAATGGAAATTGCGGAAGATGATCCCAAGGAGATAGGGAATGGTACCAGCAGAGGCCCCTTGTCCAAATCAGCCAGGAATTACAAGGGTAACCCTGTAATTACAGGGTTCACAGCTGCATCAAATTGGGGATAACAAGCATCCTGGGGATAAAATGAGCTCCTGATGGGGATGGGGGGAATAGTTGAGGCTGTTGGGACTGGGACTGTGGTTGGAACTAAGGTTGCTCTTGGAGACTGTGGGAATTATTGTGGGGCTGCCATGTCCCTGGAGTGACCAATTGGAGGAGGATGGAGGTCCTTTGTGGCTGAGCAGGTAAGCTGACTGCATTTTGCCTTCTCATGGGGGGTGGGGTTTAGTGGTTCCTTGTGTAAAACTCAAGTGGTTTTGGATGATAGAAGGGAAGCTAATTAGCCTGCCATGAGCATAAGGTTGCAGAGAGAGAACTTGGCACAACAGCTATCCCTGCAGAAGCCAGCCCAAGCCAATAAAGGGCTCTGCAAGCAGGTAAACTGAGCTCAACAGGGTGACATGCATTCCTTGGTTGATCCAGGCAGATATGCTTAATCAGTTCTAGCCTTGAGCAGTTTTTGTGTGTGCCTTGTTGCATTACTCCAGCAAGCATTCCCCTTTGTCTCTAATGACATCTGTTCTGGTCCCCATAGGCTGTCATTTTCAAAAGTGGGTCCCAGTGCTAAAAGGTTTGGGAACAACTGGTTTAATAGTTGCTTGTTATGTTGGTTTTATTTTGTTTTTTTCCTTGTACTTTAACAAATAGGTAGACTGTACAGTTCCTAGGTAACAATTACTGGTAGATGATTTGTCAGACTCTGGTGTTGGGTAAAAAGGAAGAAAATTATCTAATTCAAACAATTGCAGATGCCCCTATGTTTTCCGCTTGACTTATTCATGGGGCATGGCAAATTTCATGATTTTTGGCTTAAAACATAGCCTCGACTTATCCATGATATCGACTTGTACTCGAATATATACTGTAGCTATTGCCATAAATTCTAAGGGCAACATTGTTCTTTCTAACTTTTGTTTCAAGGAAAGGGTAAAAAAGGAGGTTTGTCACTGTGATGAATTTATTTCTCCTGGTCTTTTTTTTTTTTTTTTTTTTAAAAAACAAATTATGCTATGGTTTTAAGGATTGGGTTTGGTTTTCTTTGCCATTTCCTGAAGCCATTGGAGAAGAGTAACCCCTTTATTCTAATGACTCATCTAATTTAGGCTACAATCCCAAACATTCTTGATAGTAAGCCCCATTGAACATAGAATGCAATCCTAACCTGGTATTAGGCCAGCAAATATGACTGCCACAAGGGACACCGTAAAGCATGTTTGGACCACTCTCAGACTTGGGGAGGATGGTGCATGTCTGTGAGTGGCCTCTCTGACTCGGAGTGGTCCAAACATACTTTAGAGTGTCCCTTGTGCCAGCCAAAGTTTATGGTCTAACTGTGCCAGCCTAACTCCAGGTTAGGGTTGTGCTCTGAGTGGTTGTCTGCATTATGCTTTCTTCATCAGCCTTTCTGTGGGTGTATACTATCTGAAATGGTTATGGTGTATTCTCAGACAGGTCAAATTGTTTCTTCACTTGAGGAGGCTCACAATGGTAAGCTATGAGAACTTCATTTGTAGAGGAAGGTTTGCTCCAACCTGACAAATGGATTTCGACTGGCACTGATATGACACCAATGGGATACAACTCTGTCAAAACCAACTAGTGTTAATTTCTGTGTTATTGTAATAATTGGATGAAATGGGGCAAGGAATGTTTTGCTGAGCAAGTGAGCTTTGCTGTCTAACTACATTTCAATGTGTTGTAAATCAAGGTTGCAATGGGAATGTGTAGAAGTAGGACTCAAAAGTGAAGTACAGTTGGAGTTCTGTGCAGGTTCCTGCTTTATAAAGATCATCACATGAAAAACAAACACCCCCTTTCTTCAAGGAGACCTCCAGTCTGCTCCTATGGGCCATGAGACCCAGCTGCACCAGTGTTGGTTAGGATTAGGATGAAAGAAACATAATACACACATGATAGACTAACAATACAGTGGGCCCTTGATATCATGGAATTGGAAGGGACCTACATCTAGTCCAGCCCCCTGCCTGTAGCAGGACGTTTTTCTAGAGCATCTGTCAAGCCTCTGCTTGAGGGTCTCCAGTGAGGGAGAATTCACCACTTCCCTCGGCAATCTGTTCCACTGTCATGGAATCTGTTCCCCCTTATCGTCTAATTCTTCGCGATATCCAGCTGGAATCTCCTCTTTTGCCGTTCGTACCCATTGGACTGAGTTCTACTGTCAAAGGCAGATGAGAACAAAGTTGTCCCTTGTTCCTTAAGACAGCCCTTCAGATATTTGAAGAGTGCTATCATATCCCCTCTCAGTCTTCTCTTCTCCAAGCTAAACATACCCAGTTCCCTCAACCTTTCCTCGTAGGACTTGTTTTCCACCCCCCTGATCATCTTTGTTGCTCTTCTCTGAACCTGCTCCAGTTGGGCTGCATCCTTCTTGAATTGAGGTGCCCAGAATTGAACACAGTACTCCAGGTGAGGTTGCACCAATGCAGTTCCAGGTTCTGTCCCTGGGACTCCCTCTGATACTGAATTCCATGGGTACTGAGAATTGTGGGCCCACCCCCACCCTCTGGACTCGGCCAGAGCCAACCAGAGCAGAGCTCTGGCTGGGTTCAGAAGGTCATGGTGGGTAGGGCCAGCCTTAAGCCAATGTGACCAATGTCGTCACATTGGGCCCTGCCCTTCAGGGCTCCCTGCACCAGCACAACGTGTATATTGCCTGCAACTACAGCTGGGATCTCTATGGACTAGGTGAGTGGGTTGAGCAGAGCAGCTTTACCTTGGGCCCTCCCACCTGCCTTTGCCTCTGAACTGCCCAAAATGGGCCACCTGGAAGCAGTTGGCAGTGAGGTGGTCATATCACCACCGGCTATTTCCAGGTGCCATGCTTTGCATGCAGCACCACAAGCGCTGTTCTTGGGGAGTGGGGGACCCCGCAGTGAGATTGGAAGAGCCCAAAGGAATGTCCCACATTGGGCCTCACCACTCCTGGAGCTGGCCCTTGATGGTAGGCCCTTAGGAGGGGGGAGGGGGTTGGGGTTCAACAGCCACAGATCTTCAAATCTGCATATGCTAAACCTTTGGATAATGTGGGCCCACCTGTATATGCATGTATTTAGGGACACACAGTTGTGCTTGTTGTGGTCTATCTGGTTCAAGCTACATATTGCAATTAATACAGGAACTGGGCCTTTCAGTGCATGATTTTTCATTAAAAAAAAATAGTGCATGTGGGGAAACAAGTCTGGTCAAGGCTGCAATGGGTGCAAAGTGTTACGGTCCCCCATCCCATGACTACAGTTTCAATCTAGATCCTCCCCACTTTCTAAAAACCAAAAGTAACATAAGGAGCTAGCTTACTCATTAATCCTAATATGACCCCTGGCTGAAAGGTAAAAATCCCTTCCCTTTCTGAAGAGTTTCCAAGTTTTTCCCTTCAACTGGCTGAAAACCTATGGTACTGTGGTTTGTATTATGGAGCAGGAGCAGGGTCGCAGCTAAAGAAGTGTGTGTGTGTGTGTGTGTGTGTGTGTGTGTGTGTGTGTGCAATTGCACGGGACAACAAACGTTAGGGGGAAACAAGCTGAGCTGGACACTAGTGGCCAAAATGGTGAAAACCTTGCTATGTATGAACAATACCATCGTGTTATACCATTGGATGCGGAATTTAAAGCAGATTGCAATGAAACAAATCGGAGTGTAATACCTTCATTCTATCAAACGTTATGGCAAAAAAAAACCCAAGAAAATGAAAACACAACTGTGATATCACTTCCTGTTGTGACGTCACTTCCAGGGCATCATTTTGCCCTCTGCACTGGGCTACACTTTCATTAGCTATGCCAGTGTCCAGGAGTGACTGGTCTCATGTGACATCACTGAAAAGGGCAGGTATACCTCTTTTGTGTTTATATCATCTTAGTCTAAGACATATGTCTTAGATTAAGAGCATTAAGTATGAGCATTAACCATGAGCCTTAAGTATATGTATTTTTGTGAGTCAGTAACTTCATTAGGAGTGAAAAAACAAACAAGCAAAATTCCTTTCTTAAAGACCTCTGTGCCTTGCGGTAAATTTTTTAGTCATCAGCATTTTTTGTTCTTTCTTTGCTCAGTATGTGAGTTTTATTCACAGTTGGCTTCTAGTTGACACTGAGTATTCCTGCTTAAAAGGTCGGTCTCTCTCTCTCTCTCTCTCTCTCTCTCTCTCTCTCTCTCTCTCTCATATATGACATTTGGCTGTAAAATGTCCTACAAATGTAGCTTCTAAGTATTTCCTATACTGTCACATTTATATTTCGTAGCCAAATTAGCAATAAATATGACCATGGGTGTGTGTGTGTCAAAGCAGATGGTACTTCAAGTACATGGTCAGAGCTAGAACAGTGTTTCTCAAGCTGGGAATTGCAACCCATCAGTGGGTCACAACTTGATTGTTGAGGTTGTGGGTAAGCCATGACTAGGAAGTTGCAGGATATTATGGGGCACAACTGAGAGTGCAGTCCTAGGCTGTGCTGGAATAGCGAGGCTGGCGGGCCTGCGCTATATCCAGCCCAGCTTTTGGTGCACTGGGGAGCCTCCCCTATAGTTTCCGCAGTTCAGCACCTGCTAAATAGGTGCAGAGCCAAGGAAGATGCATGCCCCAAATTGAGGTCATACGGCCTGGGGACGGAGGCTTGGATGTGGCCTACTCATCGCATTCCAACCCCATCCCTTCCTTGGGCCAGCATGCCTACTGGCTCGCCCACCTAGCATCCAGTTCCTACCGCCCTCCCAGAACTGCCCTTGCACCAGGTAAGCCTGGCTGGTGCAAGGATGGCGTGGTCTTGGGCTGGCATCCTTGGGCCAATGCTACTGTTAGTGTCAGCCCAAGGCAACTAGTGCCGATGTGGGGTTGCCGGTCGGTGCCCCCATGTTGGTGCTAGTGATGTCAGGCCAATGCGAGCACATAGCATCGGACCAAGGCATTCCCTTAGATTGCGCCCTGGAAGTTGTTTCAGTATCGTGTGGGTGCGCAACCAGCTTCACTGGCCGCATAGCACCCTGGTGTGCCCCATCCACTCTCTCTTTCTTGCATATTAAGACAAAATTCAGACAGGAACAGGAAATGGGCCTTGTTGAGAATGTTAATCGGCCCACAGCGATGATCAGCTTTGGAAACGATGCTTGTCCAGCAAATGTATCTGTCTACGATCAATACACGTAGCATAAGGAGCGAACCCACGATCTAGAATTGCAAGAAATGGATAACATTGTCTCTTGTCAGCGTTTGCTGTCAGTGTTGCAATAAAGTGCATGTCTCCTTTTGAAAGGCACGCAAGAGAAGGCATAAGTAGCACAGCTCTTCATAAACCCTCGTAATTACATTTCAATATTGTTTTTGCATCTGTCTTGGCCAGAGCAATAAATCATCAGACCTTGGATGTCACCAAATGAAAATCTCACACAGACAACACACATCAAAAGCAAATTCTCACACGTGCAGCGACAATACCAACTGCCTAAATTGTCCATACAAAACTCCTTAATTTCTAGCAGAATGCTTTTTATTAGTGCCATTTCTCTGTAATAGCTGTACAGTAAATCTGCTGTTAACTGATACATTTGGAGCAGTCGTGAGTAGCAGTCAGGTGTTATACTTCTAAAACAGACTTAGCTTTCAGTTTGGGCCTTTGTCATTACGTAGCTTAATGACACATGTTATGGCCCTCAACCAGGAGAGAGAGGGAAAGAGAAACTTGCTTATTGTAACAAATATATGCTTTCAGTTTTCTAATCGGTATTCACTCAGCCATGTGTCTGTCTCAGAGAAAGAAAATGGCGGACTCTCTGACTCATATACATGAACCCTGTTGTATGTAGGAAATTGTAGATTACTGTAATAGACCTTGACTTTTGGCAGCTTGACTAGTTCGGCCCGAAAGCTCAACTTACAGGTGATGATGGAGAATCTGCCTATGTAGGGTCTTTCCCCACCACCTATAAAGCAAGTGGCAGTGATGAGTTTTACAGTTTTAGAACATCAGGCATATGCCAATGGAGACAATTCTTCCAAGATGTCTGGGATCCAAGCTGCATAAACAGGATTTGCTTGCATCTTTCTAGTTTGCCCCCTCTGCTGTATTAAAATCCCTAACCCCAAATCTCAAGTCAAGTCTCTACCCTCACGTCTCAAGTCCTTCTTCAAACTCTTGAGTTAAGATCCGAATCCCAAGTCTTAAGTCCTTGCTCAAACTCTCAGTTCAAGTCCTTGCTCAAACTCTTAGTTCAAGTCTTGAGTCTCAAGTCCTTGCTCAAACTCTTGAGTCAGGCAGGTCTCAAGTCGAGTCTCTGAACCAAATTTCAAGAAAAAAATAGAAGTGGTGCTGGAGTGTGTGTGTGTGTGGAGGAGTTGTAAATACTCTCCTGATGGCAGGCACTTCTGGTTGCCTGCTCCCTGCCACCCAACTGATTGGCAGTGATCAAAGTGCCGCAGGCAGCCTGTAGCCACTGGCCACAGCACAATCACCTGAACAAGGCAGAAATTCTCTGCCTCCCTTGCATGGATGATCGTTCTCATTTCTGGAACTCCCAGGAGGTCTTGTGGCTCAATGCAGAAGTGCTGGGATACAAATGAGTAGCTTAGATGCAAAAAATGGTTTTGAGTCCCAAGTCACTGTCTCTTGGTCTCAAGTTGAGTCCAAGTCATTGACTGATGGGACTTAAGTCCAACTTGGGAGCGAGTTATGGGACTCACGTCTCCATCACTGATTTGGCCCTTTTATTGACATCTTTTATGGCATAATCTTGTGATCTGCAGTAGTGTGAAATCCCAGCAAGAGAAAAAAAAGGTAACAGACAAGGACAAATCTAATTGGTTGCAATCAGGGATTCTGAGATAACTGCATCTAGTGTGATAAGCTCAAATAGGAAAATGTGAACATCTTCAAACTGGCAAACCTTTCATTCCAATCATGCCAGGCCTGCACTTTCCAGATGCCCTTAATGGAGCTAACCCAGGTCAGATGGGCACTACAGGTGCCGCAAGCTGACACTGACATGATAAAACTTCCACCGCAGATGGGCCTTTCACTTCAGGCTACACAAAAAAAAGCACATGGCATTCTTGCCGGAACAGGAGTTCATAACAGAATACTGAGGTTTGATGAAATGAGCAATTAGAGAGCAATGCATCCTTGATTCCAAAATCACCCAGGCAATCTGCTTGGAACTGGGAACCTAACAGCACAACAGAAAATTCCTTCTGCCGCACATCGAATTCGCCACAACCCAGCTACTTTCTTAATGTGAAATGTGCTCAAGGAAATGGTCCAAATGCAGCTAACCCTGAAGATTACCCCTATTCCAAAGGGACTTGCAATATTAGGACCTCTGGGGAAGACACAAAATAGAAGCCTGAAAGTGTGGACACATCCGATTCATGCGATTGGCTGACATGCTTGACTTTCTTAATATGATGAGAAAATCCCTGCTGGTTAATTAAAGTTTGTATGTCTCACTGTGCAATCCTAACCTGGAGTTAGGCTGGCATAAGGGCCTGCAGGTTAGGATTGAGCTCTGAGTATGTCACCCATGTCGATTCTAAGAGCTTCACAGAATATTTAACAGAGCTTCTTGAGGTGTCTGTTAGGGTCGGGGGAAAATGTTTGGTTTGTGAGGGAGTGGCAACAGGATGCAAATATCTTGTCCTGTGTTGCTCCCTGAGGCATCCGGTGGGACACTGTGAGATACAGAAACTGGACTAGATGAGCCTTTGGACTGATCCAGCAGGGCTTTTCTTACGCTCTTATGTTCTTATACTACCTCTGCTAGCCTTCATTCTAAAACCAGAAAATGACTCTTCAGAATGAGTGGCAATTGATGGGTTCATGAATCTTAAAGCAACAACAATTTCTTTTAATGCGATACCGAAAGCACAATCCTAAACTGGAGTTAGGCTGGCACAGTTAGGCCAGCAAAGTTTGGCTGGCACAAGGGACACTGTAAAGTATGTTTGGACCACTCTTGGTTGGAGAGGCCAGCACACAGACATGTACCATCCTCCCTGACTCTGAGAGTGGTTCAAATGCGCTTTATGGTGGCCCGTGTGCCAGCCAAACATTGCTGGCCTAACTGTGCCGGCCTAGTTCCAGGTTAGGATTGTATTCTCAGTTGCAGACCCAGTCAATGGGCCACTCAAGGACAGAGGAGGCGGCGGTCCACGCTCTCCACTGTTTCCCCGTCCCTGTGTTTTTTTTCCCTTTGTTCGGAAAAAAAAACCCAGCTGGGGAGAAGTGTGGAACCATGACAAGTGGAGGTGGGGTGGGGGTCTAATACTTGCTCCTATCAGGTTCTGATCATCCCCTCAAATCAGTGATGTCATTCAGGGGGAACGGACCAGAACGGGCGTTCCGGATCCTAACAGGCTCCGTGGCTGGTTCCGGGTTCCTGACAAGTGCCAATCAAAAGTGAGTTCCTGTTCCTAAATCACTTGAATGACACCACTGCCTCAAATGCTATTTCAAATAGAGAAAAGTTTCAATTTGCATATGGTGGAGGGAGGGAGAAGCCAATGGGAGCGGAACTGCTGTGGGGCACAGTCTTAAAGACCCTTGAGATTCCTTATTGGTAGATAGCCTCAAATGCTCAGACAACCAGGGCTACTAAGAGCTGGCATTGGACCAGGGGCGTAGCTAATGAAAGTGTAGGCCAGTGCAGAGGGCAAAATGTTGCCCCTGATGTGCCGTCACAGTTGTACTTTTGGTTTCTTTGGGGGTGTGTGGCCACAACTTTTCCTAGAGTAAAGATAAAATCTAGTTTATTTCATTGCATTCTGCATTAAATTACCTTTCCAACGATATATAATGTTGGTATTGATACATACCAAGGGGTTTTACAATTTTGGCCACTAATATCCAGCTCAGCTTGTTGCCCCCCTACACCTTGTTGCCTGGGGCAATTGCACCCCCCCTGCACTGGGCCCAGGTCACGATGACGGATTGCTCCCCTTCCTAAATTCTCCTACAAACCAAAAATGACTACAACTTTTATATTAAACAAGTTTTTAATTGACCGTTTTAACTTGGCACGAGTGCGATTGATACAAAAAGAGAACCTCTAAGAGTGTGGGATAATATGTTTTGTCATAGTCTGGCCCCCACCCTGGAAGCCTGGGCCCTGTGGATTTGCCTCCCAGCCCTCCTTAGGCCTGCAGGCAACCTCATTTTGGCCTCCCAGAATCCATTGGGGTTCTGCTATACTGCAGACGCCAGAGACCTTCCCATTGCGAAAGAGACCTCATAACGCACCAGAGACCTTCCCATTCTCAAAGGAAGGCTATCATGGGTGGTTGATAGACATTGCAGTGTGTAGGGTGTTAAAAGGTAACAATGATGTAATTATTCTAAACGAGGCCATTTAATTGAAGTTCTTTTCATTATCTGTGTCCCCCCTCCACCCTGGAGCGGATAGCAGCTTTCTGATAACACTTTCCCTTTCCTTCTTTTTGTATCCGAAGCCGGAACTCATATCTGATCAAGTTTGTCTTGTAATCGCTCTCTTATCAAGCTACAGTTTCCTATAAGATTAAAAAGTACTCGTAGATCACTGCTGCCTTATCTGCTAAATTGGCAACACTGGAAAGAGGCCAAGCATTGCATAATCTTCCCGATCAGCTTTATTCATTGTTAGGCAATGATATGGTTGAATATAAGGTGTTGATTGTGCCTGGCCTGAATAATGTTGGAGAATTTCACGAGAGAAGCCCAGGCGTTCATAAATGCTGGCTCATGAAATAAATGAAAACACCTTCAAGTCATTAAAACGTTCCCACAAGAGGTTTTGCGGCGAGGGGGGGAAACGAGAGTAGCCTATGCATCAGAGTGTACAATGCGACGGTAGAAGCCAAATGCCTTTCCGCTGATGAAGATCTTTCCACTTAATTGGGTAATGAAATTAAGGGGGCAATCCTATGCAGCGCTGGAATGGTGAGGCCGACTTGGCAGCACCATATCCAACGCTGCATAGGAGAGGCTGGAGCCCCCCCCCCACAGCAAGGGAGCGTGTGCTCCAGCGGTGTTATGCTGCCGGAATGCTGGGCGGGACATCCGGGTGGTCGACAGCCCCCCTGTCGCGTTCTGCAGCGTTACGCCGTTTGCGTAACCAATTACGCCGCTTTCGTACGTTACGCAAACGGTGCAACGCTGCGGAACGCGACGGGGGGGGGGGGCTGTCGATCACCCGGATGTCCTGCCCAGCGTTCTGGCAGCATAACACCGCTGGTGTGCTCCCTTACTGTAGGGTAGGCTCCAGCCTCCCCTATGTGTTCCTCAGATCTGCGCCTGCCATATGGCCACCTCCCAAGCCTGCCCAAGTCCTGCCCAAGTCCCGCCCCGCCTCCCTCCCTCCAATTCCCATCCTGATATGGGACGGAGCCTCCTTTGCACTGGCTGGCTTTGGCTGATGCTAGGGAGGCGCTGTGTGGGCGTAACAGGACCAGTGCTGCCAGCAGCGCTGGTCCTGTTGCCTTAGCACTGACACGGGGGAGGCTGCTAGGTGCCCCCGTGTTGGTGCTAAGGCTAATGCTGACGCAACGACACTGCATCGGCGCTAAGTGCCAGACAGCATGGTGCTATAAACCACCCAAGACAATTATAGCATAAACATAAATGGGCCGAGATCATTTGGGAAGATTAGATTTCCCCCCCCCCCTATGTACAATATATTGCTGAGTGTGCGAAGGATGCTCAATCCATGTATAACACCTTGTGATAAGGCTTCATAAAAACCAATATGTGCAACGTAGATGCACTGAGGGTGCAATCCTAACCTGGAGTTAGGCCAGCACAGTTAGGCCAGCACAGTTTGGCTGGTACGAGGGCCAGTGGTAATGCGCGTTTGGACCACTCTTGGAGTCAGGGAGGATGGTGCACGTCTGTGTGCTGACTCGGACAATGGTCCAAACATACTTTACAGTGTCCCTTGTGCCGGCCAAACTTTGCTGGCCTAACTGTGCCACTTCAGGATTGCTAACTCCACTTTAGGATTGCTGTCTGAGTTAGTGCCCAGAGATGGATCTAGCTTGGGAAAAGTGCAGCTACCAACAATTAGCAGGATGCTCAATTTATGTACGTGTTTCAACACAGGCTTGATTGCATCGTCCCTCTGATGCTGTATCATGAGGACCAAAGGCAGAAGGTGTGGTCTGATGGTTGAGCTGCCGGTAATGCCTGAAGCTAAACAGGAGAATCCATAGTCTTGTTTTTGGATGGGAGACAGACTGTCAGGCTGTGACAAGCTGCTGTGCCCCTTGTGGCAGAATGGAGTAGCTGATGAGCCGATTTGTCACCGCAAGTGAGAGTTGTGGGGCGTGTGTGAGAAGGCCAGCTGGCAAAAGAACGGAGTACAACTTTGAGGAGCTGTCCAGGCTTGATTGCTGAAGCTCAATGGCATACAGCCAGAGGAGAGAACCATACTACGAAGGCTACATCTGGGATTGCGGATTTAGTGAAGCACAGAATATGGTACATTTGTTTAAAAAATTGTATTTACAATTGTATTTATATATTTACATAAACATTTTATTTATATATTTATATATTGCCTTTCTGTTTTTTACCATTGTCCTGACTATGCTCTGCACTTTTACAGAAGCCACCCTCGGTGCTCAAGGTGCTCAAGACATCCCCTTTCCCCTGAGGAGACCCCGGGCAGCTGCCATGGCTCCCATTGGATGCACTGGTAGCCACTGTGGTACTGCTGCTTCTACAGGATCTGGGCAGTTTAGGATTGGGCTGTGTTAATGGTTCCCAAACTGTGAACCTTTGTGACCTGGGGAGCCATGGGAACCAGCCACAGAATTGTAATGCCACCCTTACCTGCCCTCAAACTCTGCTATTCCACCTCTTTCCTGCCCCATTCAGCCCCATTGGCCATCTTCTGCAACAGTGTACCTGCCTCAGTCCAGGTTGCCCTCTGTGGCAGTGTGCCAGAGCCTCCACCGCTATTTGCAGCAACACCCTCAAACTGGCCACCAGCATCACACTGCTTGAAATGTCATAAAGGCAGGCATGCTACTGTACATGCCTTTCCGATGTCACAAAGCCCAGTTTGGATTGGGCAGTTAGTTCATTTACTTCAATCGGCTCAAATCTATGTTCATGGTATCCACTGATACCAAATAGCTTAAATTCACATAATGTTCTTTCACTGGGTTGTTCCATTTGGCCATGGTAAAATACATTTTAGTCCTGATCTGACTCTACAAATAATTGAAAATGGAGCAAAGAAATACCATTAAATAAAACATATTTTTAACCAATCTGGAGGGGCTCTTATGTCCCCCAGATTCAGAGCAGGATATTCCAATTTTCACTTTCAGCTAAAAATCACCCATCATTCTCTATTCTCCTGTGCTGCCTCCCCCAAGAGAGAGTTTCTCAAGAGGTAGATTTTTCCCTGCTCATTTTGCTACCGACTCAGAGGTTGTTGGTTATTTTTTTTTGAAAGGTCTCCGCTTATTACAACTGTAATGACATAATTCCCTGAGCTCCATAATATAATGACCAGCATGAAGACAATTCCACAGAGAACTGCAGAGACTTATCTGGATCACTGCTAATGCTGCGACCAGGATGATTAAAATGACAAGTATACCTGTATACAAATGTTGTGAGTAGCTTTGTAGTGCCTGAAAAAGTCTACTGTGGTTAGGGATTTGAGGCTATGGCAGTGATTAAATCTCAGGGTAAGCCTCCTTTGATTCAGACATGGCGTGCATGTTATAAGCCAAGGTGACTATTTTTGATTAACTTGGAACCCTGTTTTAGTTACAAGAAGGCATTGGTATGAAAATGTCAGGCAGTTCAATCCTACGCTGTGTTGAAACACAGCTGCCCTGCTCCGTATCCAGCACAGGATCAGAACATAAGAAAAGCCTTGCTGGATCCACCTCATTGCAACGTAGGATGCAACCCTAACCTGGAGTTAGGCTGGCACAGTTAGGCCAGCTAAGTTTGGCCAGCATAAGGGACACCGTTGAGTATGTTTGGACCACTCTCTGAGTCAGAGAGGCCAGCCCACAGATGTGCACAATGCCCTGTCTCCCAAGAGTGGTCCGAACACACTTTACGGTAACCCTTGAGCTAGTTGAACCTTGCTGGACTAAGTGTGCCAGCCTGGGGTGTCAACTTGCGTTCAACATTGGGGGGGGCATAACCACACCTCTTGACACAGCCACACCCCTTGATGCACCCAACATCATGATGTCATAACATTGTGACATGATGCTGGGGCATATTGCCATGCACTTCACCAGCTTGCAGAGCAGGGAAGGTGTGCTTGTTCCCCCTGTTGCTGCTCAAGCTGCTTCCCAGCTCTGGGAGTCAGAGAAGTGCGCAGTTACTCCCTGCCACTTCCCCCTACCCCACTGCATGCTCATGGTTGGCTCTGCTCTTTGCAGGGGGTGTCGGGGGCAAGATATTGGGGTGGCACAGCCACACCCACAAAATATTGGGAGGGCAACTTGCCCCTGTGCCATACCCAAGTTGGCACTATTGGTGCCAGCCTAACTCCAGGTTAGGATTGCATCCTCAGCGGACTCTCCCATATCAACATCTGCTATAGAATCCATGAACATTTGCAATGTGACTTGTGTGATGCAGGTGGTTCTGGAGGGCTATTCTAGGGTGCACACTCAATCTGTTGGGTCTCACCATCCCTTGTCAACTGATGGTGTGCCTAGAGTCCATGCAACACTCCCCCTTCCTCTGCGGTTTACAAGGGAAGATTGGCAGTGGTGTGAAAGCTGTCTTTCTTGGAAGTCTGCCCGACATGACAGATCTTCTCGTTGAAGATGATGGTTCCAGGATTCCTTTGTATACAGTTTGGAAATCATCAAGATAAGTAATATATACAGCACACTCCTTTGAGTGCACATGTTCCTTTGAGCTGCTACAGCTCTGTGCAGGCTCTGAGTGTTGCAAATGTGCCATAAAGCACCTTTGAGGCTACCTGAGAGCTGGCAGTGCTGGCCTAAAAGTGTGCACCAGGCTGCGAGGGCCACATCCCAGCCCAGGAGCAGGTGATTGCACCAGGCAGCGCGAAGGTGTGGGAAGGGCTGCAAAAGGGCGGTTTGGAGGGGAGGAGGACAGAACAGGGAGGATGGAATGGGGGAGGATTGGGCTGGGGGGGGGGTTTGGATTGGTGGCGGCAGTACAAGCCATATCCTAATTCCCTTTTCTGACCAGCTCAGTATTATACTTGGCTTCCCAAATTTGTGTCAGCTAAATAGCTGGCACAGATCTGAGAAGCCCCATAGGGGCAGCTGGGGCTTTACTTGGGGTAAAGGGAAATTTAACCCCTTGCCCCAAGGAACCTCCAGCTGGCATCTAGGATGCAAGGGATTCAGCACAGGCCTGGCTGCTCAGCTTAGGATTGGGCTGCCCACTAAATTCCCCTTACTTCCTAGTAGTAGATATTTCCAATGTGACTTTCTTTGCTAAATACATTTTTTTTGGTCATGATGTAAGGCCAAAATTAAATTCGACTTTGGGGTGCTTAGATTACATGGATGATTCCAGAAGGAGCTTTCTCCCACTCGGTCCACCAGTAAAACCCTGTTTCAAAGTGACTCTGTCATTCCCTGCAATTGACTTTCTGTGCCTTTCCAAACGCACAGCTGATCAAATATTCCGCAGAGATAAATCATTGCTGATTATGGCAAGGCTCCTGTGCATCGGAACTCAGAATATATTATTTAATCCCCCAAAAAGTAGACCTCTGCCTTTTGCTGTTTGATGGAGGGAAAAAACCTATTCCGAACTGATGTAAGACACTTTCCGTTGGAAAAATAGTGCTGGAGTATGAACTGTACCACTTTTCATTACATATAATCATGCAAATCCATCCTAGCTCTATTGATGCTCCGATTTTAGGGCTCCGTATCGCAGATATTTCACAAGTTTTGCTAGGCTGAAAAATATATATGTGCTCCACTAAGCCAGGGATATTTTTTTTCATCAACATGGTTTTATCTGCAGCATAAATGTATATCGGCTTATTTCCGCTTCCTCTCCATGCGGCCGTTGCATGAAAATGTTGGCGGGGAGGAACACTCTGTATTCAAGACGCCATTAAAATGGCTTTTTTTAAAAAAGGCTGATTTCTTGCATTTGTCTATGTTTATGGCTTGTGCGTTGTAGTTGCATATGACAAATAGCTGACTATGTGCTGCAAAAACAGAGTCCTCAAAGAACCACAGTTTTGCTGTGCCACAAGCTTTTGCAGACCAGAGCCTAATCTGCCAGATGCTTGAAGGGAATATTTTTCTGTATCAGTGGTTCTCAAACCTTTTAGACCCAGACCCACTTTTTAGAATGGCATTTGTGCCAGGACCCACCGAAAGTTATATTAACCTATTTATTTATTTAAATAATTTATATTCCGACTTTCCCATGCCAAAGCAAATGCCCAAGGTGGCTTATATGGGCAGGGTAGTCTAAACCACCATTTTTCAATGGTGTGTTTTGTTTTTACAAATATACAGTATTTTAGCGGTATTCAAACTTTTTAGACTGGTACCCACTTTTTAGAACGGTACTCATGTTGGGACCCACAGGAAGTGATGTCATTAACCTGGAAGTGATGTTGTGGCAAGAAGTGACTGTCATTGTAACAAGCAGGAAGTGCTGTCATTGCAACATAATAAAATGATACTCCTGAAAGGCAAATGGGCATTCTTGGACTGCTGCAATTGTACAACCATGAAACATCCCTGAGAGAAAGCAAGATTAGGACAAAATATGATGTAAAAGCACTGAACTAAGAACAATTTTTTTTTAAACAAAAAACACCCTCACTTGAAAATTCAAAACTCACAAAAAGAATATAACAAAAGTAAGGTCTGCAGTTTCCAAAATGGCTTCTTCCAGTTTTTCATGACCCACCTTACATCAGGTTGCGACCCACCAAGTGGGTCCCGACCCACAGTTTGAATAACACTGCTGTATTCTGTGATTCACCGAATCCTCAGTTCCGGATGTAGCCTTCACAGTGTGCTTCTCTCTTCTGGCTGCATGCTTTCGAGCTTCAGCTTGCAATTGTAAGTCCAACCTGGACAGGTCCTCAAGGTGGTACTTCGTTCTTTTGCCTGCTGGCCTTCTTGCACACTCCCCGGCAACTCGCACTTGTCATAACTAATAAACTCATCAGTGCCTCCATCCTGCCACAACAGCTTGTCGCAGCCTGACATTCTAACTCCCATCCAAAAACAAGACCATGGGTTCTCTAACAGGCAGTACCTGTAGCTCAACCATCAGTCCACTCCTCCTGCCTTCCTTCCCATACCTATTTTTTTGCATTAAAGAAGATAAATTGTCAGTTTTATGCATGCCTTTTAGTAATGCACTGATGGTAAGTTATACAGTGGGCTTTCCTTATTCACGGGCTCAACACCCTTGGATTTGAATATCTGTGAATCCGAAGCCCACTACTAGAGGGCCTCGGAGACCTCCTAGACATGACTGAAAGGCACTTGCAGTTTGCCAGAACAACCTCCCCTGCAATGGATTTCACTGTCTGCAGAATTCTGTATACTTGGAGGTCCTGGAACAGATTAGTTGTGGATATTGAGAGTCAGCTGTAGTTTGGTGGTCGGTGTATACTGTTCCTTCCACCAGCCCACCTTTCTTCATGGGCCTAGAGCAGGGTGGGCTCTAGGAGTGGTGGGGCTCAATGTGGGGCATTCCTGTGGGGCTCCCACCCTCTCCGCAGGGCTCCCCATTCACCAAGAAGAGTGAGTGGGGTGCTGCCTACAGACTGTGGCACCTGGAAATATTTGGTGGTTACATGATGATGCCTTTGCCAACTACTTCCAGGAGACCCATTTTGGGCCATTTGGAGGCAGGGTCAGATGGGAGGACCCAAGGTAAAGCTGCTCTATATGTCCCACTGATTTACAGCCCATAGAGATCCCAGCTGCAGCAGCAGGTGATATGCTCACTGTGTTGGTGCGAGGGCCCCCAAAGTGCAGGGCACAATGTGACGACATTGGTCCCATTGGCTTAAGGATGGCCCTGGCCCAGAGTGCGGCAGAAATGAGCACTATCTCTTTCCCTATAGGCAAGAACATAGAACATAAGAACATAAGCCCTGCTTGATCAGGCCAAAGGCCCATCTAGTCCAGCTTCCTGTATCTCACAGTGGCCCACCAGATGCCTCAGGGAGCACAAGAGACAACAAGATGCCTGCATCTTGTTGCCATTCCCTTGCACCTTGCATTCTGAAGTAGCCTACTTCTAATGTAAGGAGATTGCATGATCCATCAAGGCCTATAGCCCACAATGGACTTTTCCTCCAGAAATCTGTCCAATCCCCTTTTAAAGGCACTTAGGCCAGATGCCATCACCAACTCCTCCTGTGGCAAGGAGTTCCACAGCTTAATTACCTGCTGGGTAAAAAAAAGTATTTCCTTTTATCTGTTCTAACTCTCTCAACACTTAACTTCTAGCGGAAGCAATGAATTGGGACAGATAATCCCCCAGAGATTGCCTCCTGTGTAAAAAACAAACACACACCTATTTCCTTCCCAAGTGTCTCGCAACAGAGATATATGAGAAGCTATAAAGGCCTAATTACCAGTAGGTAGTCATTCTTATTAATGCCTACACCTCAGGAAAAAGGGGGGAAATGCAATTTGAATCCATTGTAAAATGTAAAGGTGCTTTCAGTTGCTTTAAATTTATTTTGGGTGTTGTTTTTGTTAAAGGATAGTGTGTTTGAAAAGAAAATAGTGCTCTCGTTGTTTACTTCTGTATATTTTATTCCCTATTAGTTGCATATGAATTATGCACAGATGGATAAGTATGGAGCACACACTGAGAATTTTAACATTTCAAAAGACTTTCCTCATCATTATGGGAGGCACTGGTCGTCTATCTGCTTTTGAGAAGGAAATGCTGTAGCTCAGAATTCAACTGGAAGTTTTTAGCTTTTTGACACAAGCTGCCTTGATGGTTTGCTACTGAAGGAGGTTAAATGCTTGCAATGGATCCCTCTGAGAAATTATATAATTGGCAGGGCCCAGACGTGCTCTCCTGTGGCTTCCCATAGGCAAATGATTCCATGTTTTCTTCAAGACGAAAGAACTGAAAGCCGAGAGTTACCAAAGGATGGTAACTGACAGTTTTCTTAGACGTGGAAGGCATTGCTCTACGTCCATGGTTCTCAAATGGTTTAGACCAGGACCCACTTTGTAGAATGGCAGTCATGCCAGGACATCCACCGGAAGCAATGTCATTAACCTGGAAGTGACGAGGTGGCCAGAAGTGCCATTGGATGCAATCCTAGCCTGAGGTTAGGCTGGCACAGTTAGGCCAGCAAAGCTTGGCTGGAACAAGGGCCATCATAAAGCACATTTGGACCACTCTCGGAGTCGGGGAGGATGGTGCATGTCTGTGTGCTGGCCTCTGTGACTCTGAGCGGGGTCCAAACATACTTTACGGTGTCCTTGTGATGGCCGAACTTTGCTGGCCTAACTGTGCCGGCCTAACTCCAGGTTAGGATTGCACCCATCATCAAGCAGGGAGTGCCGTCATTGTGACATAATCAAATGACACTCCTGGAATGCAAGCTGGCATTCTTGGACTACAGCAATTGCACAACTAGGAAGCATCCCTGACAGAAATCAAGACGAGGACAAAATATGATGTAAAAGCACTGAACTAAAAACAATTTTTTAAAAACCCTCACTTGAATACTCAATCTGTTAACTCTCACAAAAGGAATACAGCAAGAATAAGGTTTGCAGCTTTCAAGGTGACTGCTCCCAACTTTCCGCAACCCACTTGACACCAGGTCGTGACCCACCACTTTGGTCCCGACCCACAGTTTTCTCAACATGGTTGGCGATACGTCATTAGCCCCAATGTGGGGGTGCCGACCAGCACCCAGGCATAGGAGCTACAGCACTCAGGCAGTGTATCTTTGTTGAGCATTTGGGGCCATTTGTGGCTGAATCTTTCTGGGGGGAGGAAGGCTTTGAGGCCAGCAGGATTTGGGGCTCAGTTGTTCTACCTGCCATGGCTGGAATTTGCCTCCAGACCTCTCTGTTATGGCAGTTTATCTGGGAGGGGGTGGTGCCTTATCTCCTTGAAGTGTATATTGGTCCCCCCTCCCAATAGCTATAGGACTGTGTGGTGGGGTCTGGTTTGCTGCTGCGCTGTGGGAGGGGGGCTTCCTGCTGCCATTGTGTCCAAACAAAAGCAAAAAACAAAAAGTGGGGAAAGAGGGAGATTGGGTTCGCTGTCCATTGCAGTTTGACCTGCTGCCTGTCTTTACCCTGTTCATGGGTAATTCAGAGGGTTGTCATGTCTCTTCACCCTGCAGATGCAACTGTGGATTTCATCAGTAGCATAACTAAGGGGGGGTTGGGGTACATTGCCCTGGGACTATGTCTTTAGGGGTGTCAGAGGTCTCCATAAGGCACTCCCTCAATGTACCCAGTGTATGTGTATACAATGATTGAGGTATTAAACATTGTTGGGGGAATGTTGGAGTATGGGGGTATTAACATTTTTTTTTGTGGCCCCAGGTGTCAGGTACCTTAGCTATGCCCCCGGGTTTGATTTTTCATAATAACCCCTGGGGTTCAGTGCCCTCTTGGGAGGGTTTTCCCAGATGCTCCCCTTCCTGATCTCTGTAGCTTGGGATGGTGGCAGCAGATACAAACTACCAAGATTCTTCCCCATTTAGCTGCTGGTTCGGTCAAAGGAAAGCAGGGAGCAGAAACACAAACCACGAGGCACTAAGCCCTTTTGGCCAGCTTGCCTTTTCCTGGGAGTCTCTTCTCCTTCCCTGACAGCCCTTTATTAACATACGTTGACAGTAGGATTTATTTAGCTGAACAGTTGCCATGGATAACACTCATGCTATTAAAAATAAACCCTAATATGTTGGTTTAAGGGTGAACTGCAGGCAAGGTAATTAAGTAGAATTAAAACATTTGTGTTTCCTGTCAAGATAACTCTCTTTTGATTGGAAACAAGCATTCCTTTGACATGCTCCAACATTTTGAATTAGTTAATATTGGCTACTATTAATCTTTGGGCTTTGCTGCAATCGAAGCATATCCGTATGCCAGATATATTTATCTGCAGGTTCAAATATTCAGGATAAGAGATGGTTTTACTTCAAGTAATATGAAAACATTGTATAGGACTGATTGCTTTGTGTATAGTAGGATTGCCTTGTGCAAAATCTGCAGAGTGATAACCTGCAGAGTTCTACTTACTTATGCGGTATATGGCAGACCTGTGTTATATTTCATAGGGAAGGGGAGCTGGTCTGGCCCAATCCTGCACTGATCTTGCATGTGCTGCTCAGGAATGGCTGCAGCAAACATGCCACAGAGTGCTTTGCCATGGCCCTGCACTCGCTGCTGTTGGTGCTGAGCCTTGTGTGGATGGATGGGTGCTGGCCTCCCGAGCCAGTGGGAGAAGAACCAGCCGCTGGACAGGATAAGTGCAATGCCCAGCAGTGGGGCGGTGGAACTGGGAGGATGGGTGAAACTGGGTAGAGGGAGGGCAGGGGACTGACTGCAGGGGAGGGCAGGGAGGAGGGCAGTTCAGGCCTGGGAAGGGGGTTGGATATGGAAACAGAAGCTGCCGCTAGATCGTATGCTTTGCCCTGGGCCTGAAAGCCCTACACAGGGCTACTTGGTTCTGCACCAGCCATTGAGCTAGTATGGATCGAGTAGACCCACAGTGGCTGTTATGGCTTAACATGGGAACAAATGTTCCCTTTCCTTGAGGTGACCACTGTATCATGCCCACGCGGGAGACAGTGGTGGCTTGGGCAGTCCCGTTAGAATTCTGCTCCCCATGTTAGCATCCATATTTTGCACGTGGAAGGTCTCAAGTTTGATCTTTGCCACTTCCAATCAATGTAAAGGCATTCAGGAAGCCGGGCTCTAAAATGCATCTCCTTGTGGTCTTAAAGAACTAAGAACATAAGAAGAGCCCTGCTGGATCAGGCCAGAGGCCCATCTAGTCCAGCTTCCTGTATCTCACAACGGCTCATTAGGTGCCCAAGGGAGGCATGAGTCAACAAGATGCTTGCATCCTGTTGCCACTCCCTTGCACCCGGTACTCTGTAGTAGCCTACTACTAATGTAAGGAGGTTTTTTACCTCTCTCCATTGTGAAAATTGCCCATTGACCCCCACTCTCTGTTTCCTGGCCCTCAACCAATTCTGAATCCATAAGAGGACCTGCCTTCTTATTCCCTGACTGTGAAGTTTGGGAACTGCAGCGTTTGGGGCTCTTCAGTCTAGAAAAAAGGCGCCTGAGGGGGGACATGATTGAGACATACAAAATTATGCATGGAAGGGATAGAGTCGATAGAGGGATGTTCTTTTCCCTCTCTCAAAACACCAGAACCAGGGGGCATCCACTAAAACTGAGGGTTGGGAGAGTTAAAACAGATAAAAGGAAGTACTTTTTTACCCACCGGGTAGTTAATCTGTGGAACTCCTTGCCACAGGAGGTGGTGATGGCATCTGGTCTTGATGCCTTTAAGAGGGGATTGGACAGATTTCTGGAGGAAAGGTCCATCGTGGGCTATAGGCAATGATGGATTGTTCAACCTCCTTACAAAGGTGGTGGGCTACTGGTACCGGGTGCAAGGGAGTGGCAACAGGATGCAACAGGATCTTGTTGTTTCATGCCTCCCTGGGGCACCTGGTGGGCCGCTGTGAGATACAGGAAGCTGGACTAGATGGGCCTTTGGCCTGATCCAGCAGGGCTCTTCTTATGTTCTTAAGTTTCTTCAGCAGCCTTTGGTGGGGGACTGTGTCAAATGCCTTCTGAAAATCCAGGTATATGATATCCACAGGTTCACCCACATCCACGTGCCTGTTGACCTTTTCAAAGAATTCCAAAAGGTTCGTGAGGCATGCTGACTTTCCTTCAGCAGTACTTGTTCCTCTATGTGTTTTAGGATTTTATCTTTGATGAGGCTTTCCACCATCTTACCCGGAGCAGACGTTAAACTGACCGGCCTGTAGTTTCCCAGGTCCCCCCTTCTCCCTTCTTTAAAGATTGGCATGACATTGGCTATCGTCCAATCCTCTGGCACCATGGCTGTTTGAAGGGACAAGTTGCATACTCTAGTTAAGAGGTCAGCAACTTCGTTCTTTAGTTCCTTAATTACTCTTGGGTGTATACCATCTGGGCCCGGTGACTTATTTATATGTAATTTATCAATTTGATCTAAAACATCTTCTTTATTAACCATTATCTGATATAATTCCTCAGTTAGGAAGGGCTGTTCGGGCTGCGGTATCTGCCCAAGTTCTTCTGCTGTGACGACGGATGCAAATAATTCATTTAATTTTTCTGCGATCTCCAAGTTCCCTTTTTATCTCTTCTTCCCCTCCCTCACCATCCAGCGGGCCAACTGCCTCTCTGGCAGGTTTCCTGCTTCTAACATATTTGAAGAAGCTTTTATTATTCCCCTTTATATTGCTAGCCATGCATTCCTCAAACTCTTTCTTGGCCTCCCGTATCACCTTCTTACTTGTCTTTTGCCAGAGTTTATGTTCTTTTTTATTCTCCTCACTGGGGCAAGACTTCCATTTACGGAAGGAAGCTTCCTTGCTCTTTACAGCTTCTCTAACTTTGTTTGTCAGCCATGCAGGCATCCTCCTAGACCTTGTTGAGCCCTTCTTTCTTTGCGGTATGCACTTCAGCTGGGCCTCTACTACTGTTATTTTAAACAGCCTCCTCGCAGCCTGGAGAGTCTGGACTCTTTTTACCTTCCCTTTCAATTTCTTTCTAACTAGCCTCCTCATCTGAGGGAAATTTGCCCTTTGAAAGTCGAGGGTTCTTGTGTCAGATTTGCTCTGCACTCTTTCCTGGACATGCATGGCAAACCCAATCGCAGCACGGTCACTGTTCCCCAATGGCTCAGTAACACTTACATCCCTAACTAGGTCCCGAGTACCACACAATATTAAATCCATTAAAAAACTATTGCTAGATAATACTAGGTTTGATGCACCAGTGTTCTATGAAACTCTGCTCCATATGCTCATCACTCTTGCCACATATTAGATGCCATGGTGACCACCTAATGAGGGTGAGAGAAGTGGTGGAAGAGCTGCAGGCAGCATTTCTTGCTCACCATGTGCCCGCTTGCCACATCAACTCTTCTCTGCCTGCCCTGCCCTCTTATAGCTACTGCTTTCACCATTGCCTCTTCTTCCTACTACAACACTAATCGTTTAAAAAAATAACAGGAAAAGGAAAAAGGAAGTCCATAGGGAGAAACTGTAGGGGTCTAGAGTGTCTCATAGGAGACACTCTAGACCAGGACTCTCTCACCCCAGTCCCTTTCCTTTTCCTTTTCCTGCGTTTGAGTTAGTGGTGGGAAGAGAAGGCTGGGGTGGATTTTGCTTTGTGGGGCCGGGGGACAGAAGCAGCCAGGCTCAAGTAGTTTTTTCATGCCTGCTAAATCAATGGGAGGTAGCAGCAGTTCACCTCAGGCACAGGAGGGGAGCTCGGGCTGGTTCTGAAAATATGAATCAATTAACTGCCAGATACTGGGAGAAGCTCTCTCATTTTCTTATCCGAGAGCTAGTCACACAGAAGGGGGTAGAGAACTCTGCGGGAGACACTGTAGATGGGGGATTCCAAATTTGAATGTGCTCTTACAAAGCAGGCAAAAACATCCTACTAGTATACCAGAGAGAAAGGTTTTGCACAGCCCTGATCTGCTGAAATTTTTCTCTGCTGCAATGGGGGGCATTTAAATATATATTTCTGCCTGCAGAAATGGTACAGTCCAGAAGATTACCATGGTAGTATGTCATGTATCTGTGCCTATTTAGCAATTATCATAATGTTTAAGTATTCAATTGTGCCTTGTTTCCCTTCCTTATCCTCATACTGTGTGATTGCAATGTTTATTAAAGCACTCTGTTCCCTAGGGCTCAAACCTAAATGCCCTCATGCCAGTGGCATGTGTGTACCACCAGCTAAAAGTATCGCAAATGTGCATGTTCGTCACACCGCGTGAGTAGCTGGTGCTGAGTCAGTGCCAATCAGTACTGGGCCTTAGTGAAGGGCAGATGGTGCTCCAGTGGTAAGTGCATTCAGGGTGGGGAGAGGCAGGGAGGAGATGGAACTGGGCGGAGAGGGGACGATTGGGCCTGCATGGGGGTGGGACAAGCAGTGGCCTCCACAGCAGGATCCTATACAGTGGTGTCATGTAGCCGGAACACTCCATCGGCCTAGCTCCGCCCACTCGCCGCCATTCGCCCCACTCCGTGATGGACGGGGTGCAGCGAAGCACCCGTGGCCGCGGAGGGGGCGCCTGCTGGCGGGGGGGAGGGGGGGGGGGCATGCCGGGTGCCTGGCGAGCGGTGGTGGGGTGCGTCGTCAGAGGACAGCCTGTGTGGCAGAACGGACGGGCTGTCAATCACAGGTTAGTTCCGGTCAGCGTTCCGGTTCCTAGAGCCTTAGATGACACCACTGATCCTATATCCCGCTTTGGGTCAGGTAGCCCAATCTGCATTGCTGAGACTCATGTAGCCCCATTGTAGGCCTAGACATGTACTCGTGGAAAGTGGATGAATGACCCCTTCCCCCAAGGAGACCCGGGCAGCTGCTACGGCACTCATATGAAGCAGTGGTAGTCATTGTGGTACCAGTGCTCCTCTGGGCGCCAGGCATCTTAGGACTGGGCTGTAAATTGTCCATCTTTCTCTTTGGAGAGATAGTATTAAGAAACTGTATGTCTTATTGTATTCATGAAAAAAATATATGCCAGACTTAGTAATCGTTCTGTTCGCCTGCTATTCTAAATGCAAAGCTTGCTGTAACTGTACTATTAAATTCCATTTCAAAGACGGTCCTGTGGGTATCTCTTGTCATTTTGACTAGTGGGTCTGCATAAATTCGTTGCTAAAGAGAAACTGTCTGCATAACAGTTGTCACACCCCAACCTCCCCTTAACAGTTCTTGGGAGACCTTTCGATGGCGCCGAACAGCGATAAGTTTCCTCCACGCTTTTTATTACTTTCTATTATATGAACTCAAGTGAGGGAAAGTGTTCACAACAATTTCACAACGGAATGAAGCGGCCACAAGCAGGTGGGGGTCTCTGTAGGGACATCAGGCTCTATGGCAACAGGACGTGATTGGTTTGTGCACATCTTGGGAAATCTCTCACTCCCAGTGCCTGAAATCAGTTTAACACCACACATACACACACGTACGCACGCACGCACGCACACACACACGTACGTGTGTGTTTGTGTTTGTGTGTGTATGTATATATGTATGTATGCATTAGGAGAAACTTTGAAGCCAAGAGACAAGAGGCTGATTCATACAAGCAAGCTGTGCTTATTTGCACAATGCCCAAGGCTTTGCATGGTCTAAACCACCATTTTCAATGGGTTTTTTAAAACAAATATTCAGCATTCTGTGATTCACCAAATTCAAGGTCCCAGATGTAGCCTTCATATTGTGGTTCTCTCCTCTGGCTGCGTGCCATTGAGCTTCAGCAGGCAATTGTAAGTCAAATGTGGACTGGTCCTCAAGGTCGTACTCTGATCTTTTGCTGGCTGGTCTTCTCACATATTCCCACATTGGCTAATCAACTCCACAGTGACTCCGTTCTGCCACAACAAGTATTCTGGCATTCCATCTCCCATCCAATAACAAGACCACAGATTCTCCTGCTGAGCGTAAGGAAGTACTTGCAGCTCAACTATCAATCCACACCTCCTACCCCCTATTAATATCACCCTGTTTCCCCAAAGAGATAGAGCAACTGTATTTAGAGCCTGAGAGGCTGACAGGACATTGACTTGACCCGAACTATCCAGGTGTTGAGCATCAGCCTGCTTCCCATAATTCACCTGCAGTGTTGGACTTTTTGTTTCCTCCAAAATATGCATTGCAGTTGCCAGTTTGGGTGCTTCCAACACTGACATTTTCAGAGCTTGGTCTGATGATGTCACATGATTGCCAACTTGTGGAAAATACAGTCAGTTCCTGCTACCTATGGATTTGCTTATCTTCAGGTAGCAAGATTGCTACTTACCTTGCACCATTCATGTTCTCAGATATCTGCAGACTCTGCTGCCTTTGGAAGGTCTCTTCTGCAATCAAGAAGCCAGCAAAGGCCTTCATAAGGCTGCAGAGCACTTCAAAATGGCACCCATGATACACGAGGAACCCTTTAAAATGGCTGTAGGAAACTTCTGAGCCTTTGATGGCCATTTTAAAGGACCCCACGCTAGTTCCATTTGAATTAGTGTCATTTGAAGAGCTCTCCAGTACCATGCTGGATTCTGCCATGCTTGTCTCCACTGGATTCTGTCCCTACTACTGGCAGGTAAGCTACCCTAACACCATTGATCCCATTGAATTAATGGTTCACTATCAGCAGATTTGCAGTCCACTGGGTTTCTAGGAACCTAACTCCAAGCAGGGAAGCTTCATTACACTAATGAAAGTGTAGCCCAGTGCAGAGGGCAAAATTGTGCCCCAGAAGTGACATCACAACAGGAAGTGACATCACAGTTGTATTTTTGTCTTCTCTGGTTTTTTGGCCATAATTTTTGAAAGAGTAAAAATATTGCACTCCTGTTTGTTTCATTGAATTCTGCATTAAATTAAGTTTCCAACGATATATGGCATGAGGGCATTATTCATACATACAAAGGTTTTCATGATGTTGGCCACTAGTGTCAAGCTCAGCTTGTTGCCCCCCTAAAGCATGTTGTCTGGTGCAATTGCACCCCTCTGCACTTCTTTAGCTATGCCTCTGACTCTAGGGAATAATGAGAACTGATATCAGGTCGCCATACACCAAGTGGGACCTGAACTACAGTTTGAGAAACATCTATCTAGCTGAAAGTAGGACTTGAAATAGCCATCTGTGGAAGCTGTTCTGGGATGTTTGCGGGGAAGTGTGCTGAACTCTCCACTAAGGACAACCCCGCTGAGCTCCAATATATGCATTGGTTCTGATGGAATTCTGTAATTAAAAAGAAATCATACATTGGTAGCAATGCATCTGCGCATCTGTATAGCAGCATGTGGTTTTGGCTCTTCAGAGGAAGATAAATGTGAAGTTAATGCTTAGGAAGAGAACAAGCCAAAATATCAATTGTGCATCAACACAGTTTTGTAGTTCAACAGGCTGTTAAAATTTGCATTGCTGTGCTTCACCCTTGGAATATATCCGATGCCTTTCGCAAAGACCTGATTTGTTCAGTAAATGTTGCACGGCATTAATCCAGTGCAAAGATGTAGGCATTTTGGAAGTATTTTTCAGCCCTAAAAAATAAGCCAAAAGGCCACGATCTAAAAGTTGTAAAAGTGAAATAAATCCAGATGCTTGGAGCTGACTTTCTAATGCACAGGAATAAAAACTGCGTCTCCTTCTTGAAATGATGTTTTTTTATCAGTTTTTTAGGGTGAGGAATTGTCCCACAATGAGAACAAAGAACATGAAATTGTGTCCATATTCTTTGAATTGTGGCAAGATTCATGCTTTTGGAATTGTTTTAAGGCAGTGTTTCTCACACAGTGGATTGGGACCCACTTGGTAGGTCGTGACCTGATGTCAGGTGGGTCGCGGAAAGCTGGGAGCAGCCATCTTGGAAGCTACTCTAGCTATATTCCTTTTGTGAGTGTTAATAGTTTGAATTGTCAAGTGAGGATTTTTAAAAATTTTGTTTTTAGTTCAGTGCTTTTACATAAGATTAGGACAGTGAATATTCTGTTGTAATCTTGCTCTCTATCTGGGATGCATTCCTGGAGTGTCATTTTATTATGTCACAGGGATGGCACTTCCTGCATAATGCTGTCACTTCTAGCTATGATATCACTTCCAGGTTAATGACATTACTTCCATTGGGTCCTGACATGACTGCCATTCTAAAAAGTGTGTTCCAGTCTAAAATGTTTGAGAATTACTGTTTTAAGGTACAATTGTACGCCATTATACACTGATTCTCTATCCACGGTTTCAGTTATCCATGGATACCATGGACACTGGGACTCCTATTAAAAATATAGAGGAACATTAAACAAGCCTCTCTTTTTTGTACCTTGTTGCAGCAAAACCATAGATGTTCCCTTATCTTTAAAAAGGCAACCCCAGTATCCATGCTTTCAGGTATCCACGGTGTGGTCCAGAAGAGAACCTCAGCAGATACTGGGGCATGCCTGTATACAAGCAGTGGAACAATTGAAATGTAAGAAATTATTTTTTCCCCAGTGTTTCTTCAAGTAATCAAATTGCATTGAATTAATTATTTTAGAAGTAATTATATTTAACTATGTACATATCATTGCCCTTTTTGTGTGGGGGAGAAATAAGTAATTAGACAACATTTAAGATCCAGCTATCTCAGAGACGTCATCCGGGCGCGCCAGGAACCGGAACGCCCGGATGATTGACAGCCCTCCGCCCCTATGGCAGAGGGCAGCCACGCCTCCCTGAGCCTCACAGCGCCCAAATCGCTCCATTTCAGAGCGATTCGGGACGCGAGGGAGGGCGGGTGGGCCCAAGAGCAGCTCGCCCATCCTCGGGAGAGGCGGTGTGGCCCGGGCCCGTCCGCAGAACTGGCGGAACGGCGTACCAGGCCGTTCCGCCAGGATAACACCACTGCGCTATCTTAGTTTAGACACATGGACAGGCCAATCCTAAGCTTCCCCAGTGCCCAGGGCTCAAGTACTGCCAAAATGGCTACCACTGAATTCTATAGGGCCAAGGAAGTAGCCACAAGTCTCCACAGGGTAAGGTTTTTCAAACCTGGAAATGCTGGAGTTCCAATTTTATTGAGAGGGCTTGTGTGAATGAAAGGGCTCTTTCATTTGTGCTATCCCTTTAAATAAAATAGGAAGTCCCATGCGTTGAGGTGCTTGAATACTGCAGGAGAAGCATGGCAGCGAGGTGGATGATCCATTTCCTGCTTGAGCAAGCGGAAAGCATAGAGTTATTATACATAGAGAGGGCATGACGTCACATACTTGAAGCTTCCGGGTATAACCCCGCCCCTTTCCCCCCCTTCCCGTTTACACTTTTTTTTCCCGCCTTCCATTTTCTACTGTAATATTTTTGAAATTCCGAACATTAATAGGGTTTGTTTTTTTGGGGGGGGGGTGAGTGTAGAAGTTTAAAAAAATACTCTTAATAGCCTAGAAGTGAAAAAGAACTACTCTCCTATTGACAACTGCTTGTGTTATACATTGAGAGATTTTAATGTAATTTTCCTACATATTTATCCGATTTTTGCCCACCCTCCCCTTTTTTACTTTCCTTCCCGTTCACACTTTATTTCTGCTTGTGTAGATTTCAAAAAATAAGCCTGTCAAAGCAGTGCAATCCGAGTTTACATAGGCAGCAAGGGGCATTTCGTCCGGTGTGTTCAGTAATATAATTACGCGGAATTAAACCTTGGAATTGCATATTAACTCATAATTAGGTTACCAATGATGTTTCTCCACAATCACACGTTGTTATTTTGGTAAGTTTTTACTTCTGGAGTACACAAATAAGCCCTAAACATCATGCGAAAACCCATTGGAAATAATTGGAATCAGCATTGTTTTGGGTATATTTACGTCACCGCTAACCCCGCCCCCTGGATTCACTCGCTGCCCTATCTAGATAATAAGAATGGCCACCCCTTGGCGGAAAGCGGATCAATGTGTTATGTGTCCATGGTGGGCTGGAGGGAGGAAGCGACAATCATACTCGGGGTGAAAGACCATTAGGAACTTGTTTATTGAACATCTTCTGGGAGGGGGGAGCATGAAGTCCTGGCATGCCGAATACTCCTCTGGCTCAGTGTGATATTCTAACTTAGGGTGCTTTCATCTCATATTGTCTCTCTTGGAACTAATTTTTCATGTTTCCATGGAAATAGAAGCAATTCCAGTTTTAAATTTGGTAACTAGATAAAGCTTATTCCATGCACATATGCCTTCAGCATATTAAAAAAACACGATGTGAGTTTAAGCATTTCTAATATAGCTTAAGCGTTTGTCAGGGATTTGCCATGCACAAGTTGTGATGTGGCAGAGATCAATGATCGCTCTGGCACAGGCAATGGTAGCCTACCAGTCTGTCAAGTGGGTGGCGCCATCGGTCTCTGCATTGTGGAACCGAAGGCCTCCTTCCTCCTCCAGAAAGAAGGGAGGAAGCAGCCAAGTTTGCTGCAGTCATATTTCAGGGAGGACTAGTAGCTATCGTTTAATGGGAGAGCACCATCTGTGTGTAGGCTAATTTATATTAGAATGACTGCCGCAAGTTTAACTATGGCAGAGAGAAAAGCATTGCTTTGATGAAATATGGAGGGAAGCACAAGAATAAAGGAGCCCCGGGATGGGAGCTTAATGACCTCGTTTTTTAAACATTTCTGTACGGAGGAGGGTCATGTTGTCTTGTGGCAGGAAGAGGCGATGGAGAGCCTGGAGTCGTTAGGACATGACATTAACATTGCATTATTTTACAGATGCACTTAGATCATTTTGGGGACAGAAATGTGCCTTTTTTTTTTCTCCGTTGACATGAACTTGCTTTTTATATATATAACAAGAAACCTCGCAAGGGATGTTTACCCCAGAACTCAGCAATAGTTCTGAGTTGAAATAGTGATTTTTTTTTAAAAAAAGTGTTCAAACCAATTTCATCTCAGTAATACACCAGTCATGCCACAAAGATCAGTATAATCATAAGAACATAAGAAGAGCCTAACTCGGCTGGCAAAAGAGAGGTTCTGGGTGTGGGGAGGGCAGGCGGAAGAACTGGGTGGGTAGGGTTTGAGCCAGTAGGTGTGCTGTCCAAGCCTATGTCCCCGGGAAGGTCCAAGCCTACGTCCCCAGGCCATGCGGCCCGGGGTGTGGTCCAAAAGACACCCAGCAAGGTGGAAGGAGGTGGAACAGGCTGTGTTAAAGTGGGGACAGAAGCAGCAAGCAGAAGCATGGCCACGTGCAGCCGCTGAGCTGGGAGGCTTACCAGTAGAACCCAGTCATTTACAGTTCTACTCAGTAGTCCCATTTGCACCAGCAAGGAGGCTTCCTTCTCCCAAGTAATGGAGCCTGTGGGAGCCATGAGGTTGGAGAGCAACGTGTGATTGCTAAGAATCCCCTCCTTCCCTCCCTGGGCTTCTTAGGCTCCAGCCAAATCCTAGGGAAAGAACACTTTAGGCTCTTCCTTCTGTCCTCCTTTGTCCAGTGATCATTGGTTCCTTCAGAGATGGACAGGAGAAGCTGCTCCGGCCTCCTTCCCCCACCAATGCAAAACATTAACCCTTCCCTGCATTCTGACTGGAACTGTTGGCTTCCAGATGGCCACTCGAGGTCTTTCACACTGCAAGCAAGCAAGCAAACAAAAAGTAATGAAGCACCCAGAAACGTGTGGGTTTTCAGACTTGAGTTTTTCAGGTTCATTCTCGAGTCAGTGTTTGCGTTCCTTTACACGCATGGCTCGAGTCTGCATGAGTCAGCAAAAAACATATGTTTTTGTGACTCAGAATCCTTTCCTCCACTACTTTTGGTTGACTTGCTTCTTAGGTCCTAATTTCAACCACTGCAAGGCTCACATGAGTATCATGAACGAGATTGAGCATAAGCAGGGATGAAAAGATCAGAGGACCCCATTTGTCAAAGAAGATGGTAATACAGTGTTATGGGGCCTTCACAATTATTAATTCCAAAGGAGCAGGAGCATCATTCATGCCGGCTGTATAGATTTCCATAGAGATAAAATGGAAGAATTATATGTATCCACCATGCCCCTTAAGAGTTTATAGAAACAATTCAGCAACCAACTAAAACTAATTACATCAGCCATTATCGATATGATGTTAAGATGTATAATTATAATGCTAAAGCGAAGCAGATGAGTCTTATGAAAATAAACATGGATACAGCCATAATGCCTAGGAAAGGGGCACGGCCATTGGGGTTTTATATTTCCATATGTGTTTATTCCTCACACTAGGTGTTCCCAAAGTGTATGTCATGACACCTTGGGGCATTGTGGCACTCTCATAGGGTGGGCTCTCCTACCTGTTCCCCAAGGAGCCACCATTTTGGAGCGCACAATCTTTCATGAGATTTGGGCATCACCATTTTGGATCTTGTGAGATTTTGTGAAATTTAAGATGGTGGCACTCAGATGAGCTGGGAAGAAGAGGCTACGGGGGGGGGCTTGTGACCCAAGTAAGTTTGGGAATCACTGCCTCACTCACATGTGCCATCCTTCCTCCAAGAAGGTCAGGGTAACCTGTGTACTTGTGTCCCCCTGTATCCATGGGAAATACATTCCTGTCCCTCACAGATATTGGAAACAGCAGATGAGGGGGAAGCTTATTTCCGTGGTTCCCTGTGCCCCTCACCCATTACTTTTTATCTAAATGACATTTGTGTAAAGCAATAACATGTCTTGCTTTAACCAAACGCTTATAGCAATACAAGCAGGCAGGTCTCCCTTTCTAGCCTGCAGGCTGCCTGCCTGCTATCCTTGTTATAGATTCTTATATGAGTGTGTGCATTCTCATGGTTTTAAAAGTAGATTACTTCAGAAATCCAGGTGCAAGGGAGTGGCAACAGGAAGCATGTATCTTGTTGTCCTGGGTGTTCCCTGGGCATCTAGTGGGCCACTGGGAGGTGTAGGAAGATGGACTAGATGGGCCTTTGTCCTGGTCCAGCAAGGGTCTTCTGATGTTCTTACATTCTTAAGCTTTCTGCTTATTTATTTGAAGAATATATATCCTGCCTTTCCCATGCCAAAGCAAATGCCCAAGGTGGCTTACATGGGCAGGCTAGTTTAAAACATCATTTTTTCAATGGGTTTTTTTTTTTTTTTACAAATATGCAGTATTCTTGTGATTCACCTAATCCTCAGCCCCATATGTAGCCTTCACAGTGTGGTTCTCGTCTATGGCTGCATGCCTATGGCTGTGTGCCGTCAAGCTTCAGCAGGCAATCATAAGTCAAGCCTGGTTGTTGTTGTTGTTGTTCAGTCGCTAAGCCGTGTCTGACTCTTCGCGACCCCATGGACCACAGCACGCCAGGCCTCCCTGTCCTCCACTAGCTTCCGGAGTTCACCCAATTTCATGTTCATCGCTTCGGTGACACTATCTCACCATCTCATCCTCTGCCGCCCCCTTCTCCTTTTGCTTTCAATCTTTGCCAGCATGAGGGTCTTTTCTAAAGAGTCCTGTCTTCTCATGAGGTGGCCAAAGTACTTGATCTTCAGCTTCAGGATTTGCCCTTCCAGGGAGCAATCAGGCTTGACTTCCTGGAGGATTGACCAATTGGATCTCCTTGCAGTCTAGGGGACTCTCAAGAGTCTTCTCCAGCACCATAATTCAAAAGCATCTATTCTTCGGCGCTCCGCCTTTCTTATGGTCCAGCTCTCACAGCCATACATTGCTACTGGGAAAACCATAGCTTTGACTGTGCGAACCTTTGTTGGCAGGGTGATATCTCGGCTTTTGATTAAAAGTCAAGCCTGGACAGGTCCTCAATGTCGTTTTCTATTCTTTGTTGGCTGGCTGTGTCACACACTTCCATGCTTCTTTCACTGTGTGGCTAATCAACTCATTAGCAACTCCGTCCTGCCACAACAGGTACTGCAGCTTGTCATAGCCTGACATTCCATTTCCCATCCAAAAACACGAGCACAGATTCTCCTGCTTAGCTTCAGGCAGTACCAACAGCTCAACCATCACTCCACACCACCTGCTTATTTCATTATAGCATTTTGTTAAAGACACGTTATTGTTTCATGCAATTTTTTTTATTTGGAGATAAAAAAAGATAATGGATACAGGGTGGGTGTGTGCAGCTACAAGAAATTGCAGGTAACTGGATTTGTGAGCAATAGGTCCACAGATACCAGGGGATGCCTGCATACTACAAATTCCTGCTTTAGAAAGAGTCTATCATGGCCAAACCTGTCTGCGGAAACAGAAGGGTCACAAACCTACACAATGAAAGTGTAGCCCAGTGCAGAGGGCAAAGTGTTGCTCCAGAAGTGACATCACAACTGGAGTGACATCACAGTTGTATTTTTGTTTTCTCTGGTTTTTTGGCCATAATGTTTGATAGAGTAAAGATATTGCACTCTGGTTTGTTTCATTGAATTATGCATTAAATTACCTTTCCAACAATACGGTATATAACATGGTGTCATTATTCATACATACCAAGGTTTTCACAATTTTGGCCACTAATGTCAAGATCAACTTGTTGCCCCCCTAAAGTTATTGCCCTGTGCAGTTGCACCCCCTGCACTTCTTGAGCTACTCCCCTGCTCCACATTGCTGATGTATCTCCCAAATAAATACATGAAATTAGATTTTGAATAAAAATTTCAATATATATTGTAAATAATGTCAATTAGCCAGATAATGTAAATAGTGGGTCCTATCTCCATAAACTCTGGGGTTAGCCCTGAATAGGATTGGGCTGTAGGTCTCCCTGAAAACAGTAGCAATTTACAACTGACTGTGCTTGGCACTGAGGTGAAAGAATCATGAAACACATTTCTATTGCAGCCTGAAAGCAAGAAATGACTTTATCTTGTGGATGAGGTGGAGAGAAGATGCTGGTCCAGGGAGATGCACAATCTCTTTTATAAGATGAGAATGAAAGATAAAGGGACATGTCCCAATAGCAATCAGTTGTTGGACCATTATGTTCTTCCTTTTGTTTTGCGTACCCACAACACGCAGTCCTTAATACACATTTATGCGTAATATGTGTGCAGATCCCCCTCTGTATTGTAGCTCTTTTTCATTGTTGTTTTATCGTGGCTCTTTATTGAATTTTCAATAACGTCTTTGCAAAACATAAAATACAAGCAAAACAGTTTTAGCCAGTGCATAATCACTTGTCTGCGGATAATATTTACATAAGTGTCTGTCTCCCCTCCCTATTCCTGCACTCCCACCAGCATTCACCATGCTAGAGAGGAAAAAAGGAAAAGAACAAGAAAATGACAAAGGGGGGAAATAGAAACCCCCTTATGGAGCCAGGAGCATCCTATGGATGATGGAGAACCTAAATAAGATTCAGGCCGCAATCCTAACCCGGAGTTTGTCCAGCACAGTTAGGCCAGCAAAGTTTGGCTGGCACAAGGGCCACTGTAAAGTGTGTTTGGCTCACTCTTGGAGTCAGGGAGGATGGCACATGTCTGTGTGCTGGCCTCTTTCTCTGAGAGTGGTCCAAACATACTTTACAGTGGCCCTTGTGCCAGCCAAACTGTGCTGGCCTAACTGTGCTGGACAAACTCCAGGTTAGGATTGCGCCCTCAAAATGTCCAAAGCAAAGACCCAAATCATTGTTCCCCACCTAGTCTCTTATTTGTTGGAAATTCTTTAATGGAGCGCATCCCTAGAACTTTGGTTTTATTTCCTGTAACCTCCCATGCTGATAATATAAGGGGCCTTCCTTATCCGCGATCTTGACCTCAATGGATTACAGGTTCTGAACACAAGGAAGGAGGGCCTCAGCGGACCTCCCAGACATGGGTGCAAGCCGCTCTGTTTGCATTTGGGAGGTCCTCTGAGGACCTACAGCGACGTTTTTCGTTATCCACAGAATTTGGCATCCATGTGGGGTCCTGGAATGAATCCCCCATGGCTACAGAGGACCCACTGTACATGCAAGATATATCTGTAAAGCACTACTGAGGTCCTATGAATCGGAGCACTTTGGTAGTTGTCCAAAAAACGGTAACCAAAACGGTGAAAGGAATGAAGATGTTCCAAGAGGCCAGGTTACTCTACGGTGCCCCTTCTTACAGGTGATAGTAGTTATTTTGCATTTTTATACTACATCGGCCAGGCTGCCTGTGAACGCAATCCAGACCCCCCTTCAGTCGATGCAGGCTTGTTGCGAATGAACCGTAAATCCCATTTGTGCCAGCCCTTCAGGGGCAGGGCTGGCACAGGCAGCTGCATTGGCCTTGTAATGCCAGAGCAAGCCCCCAGTAAGCTGCTCCTGTGCCAGCCGAGTTCAGCTGGTGCAGGGGTGTTATTATGGGTGGGAGGAAGACGGGAGGGAGGGCAGAAGGGGATGGGGGAAGGGCGATCCGGCAGGCAGGGCACTCCAGGGTAGAGTTTGGATGTGACCGTGTGGCCCTGATTCAGGCAGCTGGCATGTGCTTGGACTTGTGCCTGAACAACAGCGGGCACAGACCGGAGCCACCCAGTGGTGGTATCTAAATGATCGAAGAACCGGAACGGTGACCGGGACTCACCTTTGATTGGCAGCCTGTCCCTTAGGTTCTACCACCCTCCCGCCCACCGTGCGGGCTGCCCTCGGTGGACGTGCCCCACCGCCACTCGCTCAGGCACCTGGCGCGCCCCCACCCATTCCCCCCGGTGAGCAGACGCCCCCTCCAAGGCCAAGAGCCCCTCGCAGCGCTGTGTCCATCACGGAGCCGGCGGCGAATGGTGGCAAGTGGGCGGAGCTAGGCCAGATCAGGTTCAGGAACGGCCGTTCCGGTGCGTTTCCCCTGCATGACATCACTGGAGCCACCCCACTGGGGTGGCTGGCACCTGCCCTGAGATAAGGGAAGGCACATTCATTCCCTTCCCCATGGAGGCTCCAGCCTGCTCCCAACTTGCATTGGATACAGTGCAGGCTAGCTGGCCTGCCTGTTCCAACGTAGGTTCAGATTGCGCCTTGCGAGGCTTCACAAAGCCAACAACAACAATGACAATAAAAGCACCCCAGTTTGGGCAAAATACATTGGACTCTAGCAGGCTCTAAGGAGAACTTTTGAATATATGATGTATCAGGGCCTGTTCTAGCAATTTTGGTGCCTGATAGGAAAAAAGGCAGTTCTTTTCTGGTTATTTGGCTATAATGTTTGATAGAATATAGATATTTCAACGCAGTTTGTTTCATGGCATTCTGCATTAAATTCCACATCAAATGATATATAACTTGATGGTATTATTAGAAAATTCCCAGATTTTCCTAATTTTGGCCAGTAGTGGTATTACCCCCCCCCCCCGAGTGTGTCACATGGTGCAGCCCACACATCCCGCACCTCTAGCTAAGCCATTGAGAGAAAGGATTGGGGTGCCTGGGTATAGACACAGACGTTGCACCTTCTGCTCACTTTTAGGAAGCGGGAAGAGAATCAATGCCGCTTCATCATTGCTGCAGTGAATGAGGCAGCAGCAGCCTCGGGCTGAAGGGTGCCCCAAGCCTGCCACTCCCTCACACCTGACACACGTATCAGCAGATCATTTCCTATTAGGATTTTTTCTCCAGTTCCATTAGCATGAATGAACTGTTGACCAATATTCAGTGGCGTTACTACGGGCCGCTCCAAGTGACATGCATAAGGGGGTGACGCCATTACTGCCCAAAATAGCAAAATCTTGGTATTTTAGAATACCATTATATATCATTCAGTGCATAGTTTACTGCAGAATGCAATGAAACAAACCATGTTAAAATATCTGTATTCTACCGTGTTAACAGCAAAAAAGAAAAGAAAAAGAAACTGCCTTCAACACAACTGCCTTCTGAAACAATAAGTGGATTTCCTTAACTCAAAACTGACCAATGAAACTAAGGCCACAATCCTAACCAGGAGTGTTGCAAACACTGTCATGTTAATACTGCCATGTTATTTATCATTTGATGCAGAATTTCATTCAGAATGCAGTGAAACAAATTTGGAGTGTAATATCTTCATTCTATCAAAAGTTATGGCCAAAAAGCAAGAAAATGAAAACAACTATGATGTCACTGCCTGTTGTGACATCACTTTCAGGGGCATCATTTTGCCCTCTGCACCAGACTACACTTTCATTAGCTATGCCGGGGGGGGGGTAGACCTGAGGGGGGAGAAATGCGCTGACCTCCCACACTGGGTGATGCAAACCCTTATGACACCACTGCCAATATTCATTGTCAAGACTTGAAACTGGTTGGAGATCCATTTATTTTGCTGAGCAAGTTGACAATGGCTTCATCAGCCCCAGAGCTGCAGTTCTACCCAGTACTTTGTCTCCCACCTAGTTAATTCTCTTTTATTCAGGACTTGCTCCCTAGCTAAGATGTTTTCTCCCAACAAAAGCGGAAGCTATCTAACGCCAGCGAGATAACTCGGCTCTGTCTTTCCCCTATAGTTCTCCCCAATAAAGAAGGACAATATGGTAATTAGTATCACTTGAGAATAAAAATTGAAGCCATCACTTATGAATTTACACGTTGCTGACAGCTTTATTAATCTCTGTCGCTGCTGTCATTTGATAAAGAACAACATATCATAAAACCTCAGCAAATTGCCTAATTAGACATTCTGAGACTGCGGCTTTGCCACCCTAACAGGCAGTAATCAGGTAAAATAAAACATGTGCAGTGTGTGTGGAAAAAGGAAGTCCAATGAGAATCATCCACATTTGGAATAATACATCCACATCACAGTAGAAGGAAAGACGAAGTAATAGTTTGAAGCAGTGGTTCCTAAACTGTGGGGTGAGACCCATCAGTGGTTTGTGAGTCAGTTTCAGGTAGGTCGTGACGCACCTAGAACAGCCACATTGAAAATATGGGAAGATGGGATGCTGGAAAGGGGGAGGGCTGTGTGGTTGTTTTGCTTGTGTCAAGACTGTAAATAGGCTTTTTTCCCTTTCTTATTCACATTGTTATTGGAAAACAGCTGAGAAAGAACCAACTTATTGCTGCATTGTCAGGAAAACAGCTCTTTCAGCCATGACAGTGGGTTCCAGACAGATATTCTAAAAAGCTGACCTGGCATAGCTGACCTACGGTTTGAGAACCACAGGTCTGAAATGTTTGAGATGTACAAAATTATGCAGGGGATGGGTAGTGTGGATAGAGGAATGCTTTTTTCCCCCTCTTACACAACACCAGGACCAGGGGGCATCCACTAAAATTGGGTGCCAGGAGAGTTAGAACAGACAAAAGGAAGTATTTCTGTACCCAATGTGTAATGAGTCTGTGGAACTCCTTGGAACAGGATGTGGTGATGGAGTCTGGCCTAGATACCTGTAAAAGGGATTGGACAGGTTTCTGGAAGAAAATTCCATTACAATTTACAAGTCTTGATGAGCAACTTCCTAACTTTAGAAGTAGGCTACCTTATTTATGTATAAGGGTGATGCTGCGGGTTAAACCGCTGCTGCTGGGCTTTCTGACCGGAAGGTTGGGAGTTTGAGTCCATGCGACGGAGTGAGCTCCCATTGCTTGTCCCAGCTGCTGCCAACCTAGCAGTTCGAAAGCATGTAAAAATGCAAGTAGATAAATAGGTACCACTTTGGTGGGAAGGTAATGGTGTTCCCTGCGCTATGGCATATAATCACGCCGGCCACATGACCATGGAAGCTTGTCCTTGGATAAACACCGGCTCTACAGGCTTAGAAACGGAGACGAGCACCCTACAGTCAGTCACAACTAGACCATTCGGTCGTGGGGAAACCTTTACCTTTATCTTCTGGTAGTGACATCACTTCCTGTTGTGATGTCACTTCCGAGGCATCATTTTGCCCTTAGCACCAGGCTACACTGTAATTAACTATGCCACTGTTCCCCTCCTTCTGTTTCATGGGGGAGGATGGGAGGATGTGAAGTGATTGCCTGCCCCCTGCAACATGCCTCCTGGACCGATGGCCTCATGAGGCCTCATGAATGTGTACAGGGCATAGGTCAGTTATACTCAGAAGCAGAAGCTGAGCCTCCCATCACACTCTGAATCCGCACAGAGGAATCTGCCTCAGAGGAATTTTTTCAGAGGATACAAAGTTCTTGGGGCCTGTTATGATATTTGAGTAGTAATGATGACGATGATGTTGTGCATGAATGAATACTACTCCTGAGTGGTTTACTCAGAGATCCAACACTGATGATCACAGATAAGAAATAACTCAGAGACTTCTTTAACAAGAACTTCTGTATTACTCAAGTTAGTCTTCTTTACAACTGTTACAGCAACTTCAGCAGACTCTGTACATAACTTCTATTAATCAATGATCAGCTCTCATCCAAAAGACTTCTCTCAAGCACACACTCTTTCAAAACCCTCTCTGAAGAAAAAAAAATCACATATATTGTATCCCTGGTCATGTTTATATATCATCCAATCATTACCATCACATGACCATATCTCCGGGCAGATTCTCTTGTTACTGAGCAAATCTACATGTTGCCATTCTAACTCTTATTACTGGGCAGATCTCTATGTTACCACTCATATTCATATCACTGGGCAGATTTACATGTTGCCATTTTAGCTCCATGTCTCTAGGTAGAAACCAACCATACAGATCTGTAAATTTCTTCTGCCTCATTCCAATATCCCAACAGGGCCCCTTCCCTTTTCCATTGGATCATGATTTCATGTGAATTACAATATTTAAAACTAGGTTTCTGCAAACTATGGAAGTGAGAGCACAATCCTAACCTGGAGTTCAGCTGGCACAGTTAGGCCAGCAAAGTTTGTCCGGCACAAGGGCCACTGTAAAGCATGTTTGGACAACTCTCGGAGTCAGGGAGGATGGTGCATGTCTGTCTGCTGGCCTATCTGACTCACAGTGCAATCCTAGCACGCCCTTAGTGTTGACGCTACATGGTAGTGTCGACACGTCATCAGTAGCACTGACACGGGGGCGCCAACTATAAGCATTGTTTGGCGCTAGTGCTCTCAGGCTGACGAGAGTGCCGATGGCAAGCCTCCCTTGCGTCGACCGAAGTTGGTCGGCTGAAGGTGGCTCTGTTCCATTTCGGGATGGGGATTGGCAGCTGGAGGTGAGATTGTGGGCTGGGAGTAGGCCGGGCTCCCGATTTGAGCCTCACGGTCTCCTCGGATCTGCGCTTGCTGTTTAGTAGGCGCAGATCCGAGGAGCACATTGGGAAGGCTGGAGCCTCCCCAACGGTAAGGTCGTGAATGTGCCCTTGCTGTTGGGAGGCTCTACCCTCCCCAAAGCAGCACTGGATTTGGCGCTGGCCGGCTGGCCTTGCCAATCCAGCGCTGTTTAGGATTGTGCCCTCAGAGCGCAATCCTAAACTGGAGTTAGGCCGGCATAAGCTAAGCCATCAAAGTTTGGCCAGCACAAGGACCACCATAAAGCATGTTTGGACTACTCTCGGAGTCAGGGAGGATGGCTCACGTCTGTGTGCTGACCTCTGAGAGTGGTCCAAACATACCTTACGGTGTCCCTTGTGCCGACCAAACTGTGCTGGCCTAACTGTGCTGGCCTAATTCCTAGTTAGGATTGTGCCCTGAATCTTTGTACAAGAAGCTGGCAGAGGTACTATGTACGCCCTACGGATCCTGGTGAGACTGCAGAAAATGTAAGATTCCAAGAAATTTCTGGCTCCTCTCCTTTGGCTCCTGGGTCCCCTTTTTTGACTCTGTGCCTGGGTACAATTTACCCTCTGCACCCCCCTCATGGGTGCAGTCACACAGCCATGTAAAGATTGGTGCTTAGCCCTGGGGTAACCCAGACCATTGTGAAGAAGTATACTAGATAATGTTAAAGGAGCAGCTATAGCAAGGGAGATGTGGGGAAAACATCTCTCTCTCTCTCTCTCTCTCTCTCTCTCTCTCTCTCTCTCTCTCTCTCTCTC
>JAJKFI010000010.1:15461896-15512329 GCA_029204185.1 Lerista edwardsae
GAGAGAGAGAGAGAGAGAGAGAGAGAGAGAGAATTGGGGCTTGGCCTGTGACAGAAGCGAAGTCTTTAAGCCCCCTACTCTTCACAGTTCTGCCCCACTTCACAGCCTCCTTCCAGCAGCTATTTAAGAAATAGAACAAAAAACCCCCACTATTCTGCTCAATATGGAGATTGATTCCTTGTAGGACACAGCAGTAGGCCAGTCCATCCTTATTCCTCCCATCAAGTGAACCTCTCTGCTGCCAAGTGACTTTATGAGGAAATGGCAGCCAGACAGTATGTTCTGCCACTCTATGTGTGCTCCAGCAGCGATGCAGTTCGGCAGCCTAATCACTTCAAGCTATTGATGGATTGTAAGAGGCACTGTAGAAAAGCATAGACTTAGAGCACAAAACAGCAGGCGCAGATCCGAGCAGCCCCTTAGGGTGCAAGGGGAAAACCTCCCCTTGTCCTGTACTTTGCTGCCGCTGCCTCCTAATGGGCTTTAGGATACAGCCCTGGTATGTCGGCCTTACTATGTTCCACTGCTTAGGATTGGGCTGTCTAAACATATTGACTTGGGGATTACCTGTTATCTGATTAGCACAGTGTTTTGAAATAACAGCACAATCCAGAGGCATAGTTAAAAGAAGTGCAGCGAGGTGCAGTTGCATTGGGCAACAAGCTTTAGGGGGGCAACAAGTTGAACTTGACATCAGTGGCCAAAATTGTGAAAACCTTGGAAAAACCTTGGGATGTACGAATAACACCAACATGTTATAAATCATTGGAAAGGTCATTTAATGCAGATTGCAATGAAACAAACCAGAGTGTAATATCTTCGCTCTATCAAAGGTTATGGCCCAACCCCCTAAAAACGAAAATAAAACTGTCATGGAAAAATTGCAATTTGTTAAAGTTGTGTTTATTTGGAATAATACTGTCTTGTTATATATCATCCGATGTGGAATTTCATGCTGAATGCCATGAAACAAATTGGAGTCTAATATCTTCATTTGATCAAATGTTATGGCAAAAAAACCCAGAGAAAACAAAAAAAAAACAATTGTGACATCACTTCCTATTGTGATGTCACTTTTGGGGCAATATTTTGCCCTCTGCACTGGGATACATTTTCATTAGCCTCTGCCGCACTATAGCATGCAACCATTTCATGCTATGGATGGGGTGGGGAAGGGGGAACTGGAGGCAAACCAGTTGGCTGCCAGTGGGACTCTGCTGCTATTTACAGCATTGCCGATTTACTGCCAACGAACATTGCTGATTTATGGCAATGGAACATGGTGGGAAAATATCAGTAAATCCATTGGTAGGATTGGGCCATAAGTAGGGTTGTTTGAAAATGGTGTTATTTTTTCACAGATTTCATTATTTGAAAGGCAGAAAATGGTGTTGTGTGTTTTTATTCTAAGTTCTCATTCCAAGTTCTCATTTTTATTATTTTTAAATGCTTTGAAAGTGTACTAGGGACATGATACAGGTGATATAGTGTCAGCAGATGCAGCCACAGTATTATTTCTAATTGGAAAAGTCATCTATTTTAATTTCTGGAAAATGTCTTAAACACCCAAATGTGATGTTTTGTGTTTTTATTCAGATATTTTCACATGGAAAAAGGTGGTGTTTTATATGTTTTTTTAATATGTTTTTATATGCTTTTATATGTTTTTAACAACAACAAAAAGAACACCCCTAGCCATAGGACAAGCCCTGTTGGATCAGGCCAAAGGCCCAACTAGCTTAGCATCTTGTTTCCCACAATGGTCAACTAGAAGGAAGAGATAGAAGCCCCACAAGCAAAAGACATATCCCCAGAGCCATATTAACCCATGGCTGGGCCCCTAGTCTTTCAGGTATTTTGTACCCCCTCCGAAACTCCAGCCATGCAGGTGCTGCTTGTCCACAACTTGCTGACCACTCCCAGCACTGCAGGCCGGGTTGGGCCCTTGTGGGAGCTCCTGCAACCAGGGCAAGCAACAGGGCCCAGCTTGGGCCTTGTGGCCCAACATGGAGGAAGGTTAGGGTACAGGTAACAAATTGATGGGCCCTAGTTACTGTGGGACCTCTAGGCTTCAGCCTAGTCTGCCTCATGGATAATATGACCTTGCATACCCTTCTCTTGTTTTACACCCTGGCAACATGTATTCAAAGACAAATTGCCATATTGCCATTGAAGTGGGAGGGAATCAGCCAAGAAGGCGATTTCCTGAGCCCCTGTCTCTTTAAGCTCAGGAGCTATCAATTTGAGGTTTCGTTTCCCCGGCGTGCGTTACCGTCCTGTTATTGTCCCGAGGGACAGAGCCCTTCCCAGCCCAACTCCCTCGATCCCGGCCGGCCCGGGATCCCTTTTCTGTGGCTTACCAAAGAACCATTGATGGAAAAGAATGCCAGCTGGACTCTGAAGTTGCAGAAAGGGAAATACATTTCACTTACGTGTAGGATATCAGTAAAACAGACACAAATGCAATACGCCTCCAAGGAGACCACAGAACTTGTGTAATTTGTACATCTGGGCTTGATCAGTTAAACAGTTGAGCATGCAAATATGGAATTGGCAACAACAAATAAAAACATTGACAATCTGCTATTGGCAATTTTGGTGATGTGAGACATCTGATTGGTGGTCCTTCTTTGCTGCAGCTCCCCCTCCTCTCCAGTGTGACCCCCACCAAGGGTCAGGGATGGGGAAGTGATTACAAAGGGTGGTCAAATACATTTAGCAGCAACAATGGCACCAATATTAAGATAATAGGGTTGGCACATTACAATAGGGTTGGCACATTTAAACAGGAAGGCAGTATTTACACAAAAGCAGAAAGGAGACGTTTAAACCAGACAGATTTAGCCACAATCACTACTACTACTACTACTACTACTACTACTTGTTGTTGTTGTTGTTCGCTGGATCATGGAGAAAGCCAGAGAGTTCCAGAAAAACATCTACCTCTGCTTCATTGACTATGCTAAAGCCTTTGATTGTGTGGATCACAACAAACTGTGGCAAGTTCTTGAAGAGATGGGAGTACCAGACCACCTGATCTGTCTTCTGAGAAACCTGTATGTGGGCCAGGAAGCAACAGTTAGAACTGGACATGGAACAACCGACTGGTTTCAAATTGGGAAAGGAGTACGACAAGGCTGTATACTGTCACCCTGCTTATTTAATTTATATGCAGAGTATATCATGAGGAAGGCTGGGCTGGATGATTCACAAGCTGGAATCAAGATTGCTGGGAGAAATATCAACAACCTCAGATATGCAGACGACACCACTCTAATGGCAGAAAGTGAGGAAGACTTAAAGAACCTGCTGCTGAGGGTGAAAGAAGAAAGTGCAAAAATTGGCTTGAAGCTCAACATTAAAAAAACTAAGATCATGGCCACCACTCCCATCACTTCCTGGCAAATAGAAGGGGAAGAAATGGAAGCAGTGACAGACTTTATCTTCCTGGGGTCCAAGATCACCGCAGATGGTGACTGCAGCCAAGAAATTAAAAGACGTTTACTTCTTGGGAGGAAAGCTATGGCGAACTTAGACAACTTAATAAAAAGCCGAGACATCACCCTGCCAACAAAGGTTCGCATAGTCAAAGCGATGGTTTTCCCAGTAGCTATGTATGGCTGTGAGAGCTGGACCATAAGAAAGGCAGAGCGCCGAAGAATAGATGCTTTCGAATTATGGTGCTGGAGAAGACTCTTGAGAGTCCCCTGGACTGCAAAAAGGTCCAATCGGTCCATCCTACAGGAAGTCAAGCCTGATTGCTCCCTGGAAGGACAAATCCTGAAGCTGAAGCTCCAATACTTTGGCCATCTCATGAGAAGAGAGGACTCTTTAGAAAAGACCCTCATGCTGGGAAAGATTGAAGGCAAAAGGAGAAGGGGGCGGCAGAGGATGAGATGGTTAGACAGTGTCACCGAAGCGACGAACATGAAATTGGGCGAACTCCGGAAGCTAGTGGAGGACAGGGAGGCCTGGCGTGCTGTGGTCCATGGGGTCGCAAAGAGTCGGACACGACTTAGCGACTGAACAACAACAACAACAACAACAACTACTACTACTACTACTACTACTACTACTAGCACACTACTATGTGCTTGACACATTTGATTGCTTGATACAACAGCTATCAATGTGGTAAGTACTTACACAGGAAGATGCAAACCTTAAGAGTTGGAGTCTTCCCTTCCCCACCTTCCTTCTAATCCACCTTCCTTCTAATCCAATCATCTTGATGAGATAAGATTGACGATAGAGACAGAAGACAAAGGCAGGTACAGTCTTTAGACCTTCTCTGCAACATTTCAACCCCCCTTGTTCCTTTGTCTGCTGAGAAAGCACCATTTTCCTTTACAGACATCTATCCAGCCAAAATCTTGTTCCTTTTAAAACTGCTCCATGAGTTCCTAAACACAACATTTTGTTTCTTTTTCAAAATTACTTTAATGCTCCAGCCTTTTCTGTTGCTGCTTTAAAGTTTGGTGGGGAAACCTTTTGGCTTAGCCCAAAAAGACTTTCCAGGTGAGTTTAGTTCCTGGGCAGCTTAGAATGTAAATTGAGAGATTTAGGCAGCATTTGTTCTCACCATGCCTTTTGTCAGATATCCAGATTTGCATCAGAAGGGACCCTAAGGGTAGGGAGACATTCGAATGTCCCTTGGTGCCAATTCTTAATGGTCTGTATTGTCTGCATTATCTTGTGCTATCTCCCAAGGATCTGTGACCTCCTTGCAGGATAGCAGCTCATAACCCAGGATGAAATCCAAAATGGAGTTAGACCTGTACATGCTTAAGGGAAGGAGAGGGTGTCCTCAGCACTGCCCTCCCCTCGATGGGGTCCATACCTGTTCCCATCACTTCCTGGTCTTACCCCTTCCCAAGTCCTGCATTAGGTGTATCTGACTACACCTCCATCTGACCATCATAAGCATAGCAATCACAAGTTTTACTTATAGGCCAAAATAACCACAATGGGGTACAGAGCCACATTAAGGAGGCTCTCAACAGTTGGACTTTAGCCAAGAAGTGTTTTCCCACCAAGAGTTTCTGCTGGCTGCTTTTACTGTTGCCAGAACCTCTACTGTTTGCTGGTTACTGTGCTACCCTACAAGGGTGGTGTTCTTGTTTAAAGCTTTCGGCTTCAGAAGCTCATACAGTTCATTAAATCCAAAAATAGACACTTGACTTGTCCCACAAAACCATCACAATTAGCAGTCAATTATAGAATGGGAGCATGAAAGGCAGATATTGTCATAAAATGCTGGTAACCACATTCATTGAGTTACATGAGATATTGGTGAGTTTTAGTGTATTGTGGTATTGGCAATCAGAGCAAACAAAGTGCAAGGATTTTTTTTTTGTCCACTTTGTTCCCTTCTAAACTCCTAACTCTTTGCAAGACGCAAAAGGGCATTACAACCCGAGAGTTCTCACTGTATCATGGATTTAAAATCTCAGTCTATAATCCCCAAGACTGTTAAAAAGAGTTATTGGTAAGTCTTGATTCCCCAGGATCTATTTACAGCTCCATATAGTTAAAAAAGAAAGAAAGTGACTTAACTTCCATTTACACTGGTGGGAGTTGCATGTGTTTTTGTCCTCTCCCACAACACATCGAAAATGCATCCCCAGGTGCTTCAGAAGTGAAGATGAATGACTGAGTATCTTGGTAACTAAGGCTCCGCTGTAGCAAGCAGGTAGCTTTATATTTCATAGTCAGCACGAATACTGCACTGGCAACTGCGGAAATCAGTGCAGCTAACAGAGCAATGCATATGATGAATAGCTACTTTTAATGGATTATAATGAATGAATTTGGCATTGTCCTTTGAAGGGGTAGAACACGGTTGCTTTATAGATGACGGGACAGTACTAAAAAGCAGCACATATCAAATGAATGAAAAAAAAGGAGCCGTTTCAAAATTCATCGGATCCTTTTGGTATTCTGGAAGTGTATGAAGAGGCCGTCTTTCCTCTTGGCACTTAATGTACTGCTGGTCCTAGGTATAGCTAAGTACCCAGACTGGAACTTAATTTTCTGAACTGATGGCCAATGCGGTCATAGCCGACCAGTTTTATGAAACGCTGAGATCTTTGGGTTGTCAGAATTCAAATTTAATTTCCCAGAGCCTTGAGGTCTCTGTGATGTTCATGAAAGGACAGAATTTTGCTCATTGGCTAAGGAAGTTTCTCTTTTATGATTTTGCTGAAACGTTTGTCAGCATTCATCTCACACACCAAATTTGCCCACTTGTGCAGTGCTTGGTACAGTTTGTGTGAACGGATTTGAGTGATCCATCAAACAGTTGATTAAAATTTATTTTGACCCTCATCTGTGTTTCTGAGAGCACAATCCTAAACTGGAGTTAGGCCGACATAAACTAAGACAGCAAAGTTTGGCCTGCACAAGGAATACCATAAAACATTTTTGGACTGCTCTCGGAGTCAGGGAGGATGGCTCATGTCTGTGTGCTGGCCTCTCTGAGTGTGGTCCAAACATACTTTACATAGTCCCTTGTCCTGTCCAAACTTCGCTGGCTTCGCTTATGCCAGCCTAACTCAGTTCAGGATTTCACCCTTAGTCTAGATCAGATGTGTCAAATTCATATAATGTGTTGAATAGCATTCATGGCGCCTGCTGAGGGCTGGATGTGACATCGTATAAGCAGGAAGCATTCTTACGCAGAAACTCATGGCTCATTGAAACTCGTTTCACATCGAAATGCATTCTTTGTTCTCACATAGAAATTTGCAGACGACAGAAGGGAAAATGTGCAAATCTTGTTCACAATTTCAAGAAATGAGAAAGCCCAAATATCATACTTGGAGAGCCCAGTTGTATCAGGGGCCAGAGAAATTGCTTCCAGGAGCCTCATCCAGCATGGGCCTTATGTTTAACACTCCTGGTCTAGACGATAGTTCACCTCCTCTCATCTGGATCACCATTGACCTGACTGAGAGTCAAAAAATGCATTCCTAAACACGTTACAGCCCAATCCTATCCATTTGCCCCACCCCACCCCCTTCGATGCAGCGTTACCAAAATGGTGACTGCTGCATCCTATGGTGGGGAGCAGTTGCAGAGGTCTCCTCTAAATTAGGGAACGATTATTCCCTTACTCAGGGGGTAAACCCTACATGGTGCCTGCATGCCTGCATGTGGGTCTGTTTGGACCTTCAACAGCTAAATAGCTATCACAAACCTATGTTGCAGGTTTAGGTCTGGGAAGTCCTGGCGCTGCTGATCCTGCCCGCATTCCTGGTCTGATCCACCATCCCTGCCCTCCCTGCTCTCCCCTACCCCATTTCCCCCCTCTACTCCAGCGCCGCCTCTCCTGCTCACACCTTAATCAGCCAGCAGTGGGAGTTACAACGGTGCAGGCAGGAAAGTGCAGCCCCTCCTGCCAAACAGCTCATTAAGTAGCACTTCTGGGTGCTCCTGGAGGAGGCGCTGGTGGTGGCGGCTTTTTCTGGCTGCTGCCCCCGTTCCTTCTCTGGTAGAGGCTCCCACATGAAGAGAGGTGCCACTAAGCAAAAGGAATGCAGAGCAGCCAGACTGCAAACGTGCCAAAACATGTGATCTGGAGGCCCAGGCAGCCATTCCAGTGGTACCATGACCCCATGGCAAGTCTCACCCGGGGCAGGTGCCCACTAGTTATGTCCCTGCAGGCAAGCAAAGCAAGCAAATGTTTTGAAACATTTGCAGTAGAGTGCAAAATTGAAATCAGGACTTCTGTGGCACAGACCTGATTTCCCAAGCACTGTGTGTCACCACCGCCAGATTTAGAACGCAATCCTAACCTGGAGTGAGGCCGACACAGTCAGGCCAGCAAAGTTTGTCTGGCACAAGGGACACCATGAAGTATGTTTGGAACACTCTCGGAGTCAGAGAGGCCAGCACACCTACATGCTGCATCCCCCTTTACTCTGAGAGTGGTCTAAACATACTTTATGGTGTTGGCCAAACTTTGCTGGCCTAACTGTGCTGGCCTAATTCCAGGTTAGGACTGCGCTCTTAATCCAGGTCCCAGATGATAATGGAACAGTTTTTCCTCAAAAGTAGAGGGCAAAAATAGTCCTACAAGTCCATCCAAAGGGATTGTGCTGTAAAACAAAAGCCTTTTAACAATGGACCTGAATCTGCCCCAAATTTCCTTGCATCAGCATGCCAACATCTGTCTGCGACTAACTTTCATTCTGTGTGTCACTAACAATGGACTGAAACTTACATGGAGAATAAACCTTGTCAAATGTTGTATGGACATAATAATATTATGCAAAATGGATCCTCCCTTTGAAACAAAAATGGAGCCCATCCCTGCAGTGGAAGATTATTTCGAAATGCCATGTCTAAGACATAATCCATGCAAAATGGCTTAAAGAGCTCAAGCAGACATCCTAGAATCTAGTTCATTTCTATTCACCCATTCAAAACGGTTCTGAGCAAAAATGGGTGTCAGCCAGGCCAGATTATACAACCAAAAATAATAATCTCCCCTTTGTCCATTTGTAAGTTAGAAGAGAAATTGCTTTATTTATTTATTTTTCTTTTCAAAGCTTCAACTCCTTGAGCCAGAAGCTTATGGCATGACCCTCTCCAGGCCAATGAAAGTCAGACCTCTGCCAAGGTCTTTGCTTTGTAAGATGAACCCACTGAAATGGCACTAGTATTTGCAAGGCTGGTATTGATATTGTTAGCAATTGGACATGTGTTTTAGGTGGAAAATGCACAAAGAAAAAGATTGTGTTCTGATGCAATTATTCCAACATATAATGTTTTTTTTTTATTTTTATTTTGAACAAGGTCTGCCTTTCAGGTAGTGAAACCAAACCAAACCTTTTGGGTTTGCTGAGTCAAAAATGCTTAACTTGACTCTGCTGGTGTGTCACTCCCCCTCCCCCAACAAAAGAGAAACAATTATTTAAATACTCATGTTAAAAATACAGTCTAATCATGTGTAGGGTTGTCTATTATATAAACAACATCAAATCATTACAAATCATTACCAAAAACACAAATCATTTCAAAAAATTTTTTTTGAGTTGTTGGGTTTCGACGAATGCTGGTGTGTCACCCAAAATGTTGTGGCGTGTCAGCTTTGACACGTGTGTCATAGGTTCACAATCACTGTGAGGACTTTTAGCTAAATTCAGCACCTTGGCCAGCAACTTCAGATGTTAAAAGTTATGTGTTTTTGGTTCAGTAATATTGTCTTCCTGTTACCCAGACTCACGGCTTCTGTATTCCTGGCAGATGAGAGGGTGTTTTTTTTTTTACACTTACCAGCCTCAAGTGCAGGGGCCCTAGAGGGTTCTGGGAATCTGGGGAGTACTGTAGAGGTCTCCCCAAACCTTGAAACATGTTCAAAAAAGGAAAAAAAAAGACTCTTCCTGTTTTCATCACAAAACCAGAAGTGCCTTTTTTTAAAAAAAAAATATATTTGGAGGCTTGAGGTGCCTTCCGCAGGGCTTCCCAGACCCACAGGGCCACCCAGGACCCCAGTTCTTTAGCTAGCCTGGGCCCAAACCATAAAGGGCTTTAAAGGCCAATGCCAGAACCGTGAACTGGGCATGGAAATGAACCACGAATCACTTTGCATCCTGTGATTGCCAAATTAAGGACATTGCGGGCTGCGGGAATAAGGAATGCATATAGTATACTGTGGAATTCTGGGAAGAAATTGAGATCTATTTTGTGAAGTGTTGGAATATAGAGCAACTGTTTAAGTCAGGGACATCTGTCAACTTGGCAGTGCTGCCCTAGTTACTAAAGCATTGAAGTTCTCCTGCACAGCCAAAAGTGTGGCCATATGTTCTGCTTTCCCCCATCACAGTCTTGGCTAGCCGCATGCCAAGCCTTGGCTGCTTCAGTCACCGTTCTTGATGGACATCACGGGTAATGGGATTTGAACATTTAGCACTTTGGCATCAGCGCTGCGCTGAAGGTGGAGCTCATATTCTGAACTCCCTTTGCTTTGGTTCTTTATGGATTGGTCAGTCAGTGCCTGCTGAGCATGTTGCGTGTGGGAGAGCAGGCGTGTTGCTGCAGTGCATCGGCGATGTGGCCTTCAATGCCGAAAGGATCCGCTCACCCCCCCGGGCACTGGGCAACACAAAATTCTCCTGCCAGTTCCCCCGGAGAATGGTGGTGATGAACTGGGCAAAATAGCTAGTGCAGATCTGAGTAGCTATTGGAGGTCCTGCAGGTTCAGAGCTGGAATATGGCCTCCAATAGCTCTACTCAGATCTGCACTAGCTATTTTGCTGGCACAAGTCTGAGCAGATCTGGGGGGGGAGCACGTCGTGGACAAAATGGTTGTCAGGATATTGGCGGAGAAGCTTGGCTGATACCCACCCATGACATGCTGCCCCCCCCAGACTTTTGGGCTACTGGTACCGGGTGCAAGGGAGTGGCAACAGGATGCAAGCATCTTGTTGTCTCATGCCTCCCTGGGGCACCTGGTGGGCCACTGTGAGATACAGGAAGCTGGACTAGATGGGCCTTTGGCCTGATCCAGCAGGGCTCTTCTTATGTTCTTATGTTCTTATGACCTTGGATTCCCACCCCAGAACTGCAGAGCTGTTGGGTTGAGCTTCTTACCAAAAAAGCTTTAAAAAACCTGAATGACACATGCTAGCATGAATTTGAGACATGGAGGTGCGCTGATGCTCCAGTGCTAAGTGTCTGATTTGGTAGATAAACAGATGATTTAGAAGTGTCAGACTCCATAAATTGGCATTAATCATGTTGGCACTTATGAGTCAGCCCTTTAAAAGCGATTCATATTTTGCTTGCCGCGTAGACACACATATGTGTGTGCACAAGCACCCTATATTACTATTAATGAGCACAGAGCCTTTAAATGTTGGCATTTGGCTGATTAGAACTTGGCTGTAAATGAAACTGGAGCATTAGAAATCCAAGCTGCATAGGAGTCATGTGCCCTCCAGAAACCTCAGGAGTTATTGCCAAAAAAAGAAAGGAAGATTATTTTGCCTGAAGAAGAGAATGAATTACATATGTAGCGGAGCGGCTTTAATAGAGAAGGCTTTGAGGATATGTGAAAGGTATGATCAGAAGAAATTACTATAATTTTCCGGAAAAAAGGGAGCATGACACAAAAGGAAAGGATGAGGCAGCTCACAGCCCCTAAATACTTTTATCTTGACTTTCAGTCCCTTTCCTCTGTGGGAGGATTCTAGGACCAGTGTGCCTAGGTTTGCAGTAGTAGTAGTTTCTCCAGGATTCTAGCATTTCCTCTACACCAGAGATTCCCATCCTTTAGATGCCCAAGTAACACTCCGGCAAAAATTGGAATCGTTCTGGTCCACATGCAACCCCAACCCACCCCCTGCCCTGCACAGAAAAAGTACAATTAATGGTACAATCCTCACCAACTTTCCAGCACTGGCATAGCTGTGCCAATGGGGCATGTGCTGCATCCTGCAGTGGAGGAGTAGTCACAGAGGCCTCCTCAAGGTAAGGGAATGTTTGTTCCCTTGCCTTGTAGCTGCAATGCCCTTGCCCCAGCGCTGGAAAGTTGGTTAGGACTTCACTCTAAATTTGGTAGTCCGAAGGGGAGTGCTTTGGCAAGATGCTGGAAGTGCTGGCTGTGGGTTGTCCGTTCTCCACCCCCTCTGGTGGTCTGTGGTGAGCACGTGCTTGGTGAGATGCTGGAACTGATAAAAGGCGATCATCTTTTTTTCCCCCTGATACCGTGCGGGCCACTTCTCAGGGTCTCTTGGACCACCAGCGGGCCACCAGTTGGGAACCACTGCTCGACATTTTGAGCAGAACAGTTTGGCAGTTGCTCCATGTGAAAGATAGATCTGTGAAATGAGGCATAAGGAGAACCATTTCTCAGGCCTTCTCTGTGGTGGCTCCATTGTTGTGGAATACCCGCCCCTTAGAATTAAGAACAGCTCCCTCTTTGGCAATCTTTTCGTGGGGTCTTAAGACATTTTTCCCCCGAAGAAGCTTTTAGTTGCTGACATGCTGGCTGGCCTTTTTAACTGCAACTGTGGAATCCCTTGGGGCGTGTTCATTTTTAAATTTTAAATTTTACATTGTTTTAATGTGACTGTTTTAATTGTTTCCCCTATTTGTATCATTTTATCTGACTTTATTGTTTATAATTTTAATATTGTGAGCCACCTTGGGTGCCTCAATATGGGACAGAAAGGCAGGGTGGAAATCCAACAAACACCATTTGTTTCCTTTCCCCCAAACATTGATGGAGCATAGAATGGATTCTTCAATTCTGCCAACTCTGCCATTTTTTCCAGAATGGATCATAGAGTCCGTAATGAATTCCACAATGGGCACACAAAGCTAAGTGCACAATCCTAAACTGCTTAGGCCGGCACAAGTTAGGGAGGATGGCACATGTCTGTGTGCTGGCCTCTCCGACTCAGAGAGTGGTCCAAACATACTTTACTGTATCCTTTTTGTCGGTCAAACCTTGCTGGCCTAACTTGTGCCGACCTAACTCCAGGTTAGGATTGCACCCTAAGAGATATCCATAGATACTAAAGGGCTATGCTGACATTATTGCTTGGGTCAAGATGAATATGTGGTAGAGAGACAAGAGAAATTTGGGAAGCTCCGCCTCCATGCCAACATGGTCCTCTAGCTCCGCCCATGTAAGTACAGCATTTGTCTGCATAGACAAAAACTACACCCAGGAAGAAATTCTTGTTGTGATTGGGAACGTTAGGATTTTGTATTTTTTGATTTTTTTTTTAAGTGTAAGCTGTCAATGGTAAGGGAGAATGAGATAGAAATGTTTGCAGACGAAATATGAATGATGCAGACAGCTTCTTGATGTTGGACAAAGTACAAGGGTTGGTCTTTATTGAGCTCAAAAATGGTCATTTCTCTCTGTCTGAGGTTTTCATTTCCGGCTATCTTTGGGTCCATCCAGTGGTGGGATTCAGGGGGTTCGCCCAGGTTCTATAGAACCAGTTGTTAAATGGCCGGGCCCCGCCCACTCGCTTACCTTGGCTGGCTTTGGTTTTTTTTTTTTTTGGCTCCGGCTATGACGTCATAGAACTGGTTGTTAATTTATTTGAATCCCACCACTGGGTCCATCCCAATGGGTGCATTTGTGTGGGTGAGTCATCAAGAGGGTTGAGTCATGGTTCCATAGTTCTCTCATTGTTCCAGCAATACATGGTCTACCCCTGTGGTTCCCAAGGCTTTTAGCATCAGAACCCACTTTAAAAAATGACACTCTGTTGGGACCCACCTGGCTTTACATGACTAAAAACAAAAAGTTCCATCTTAGCAGCTGCTGAAGCCCCTGTTTTTATTTTTATTTCTTATCATGGTGCTTTCTGGAGCATTTGTTGAGCTGGTGTCCTAGAGAATCTGTCTTCATCGTGGGACTGTCAAACACATCCTTGGTGAGAAACCTGAGTTTATTGCCGCAATCTGTAGAAAAGAGTTGTGTGTTTCCACATCAGTTCAGAATTGGCAGTTGCCTTTTATTTGTGTTCATTCTGGTCTGGATACCTCGGTACATTCTGAAAACAATATGATTTTTCAAAGGAAAAAGAGGACTTTGTTTTTTTTCCAGATCCTGAACAGACATTAGAGACAAAAACGACAAACCTAGACAGATGTTCTGGGATCAGAAAGCTCAGCTCCCTGAAAACTTGAAAAGATGCTGCATCAGTGCTCTTCTTTCCTGATCCAATTCAGCCACTGCATTCACCAGGCATCCTTATCAGTAGTGGCTTTCCTATTCATGGCATGGGCTTATAACTTGCCCTGACAGTACAGTGCTATCAGAGAGAGAAGCAAGTTTACTCGAGGCCTGACTTGAAGATTAACTCTAATGTGCAGCTCATTGAACACATTTAATCTTCTAAATTCCCTGATATTGATTTGCAGAATGGAAGCTTATGTCTGCAGAGAGAGATGCATTGCTCTTGCTCAGAAGGGCAATAACTCTCACCTGTGCATATTGTAGACTTAGGCCCTCCCCTCCTCTGGTTCCTGAAAGGTTATAATGTCTTTAAAAAGTTTTTTTAGGTGGCTTCCTTGGTGTTGAGTGCGACTGAAGAAGCCTTGGCATAGACCAGGTGTACGAAATCTCCCCCGTGTTAAATGGCATCCTCTGCAGTTTGCTCTTTTACAAGTTGTTTCCCTGCACAATGTTGTGCATTTCTGCCTCCAAGGACGCTAGCAGGTGGTTTGGCAAATATTTGCCTATACAAGCCTCTGTATGCAGTACAGTAAAACGGATACAATTTCCTTCCACTACATCAGCACAAGGGGACACTTGAACATAAGAAGCAGTTCTTGTTCTCAAACTCTCTATTTTCAGGGAACCCTTTTCGTAGGAGGGAGTGTCTGCTGCAGTGGTGTAGCCAGGGGCAAATAATTTTTTTAACACATCATACACCTTCCTTCTGGAACTCCTCCTGGAGGCCTTCAAAAGGCAGAATTGCCTTTTTGCCAAAGTTTTTTTCCCTAAAAAGGGGCCTCCTGACACCCCCCTTGATGTGTGATACCTGGGGCAATGTACCACCCAGCCCCACCTTAGCTATGCCATTAGTCTGCTGAAGAACCATGAGGCATGTTCTCAGATGTCCAGTCAGTTTACAGGTCAGGAGTACAAGGCCTTGTTTGGCATGAAGTTACTCAGGGTGCCGCTTTGAAAACACCCAACTCTCTCCTCCAGTTGCAAACTGTGAGGACGACTGGTGAGCGAGCTTTCAGAAAAGCTGCCATGACTAAACTTTTCAACAAGGAACCTTGGATGCTCCCACAATGCAGGTTCAAAACTACTCCATTGACAAATCAAGGTTTTTCAAAACCTTTCAAAAACTCAAGGTTAGGAAATGCGGATTTCCAAATCTCAAATTCTATAGCAGTGGATATCTATAATGGAAAAAAAAACCCATAATGGTGGAGGGCCGGGAAGGGGGCCAGAGGGCCGATTTGGGTATGTGGTGTGCTCAGACCCATGCCCTCTACACAGTGGGCTCAGATCTGAGTAGCCCATAGGGGTGGCAGGCACCTACCCCGGGGCAAGGGGATGAACACGCCCTTCCCCTTGGAGGCTCTAGCCTGCTCCCAAGCTGCTCTGGATACAGCGAAGCCTGCCAGCCCGCCTGTTCCTGTGCAGCTTAGAATTGCACCTGAATAGTATGTCACCTGTATACATCAAAAGGGCAAAGGATAAATTACCCAATTTAAGGGGATGAGCATCTTCCTGAGACAGGTGAGGGGCCAAATCACTAACAAATAAATTGAACAGTGAAAGGGCCAGAACATAACCCGATTAAACTCCTTGATTAGTTAGTTTTGGAGCTGAGTGCTCCCCACATGATGACAATTTAACACAACAGCTGGCCCTGAAATAAAGCTTCCTAATTAAAAGAAAAAGTTGCTTTTCTAAACCTAACATTATCTAGTTTCTACCATAGCAGTTCCTGTCAACCTCATTGAATGCTCCTGTCAAGTCCAAAATGGCAGCATAGATGTGGGAATTTCTGGACGTGGTGCAACTGGAGATTATATGGGTCCTCTTCTAATCATACAATAATCATACAATAATAGAACCATAGATTTGGAAGGTACCCACAAGGTAATCTAGTATGCCTGTAGCAGAAAACCCTCCCAGAGCATCCTCTTAGTGCTGGTGCCTGTTGAGCCTTTGCTTGAAGATCTCCAGGGAGGGAGAATCCACCACCTCCTTCAGCAATCTGTTCCACTGCTGAACCATCCTTGCAGTCAAGTGGGTTACTGTGAGGTATTGGAGGCATACAGCGGTACCTATACAGTTGATTCTGGGGTGGCTTCTGAGGCCCATAGAATGCCCATAGTCAGGCACGCATATCGCTCCAGTCACATCCTCATACTGCCCATTTCTGAAACAGTTGTAAGCATAGCCTTGCTGTTGTGCACTGTCTTATGATGGCATGATGATGTACCTGTGTATTGGAAAAGACAGGAGATACCCCGAGGAGATAGGGAGTGATATCAGCAATGGCCCTTTGTCCCAGATTGGCCAGGGATTATAGGGTTAACCCCCAAGGTCTTTGCAAGCCTCAGGAGCACAGCTGTAGGCTGATGCCCCTGGCTATGAAGGGAGGCCAGCACAGGTGCAGATGGGCGTGGCTGATGAATTAAAGCCTGCCCCCGATTGGCTAGCCTCAGTATAAAGCTGGAGGCAGGAGCTGGAGAAAAGGAGCTGGATAGGTACTGAAGGACGGTATCTGGGAAAGTGCTGGATGAGGACCTGGGAAGGTGCTGGAGGAGGGCACCAGGTAGGTGTTGGATGGCTGGAGTGCTGGCTGGATGGATTGCTGGACTGATGGAGTGCTGGCTGGACTAACTGGCTAAGGTAAGCTCATTGTGGGGAATAACTGTTGTATGTCAGCCACGCCCCTGAAGCCACCAAGTGGAGGAGGCAGTTGTGGCTTGGGCAAGCTGACTGCCTATTGTTTGTTGGTGGGGTCTGTTGGTGCTAGACTTAGTTTGGAGCTAAGCCAGTGATGAGGGCAGTCTGGAGGAGGCTGGCCAGCCGGTGATCCCAAGCAAAGCTGCTGGAAGCGAGGAGGCCCAGTGGATGAATGAACCCCCTCCCTCTTGCCTATCTCTGAAGCTGCTCTGGAGGGGAAACTAGTTAGCCTAGTGTGGGCATTAGAGCTCTTGGGGTGGCCCAGCAGGGAGAATTTGGCGGAACAACCTGCACACAGGTCTGGCCCAAGCACAAGAGGACTTGAAGCAGGAGCAAATCCTGTGCTCTTTTCTCCAGAAAACCACATTGGAATACAATCTGCTTCCCTACCCTCTTCCCTTGCTCCTTCCTTACACAGTTCCTAAATAGCTGGCATAGATCTGAGTAGCTCCGTTGGGCAGGCTGGAGCATTACTCGGGGTAAAGGGAAGAATATTATACTTATTAGACCTCCAGTCTGCTCCTTACCTGCACTCATCCCAGCAGCACCAGCGCAGGCTAAGACTGGGCTACCCCTTTGATTCAGCCTTGACAAATGTGGCTGGGCATACATTGGACCTAATGTTTATTGCTGGGCAACTGAATGGCAAACTGGATGTATAGAACAACACTGTGGGCTTCTCTTACTGCAGTGTTTCTCAAACTGTGGGTCAGCACACATTAGATGGGTCATGAGCCAATTTCAGGTGGGTTGCGAAGCACCTAGTGCAGCCATAATTGAAAATATGGGAAGAAGGGACACTGGACAGGAGGAGTGCTATGTGGTTATTTTGCTTGTGTCAAGGTTGTAAATAGGCTTTTTTCCTTTCTGATTAATTTTGCTATTGGAAAATGACTGAGAAATAACCCAACTGATTGCTGCATTTTCAGGAAAGCAGCAGGCTCTGGCATCACAATGACGGCACTTCCAGCCATGGCTTCACTTCTGGTGGGTCCTGGACAGATTGTCATTCTAAAAAGTGGGTCCCAGTATTAAAACATTAGAGAACCTTTGCCTTACTCAGAGGCGGATCTACAGGGAGGGCAAAGCTCTAAGTGTTGCAAGAAGCCTTACCCTGTCATACAAATCCCTCCTCTCCCTTGCTGCTGTAGCCAGTAAGCAATGCCAAGAGGTTGCTTTTCCCTGTGAGGATTGGCTAAAACGGTGCAGGAGAAGAGTGATTTCCACTGCAAGGTAAGGCTCCTTGCAAAACTTAGAGCTTTGCCCTCCCTTAGATCTGCCTCTGGCCTTACTGAGTTGGGGCAAATATATTGAGAATCAGAGTTCTGTTTCTGTCATTGTGTCCTGTCCGGTGTCCTGTCCTTGCAAACTCAAATAATGCATTTTATAAGCATATAAAGGTTTCTTATGTATTTATTAGTGGTAGAATAGCACAATCAAAAAAAAAATTCAGGTAGCTAGCTGGAGATGTACTTGTGGCAAAATCCCTCTAAACAGCATTAATTTCATTTTGGGTGTCAGAGGAAGTTAGCCTAAGCTGATTTGTTTCCCCCCCTGTTTTTAAATTCTTTTTAAAGAGGCGACATTTAAGTGCACCACCCCCAACCTTGCAGAACAAGATAAAAGTCTCCACAAATGATTAAGTAAAACAAAAAGGGAAATGATCAGGGCCGCCAAGCGCTGCTGGCAATTGTTGCCAATGACAGGACATTCTCTGTGCATTTGGATTATTTCATTTTATCTCTGGGATGAGGGAGAATATTAAAGAGGTTCAATTTGGCAGTTTTCACACTTCTGCCAAAGCAGAACATCCTTTTTCCGATTCTCCCACCCGCCTCCTCATCGTTTGTTCTCCATCTGACACTTGGGTAATTGTTATACATCATCTCCATCTGTAGTTTACTTTGTATTGCGCCTCGCAGGTGACAGTTAATGCATCTTGTCTTCTCTGGCGAAATAAACAATGGCCTGAAAACAGTGAGCAAATGCTGGCAGTGAGGAGGGGAGAAGGAGTGCTGCTACTTTTGCTGATGCCTTAAAAAAAAGTCTTGTCATTTGATCAAAAGGAGGAGATCATCAATGGTGTCATTAAGCTCATGAGATTTTCTACAGAGAAGGAAATTTGGCTTACTCTGCACAAGTTGCTGCTATAATAATAATAATAATAATAATAATAATAATAATAATAATAATAATACTTGGATTTATATACCGCCTTTCTTAGGTCACCAGATTTCTCTAATGACTATAACTCAAGGCGGTTTACATGGGCAGACTTTATTCAGAAACCCAAAGGTTTTTACAATTTTTACAGAAATGTTCTATCTTTCAAGAACTACCCACATACAGATGGATCTTTCTGGATTTAGTCCTTCTTTCTGGCTACCCGTTTGTCTTCTTGCTGGCTGATAAATGGCTTCCCTGCTCCCACCAGAGAAGCGGCTGAACTTTGGCACAACTCCCCCTCACACAAGGCAGCCGAAGCTCAGCTGTTAATCAGTCGCAATTAACAAGGTCTGCCGCTCACAGAGACTTCCGGCTGTCCCGAACTGGGATCTTCAGCTCTTATCTTCAGGCAAACGGAGGCATTAACCCTCTCGACTAAATATACTGCGGCAAGTGATGAGGGTTTGGATCTGTCCTGCTCCTCCCCCTCCTCCCTCCCCAGGCTACCACGCCTGCAGGAATACCCACCCTCCACTTCGTTCCACCCTCCCTCTCACCTTTCCCCTGCCCAGAAAAGCACTGGCCAAATTCAGCCTGCACAAGGGCAGCCCTTTCGCAACAACACTGGGCCAACGCAGCAGATTGTGCTTGGATTGTGCTGCCCATCATGTTCTCCCTCTGGTGCCTTTTTTCTAGACCAAATGTCTAGAAAATGTTTTAATTGAAGTGAGCACATTGGTCAGCTAGCATGTTTCATTGGGTTTGCTTGCCTGCATGATAGGAAAAGGCATCTCCAAGTTCCAAATGATAAAACACTGCATGTCCTTTCAATATTTAAAAGTATTCAAACCTTTTCCTTCTTCTTTTGGAGCCACTTTGATGGGCCTATACGGGTGATCCTCTGTAACTCTTTGCTCAAATGCTTGCTTGCTTTTAAGGACTATTATTTAAAATGGAGAGTGGACTAATGCACCTCCCAGATACCCTCTGGAAGTAGCTGCTCAATCAACAGAATGACAAAATGATGGCGCTCTCATTGAGAGCTCTCCATGCCTGCAGTAACAGAGTCATAAAACACTGGAAAGAAGTTTCAAACATTGCTTTCCCTATCCGGTTGTGGCCAGAATAAAAGACAATAAATCCTGCAATGCTGTACAGAAAAGGGAACAAAAACCCTGCTAAAATTCTCCCACCCACCCCAACAAAAATACTTCTGCTTTCATAAGCTCCTCTGATCTACACTCAAACCCCATCAAACCACTGGCATAGCTAACGAGGGGCAAGAGGGGCAAATTGCCCCGGCTGCCAGGCTTTGAGAAGGTGCAAACCTGTATCCCCCAATCAGTAGTGGGATCTGGGAATTAACTAACAGAACGCTGGGCGGGGCTTCGGTGGGACTTACGCGTCATTGGCTGCCCGTCTGATCGGTCCGCCGCCCGCCCTGGCCTTGGAGGGGTGCTGGCTCGCCGGGGGGGGGGTGGCTGTGGGGGCGCGCCGGTTGATCAGACACGCAGCGGTGGGGTGCGCTCCCCAGAAGAAGCCTGCGCAGCTGGCGGGCAGCCGAAGGAACGAAAAGGGTGGGCTGCCAATCACGCGTAAGTCCCGCCCAGCGTTCCGTTAGTCAATTCCCAGATCCCATTACTGCCTCCAATGGTGGATTCAGAGGCCTTCTGAGGTAGGAGGATGTTAAGAATCCTGGAGCTCTGGTTGCCAGATGCCCTAGCTATGTCACTGCATCATACCTATTGAAATTAGGTGATGGAATTGCTCTTTTTTTCCCCAAAGGGGGGCAATGAGAGACGTGGCTTGAGAGCAGGAGTTAAGAGAGCCAAAGTCTAGTCTTCAACCAAACTCTTTAAATAGGCATAATGTCAGAAGAAGCCAAGTCAATTTTCCCTGCTCCTGTGCCTTTCATAGAAATTTGATCTGCAGGCATTACTGGGTGATTATGTTCATCTCCATGCATCGAAATCTCACCTCTTGAGGTCTGCAGATCAAGCTGCTGTTAAAGACAGGGACAGTCTGGGCCTGGAACATTGTGGTCAGTTGGCAAACACATCATACTCCATAAGGGGTAGCCTCCTGACTGAGCACTCTCTATGGAAACTCATCCTAAGCTAAGCTGGTACTCCTGCTTTGGGATACTTGCATTTGACTGGATGTGTTCAATAGCAGGGGCATTCATTCATAATGTGAAACAAATCACTCAAACTGGGGTACAGTCAGTAAATATAGCAGAGCCACAATATTTTAAGATTGTAATCATATGGGGCTGTCCTGTGTTGTAATACTTATTTGTTATACTTACCTGAATGCACCTGTTAATGAGATCCTAGAGTTTTGTCAGACAGAACTTTGAAATAGTTGCATGGGAAACCATCCCCATAAAGCAGTGGTTCCCAAACTATAAGTCCATGGCCCACAGCCCTATTTTTGGTGGTTTGCAAGGTAGGCTAGGCTATGTGCATCAAAGGTTATACAACCTGCTATTTGTGGGGAGCACTACTGCCCAATCACCATTATAGCCGCAGTCTTGAGGCTAACTTTTCTTTGTGGGTCCCAATACTGTAATGTTTGGGAACCACTGCCATAAAGTATATATGAAGGTAGACAATTGATTGCTTTCAAAAGTCAGTAAATTAGCTCCTATTATTATTATTATTATTATTCCATTTTTGCATAGTTGTTGTTTTTGGCTGGGTTCTGTATGTATCCATCTATCAAGTCCTACCTAAAGAGCTAGGATAGGTAGCTATTTTTCAATGTTTTATGTTGTTGCATTATGAATATCATTGCAATACATAAACTGTTCTTAATAAAGGGGTCTTCTGAAATTGACTGATATTTGTGTTTTATTAAATATATTTATTATTATTATTGAACATGTAGCCCTGCGTTTGACATGTGCCTGCCTGATGTAAACATGTGATGATGTTGTGAGACTGCCCATGGCATCATCATCATCATCATCATCATCATTTGGAGCTAATTCATCTGGAGCCTTTGAAAGTGAGCACAATAATAATAATAATAATAATAATAATAATAATAATAATTACTCAATTAATTGATATTATAGACTGCTTTTGAATAAGAGTCATTCACAAAGCAGTTTACATAGTAATGTTAATCAGTCAATGGTTCCTGGCTGTCTCCCCCCCCCCCCCCGGCTCATATTCTTAGAAAAAATACAGAAGAGACACCAGCAACAGCCACTAGAAAATGAGATCCTGGGAAACTGGAAACTCTTTGGAAAATCCTGGAAACTGGAAAACTCTTTGGCTGAAGACGAACAGTTGCTGTCTCCCTGCTAAATATAAGAAGAAACCAATTTGAAAGGTTCCTCTGCTCATGTAGGAAGGGAAATTTCTGGTCACTGTTTCTATCAGCAGTGACCATAACCCACCAGAAATATGTCCTGAGCTGGTTTGATTGGAATAAGCAAAAGCTGTGCTAGAGCAGTGCTCACTTTACCCATCCCATTCATTCCCTGAGGTCTTCCACGTAAATGCTTACAAGATGGAACTATACTCAAAATTTTAATAAAGTGAAAATGCACCTCAACCGTGCCACAAGGAAAAAACATTTTTGTTGAATTTCTGTCACTGTTAGCGCGGTGCAAAAAATAATGAGCTGAACAAAAGACTCAGAGCAAAACAATGGGTAGAAATCCAGAGGGTAAAGCCAAGTCTGACAAAAAAAAAATGCTGTTGAAAGAAGGAGCCCAATTAAAATGCTTGCCCTGCATCAACCAGTTGTCATCTTTTATGCCGACACCATTCAGACTCTGTAAACAATGCTTTAAAAAGGTAGCCCTGTGTTTGACATGCACCTGCTTTATGTAAACATATGATTTTGTTGTGAGAATGCTCCTGACATCTAAAGCTTTTGTAGATCATGTATCTGGCTGGAGGCATTTGAGCACTTTAAGCAGGGGCGTAGCTAATGAAAGTGTAGCCCAATGCAGAGGGCAAAATGTTGCCCTGGAAGTGACATCACAACAGGAAGTGATGCCACAATTGTATTTTCGTTTAATCTGGTTTTTGGCCATAACGTTTGATTGAACTTTTGAAATTACACTCCAGTTGGTTTCATTGCATTCTGCATAAAATTCCACATCAAATGATATGAAACACAACTGTATTATTCCTAAAAAATGCAATTTTAACAAACTGCAATTTTTACATGACAGTTATATTTTTGTTTGCAGGTTTTGGCCATAACTTTTGATAAAGATATTATACTCTGGTTTGTTTCATTGCAATTACCTTTCCAATGATATACATATAACATGATGGCATTATTCATACATTCCAAGATTTTCACAATATTGGCCACTAATGTTAAGCTCACCTTGTTGTCCCCCTAAAGCTTGTTGCCTGGTGCAATTGCACCCTCCTGCATTTCTTTAGCAATGCCTCTGACTTCAAGGAAGTTTGTGCCTTGTTCTTTGGAAAGGACTATTCTTAGGCTGCAATCCTATACACTCTTTCCTGGGAGTAAGCCCCATTTAACACAATGGGACTTGCTTCTGAGTATACACGCATAGGATTGTGCTCTCAGTGACAATGATCCATTATCACCCTGCCAAACAGTGAGGATGATATAACGTTTCCCGCACTTCCACATCCATAACCACCAGTTTACTTGGCCATTGTTCATAACGGTTGGATTGTCAAAGCAACCTGCCAACGAATTCTTTTTTCAAAAGGGTTGCAGCTTAAGGAAATGAGGAATAGCTCTGCCAGGTATTTCAATTTGCCATTCAGTAGCGCCAACTCCATGAGTGGTGGTACCCACTATAATTTTCTGGGGGTGCTCTGCACCCCCAATGTCACTGCTAGGGAGTGCGCCCCACCCAGCGGCGAACAGACTGAGCCGAGGGCAGCGTGATCTAGCCAATGAGCTCCTTCCCAAGGTGTCGCTGGTGCCTCGGGAAGAAGCTCATTGGCTCACCCATCCTGACCTCAGAAGAGGGCAGGGCTGCCTTGCAATGCCTAGCCGCAATGCAAAGCAGCCTGTTCCAAGGCCAGGCTTCAGCGATCGTCCACCCGGGCTTCAGAAGGGGGTGCTGCGAGCAGCCACTTCTGAGGCTGGGGGCATGACCACGTCAGGGTGTGTGGTCACATCAACATCAGGGGAGTGGCTATGTCAATGTCAGGGGTGTGGCTATGGGCACCCCCAATGTTGACATCAAGTCGGCCCCCCTGCCCCCATTATTGACTGCATTGGAAGATACACTCCTAACTTTGAACATTTAAGTTGTAATCCTATGAACACATACTTTGGAGTAAGCCCATTAATAGGGCTTTCACACTTTGAGAATCCCTGGCCTAATCCTATGCAAGTCTACATAGGTATGACTTGCATAGGATTAAGCCAGGGATTCTCAAAGTGTGTGTCCAAACACCTTAGGGGATGGTTTCCAGCACAGTTAAGCCAGCAAAATTTGGCTGGCACAAGGGCCACCATAAAGTGCATTTGGACCATTTGGAGGATGGTGCACATTTGTGTGCTGGCCTCTCTGACTCTGAGAGTGGTCCAAACATACTTTATGGTGTCCCTTGTGCCAGCCAAATTTTGATGGCCTCTGTGTTGGCCTAACTCCGGGTTAGGATTGTGCCAAAAGTCATTGTACCCTAGAGCTTCTACAGTAGGTCATACGCAGCCCCAAACCCTGAAATTTCTGAGAGGTGGGCAGCTGATGTCATAAGACCACCAACCTATGGAAACTGGGAGAAAATCAGGAACAATCAGTACGGGTCTAGACAAGAGGTGGGGCCTATCTATGAAAAGTAGATAAGCAAGCATAAGCAAGGATAAACCTGGTCTTAGCTTGTCACTGGCTCAGTTCTGGTGGATAAAGAGGGGCCTGTATATATTTATTCCCACTTCATTTTTGGGTGCTGACAATGGCTGTGTAAGCTTCTTCCCCTGTAATTTGTCAGTAATTACCTTAGCTCTGACCTACATGAATCTTATTTCCTACCGTAATGAGAATGGACTCAAGTCTCTGTGAGAAAAAACTGGCATTAAAACAAAACACACACAGAGAGAAAGCTTTAACTGATGACATATAATTGGAGATAAACCGTTTGCCTTGCTTGAGTAGGCTAGTGCTACTGGGCAACAGGCAAAGGTATTGGGCAACAGGCAAGTGTAGAAGGTCGGGACACAGTGTTTGATGACCATTCAAGCAAAGACTTGTTTGGAAATTAATGAACGTTAGGACTGTTTCAGTTCACGGAAGTTGTAGTGGACTATAGACCGCTTCAATTTGATGTGTGCCTCCTTTCTAATAGCTGAGAGGGTGAGAAGGGTGAGTGAGTTTTGCTGTTGGTTGTAGTCAATAAAGACTAGAATGAGCGTGACAAAATCAGTTCAATTATGTCATGTCCCTGGCAATGGGATGAACCACGAAGCATCATAGTTGGCATTTTGGCCCACCCACTCATGGCTCAGGCAATTTGAGAGGAAACAGCTCATTGGAGCTGCCAGGGCAACAGAGGCGGGGCTCCACATACAGTAATTGCAGCTCCAACATGCTCTCCCCTCCCCATATGGTTGGAGACAGGCATCAGAGTAGGATTGTTGTTGAGTGGTTAGCTGTTGGGGATTATTTCCCCCAGTTTTTAAAAGGGTTGCATTCCAGACGTTGCTTTGTAAGATAGTTGCGTGGAACCCAGCATGTATTGTCAATACTGCTTGTTCCCAGGCCAACCCACAATAAAATGATAGCCCCCATCTTGTCTAAAGTGCCTTTACCACACCACTGACTACAGGCGCAATCCCAGGCGCCCCATTGTGTCAATGCAACATCAGTAGTGGTGATGCAGGGGGTGCTGAGCAGCAACCCCGCATCGGCGCTAGAGCTCCCAGGCCGACACCACTTGTAGCCAGTGATGTCATTCAGGGGGAACGGACCAGAACGGGCGTTCCGGATCCTAACGGGCTCCATGGCTGGTTCCGGGTTCCTGACAAGTGCCAATCAAAAGTGAGTTCCTGTTCCTAAATCATTTGAATGACACCACTGCTTGTAGCGTCAGCCCAAGAGCACCAATGGGGAACCTCCCATGCTCCAATCAAACACAGCTGGAGGAGGGAGGGCAGGGAGGAGGAGTAAATTGGGCAGGGGGTGGGCGGACCCACAGGCATGCTGGCCTGGGGAAGGGGCTGGGCTGGGATGTGGCTGTTAGGCTGCATGCAAGGCCCCGTCAAGGCTGCGTGACCCCCATTCGGCGCAGGCGCAGATCCAAGGAATCCTATGGGGAGGCCAGAGCCTCCTCTCAGGCAAAGGGATGAACATGCCCTTACCCCAAGCAGGCTCCCCAACACACCCATGGTGCGCTGGATTTGGTATAGGCCTACCGGTGTCGGCCCAATCCAGCGCAATTTAGGATTGCGCTCTGAGAAAAGCACAAAAATTGGAGAACCAGTCCATTTGCCTTGGAATCTGACTTCAGATTCCATGCAGAAGAGAGGCTTTGCTGCTCAGTTATGGAGAAACATTTTTCTTCATTCCTAAGCATGATTAAGTCCTCCCACATATTTAAAACGGCATTTACATGCCAGTCTTGACAAATGACAAGACGATCCTAGATACTTGTCACAGATTGTCTTACAGCCCAATCCTATCCTTCTCCCCACTTGCTGGTGCAGCTTCGCTGAAAAGGTGTGCTCTGTATCCAGAGAGGTAGGCATGGAACAGGAGGCGTCTGAGGATATTGAGAGCGCAATGCTAAACTGGAGTTAGGCTGGCACAGTTAGGCTAGCAAAGTTTGGCCGGCACAAGGGCCACCGTAAAATGCATTGGGACCACTGTCGGAGTCAGGGAGGATGGTGCACGTCTGTGTGCTGGCCTCTGACTACAGGAGTGTTCCAAACATACTTTGCAGTGTCCCTTGTGCCAGCCAAACTTCGCTGGCCTAACTGCGCCAGTCTAACTTCAGGTTCAGATTTCACCCTGAGAGTGGCCCAAACATACTTTACAGTGTCCCTTGTGCTGGCCAAACTTTGCTGGTCTAACTCTGCTGTCTTAACTTCGGGTTAGAATTGCACCCTTAAATGCCTTTTCCCCTACGTAAGCCTCCAACTGTGTAATGGGTCTCCTTGGCCATGATCCTGTAATTTCACTGGCAAACATTCTAGGAGAGAAAGGGATGGGGAGACGGCTACCAGATAGGTAAGATCCTGCGTGCACCATTGCTGCAGGATCTGCACCCTTGCAGCCTCTCCTCCCCATCCCTTTCTACCCAGTTTAGCCCCTTCCAGCCCCATTCTGCCCTCCTTCCACCCCACCTCCCCTGCCAACTTACCTGCTCCAGTGAGCAGCAAGCAGTCCAGTGATGCAAATGAGAAGGCTTCGGACTTCCCACTGTCTCTTTGGCAGCACATCACTCAGCAATCTGCCAGAGTGCCCTGTACAGCTGCCTTTCAGCACCCAGTGCTGGCAGAATGCTAGCTCCACCACCAGGACATCCCAATAGGATTGGACTGCCCTCTTTCCTTCAATAAAGCTATGATGTCCTGTTTTGCAGTTATGATGATACTGATCTGTATGGGTCTTTCCCCAAGCATTTCTCATACAAGACACACAACCTTATGAGGCATTATGATCTCCGTTGTCTCCACTAAAATCTCCAGGCATCTGTGCCAACCTTCTGTGTCTACCCCTGGTAGGCTGAGATGGAATAATTGCAGATTAGATGCATAGCTCTGTTTCTTTTGCATGATAAATACCAGAATTGCAAGAAGCATTTATTTTCTTTAATCTGTCTCACCTAATGTTTAAGCCTTTGTGTACCTGAATAAAACGGAATCTAATAAACATGGCTGGCACGGCCAATTGCCGCTCCCATAATTGATTTTGTGAAAGGGATGGTCACATGTGCATTTACTGTTCTATTTCATTCCTGCATACATTTTTCTTTTCTTTATATTTTTTTTAAGGCAAGTCAGCAGTGGAAAGAAATATCAACCAAGATAAAAAATAATTTCATGCTACAGAGATTAATGTGTGAAGGCTGCATTTTCTCTGTGGGGACCTGGTTTCTGGTCAAGACAATATTGCTTCCTTCATGGTTCACTGAAGGCCGATTCAAACATGCCACACAAGCGCAGGCTGCCAAAGAACACATTCAAGCAGTGATGGCCTAAGATATTCTGAAGTCTGAGATGGGGTCCCAATGGCACCATTTCCATACCTAGAGGCATCTGGCACCACGTTTTCCTTTCCTCAGCTAGTGGTGCACCAACAGCTGGTCTAAAAAATTTGTATACCACTGCCCTACACCATATGGTCATCTTTTGCTATGGTCACCCTTGTCCGCACCTTTCCCAGCTCTACGAGTTTATTTTTGATATGAGATAGATAACCAGAATTATACATAGTATTCCAACAGCCCAATCGTATGCATGTTTACTCAGAAGTCCCATGATAGTCAATGGCCCTTACTCCCAGGTAAGTGTGCATATGTTTGCAACCCAAGTGTGGCTGCATCATCAATTTGTATCAAGGGAGTAGCAGTTTTATTTTCAATCTCTTTCCTAATGATCCGTAGTAGGAAATTTGTCTTTTTCACAGCTGCAGCACTCTGGATCAATGTATGTATTGAGCTACTATACCAACTGCCTCACTTTAATGACAAGGATAATGACATAGGCACTAGCCTATATAAACCTTCTGAAGGGCTTAGGACTGAACTATTGGTAGGGTGTTATTGAAAACACAGAACACTACTGTTTTGGTCATAAAATATCCAAATAAAAACACAAAACAGCAAAATTTAAGATATTTTCCAGAAATTTGATTACTTTTCCAATTAGAAATAATACTGTGGCTACATCAAATGATACTATCAGCGCAATCCAAGCATGTCCCTTGCATTGATGTGACGTCATCATGTCAACGCAAAGGGCGGAGCAGCACCCCCCGCATCGACGCTGAAGCTCTGAAATGGAGAGCGCTGTCCGCTCAGAGCGCTGACGGAGAGCCTCCCTTGCGCTGACCGAAGCATGCACTCCCTTACCGTAGGGGAGGCTCCGGCCTCCCCCCACCCAGCGTTGGATATGGTGCTGGCTGGCCGGCCTTGCCATTCTGGCGCTGGGTTGGATTGCGCCCTAAATCACCTACATCACATACCTAGATGAGAACTTGAAATGAGAACGCATAACACCAAATCTGTATAGGATTTGTTGTTTGGAACAGTATTTTTTCAAATTATGTATCAGATACAGTCCATTCCCCATTTCAGTGAATCCGTCATCTGTGGATTTGACTCACCACGGATTCTATAGATGCCAGGGGAAGCCACTTCCAATTTATTCATTAAACCAGATGTGGCTTTCTGAGGCCTCCAGGAGCCCTTCTGAAGTCTGTAGCAGCCTTTCAGAGACCTCCAGGAGGCCTTCTGAAGTCCAGGGAAGCCTTTCTGAAGCCTCCAGGAGGCCTTCTTCAGCCCGCAGAGGCCAAACAAGGCTACCATGGGCTTCAGAAGGCCTCCTGGAGGCCTCAGAAAGCCACTTCCAGTTTGCTCATCAAACTGTAAGTGGTGTGAATTTGCATATTCGTGGATTCACCATCTAGAAGGAACAGATCACATGGAGATAAAAGGGCAGATTGTATAGCTATATCACAATATTTCTGCGAACAATGAAAAATGGCTACAAGGCTGCTGTTGACTTTGGTTTTATTTATTTACTAGCTGGTCCTTACCTGGCGTTGCCCGGGTATTTATTTAGCCCAAGCTTCTATTAGACAGGAAAAGGAATGAATTCTATCTATAGTGTAAAATCGAAGTAATTTTATGTACAGGTAATTAAAATATAAGTACAGTATAAAAATTATAAAGTAAAATCTTTTACAAATTCACTATAATATTAATTTAACTCACAACTTGATTATAAACAACATTTTCAGTTTCACCTCCAGGAGCAAGAATACATAAATTCTTGGGCAAACCCACCCTTGAGCAAGCAACATAAAGTTGTCTGTGGGAGAAACATGGCGATCTCAAATCCACTCCGCAGTACTTAATAGACTGCCCTTGTGACTTGTTGATCATGATTGAGAATACAAGTCTCACTGGAAATTGCAATCTCTTAAAGTTAAAAGGGAGATCCATCGGAATGAGTGGTATCTGTGGGATAAAAACCGTTTCACCCTCTCCCTTGCTTGTTAAGATAGTTGCTTCAATTACAGCACCCAGCATCTTCTTGACACACAGCCTGGTGCCGTTGCAAAGGTTTGGCGGGTCGAGGTTCCGTAGTAAAATAATTGGCGATCCCACTGTAAGTAAAAGACAATGTGGTGGCAATCCAGCCGGATCAAGTGAGTTTAGGAAGTCTGATGGGAAATTGACGACCTCATATGCAACTACTACGGTATTGATAGACTTGTATTCAGTGGCTACGCCTGGTAACATGGCAAGTGTTTGAATGGAGTCCCAAACCGGGGCATAATTATTTCTAAAAATTTCCAGAAGGTTCTATTTGTCCTATTCTACTACACTTTGGCTTAAATTTCATCGGGACTGTCACTAATCAGCTTAGCGACCCTGAAAACTATGGATTTAACACAAATGATGGTCATTTTGGGCATTTTATTGTTCACATCTTCTCACCCCCCATGTTGATGGGGGCCGAACGTGGACTTACATAGCATCGGGAGTGTCACTGTTCATCTCAGCGACCCCGAAAACTATGGACTGGACACTAATATCGGCCGTTTTTGATTATTTTTACACGTCACCCCCTTCGCACCCCCACCCCTAGGGGTGCTAGGGGTGTCTTACCCCCACAGTATTTCTTTCCAGATCGTTAGGCATATGTGTACCAAGTTTGGTGTAAATCGCTCCAGGCATTCCAGAGTTATGCTGGAACATACATACACAAACACATCCTTTTTTTATATATATAGATTTTTTGTTCTGTTGAATTTGTGAGTCACCTTGATTTGGACATAGTTATTTAAGGAAACTGAGTATCAGGAAGATGGCTTTCATCTTTTGTTTAAGATTAAAGGGCTTACTAGCACCAATCATTATGAAATTGAATCCTGTGATTATTATGCATTATTTCAATGAATAATGTAGGAGTGTCAATTTCTTGGCAGAAATTGCACAGGAGCTCTGCAAATCCAGAAATGATATAAATGGTCTTAAATTTTTTAAGAGCATAGACTGGGGAAATCACAGTGTAAATCTACGTTCTAGCTCTTTTTTAAAGTGCATATATTTAACAAGATCAAATTGAGAAGTGTGTTTAGGGGAGAGTGTTATTTAGGCACCTTTCTCAAATATGAATCAATGGATCAGAATCCATGGCACGTAGTTCATGTATTACTTTCTTGTGGGAAAAATGGACTTTGGGAAATAGACCACTTGTGTGTTAAGTTATACATTAGTTCAATTAAAAATATTAAACAATTTCAATACTGCTGAAGCCCGATGCCGATGGCTTTGGCTTGAACACAGAGACTTTGATGGAGCTTTGCATAGGAGGGCAGCGCAATCCTGCACTGCCCATCCCACCGACGCGACGTCATAGCGGACGTCCATGGATTCGGTCTGATCGGGAGGCTGCGCAGCCCTGATTTGAGCCGCGTGGTCTCCTCGGATCTGCGTCTGCTGTTTAGCCGATGCAGATCTGAGGAGTGCATAGGGGAGGCTGGAACCTCCCCTATGGTATGGGAGCACACATTCCCTTGCCATAGGGAGGCTCCAGCCTCCACTATACTGCCTTAGGATATGGTGTTGGCTGGCCGGCCTTGCCATTCAAGCACAATATAGGTTTGCGCTCTGAGTGTGATATGGTCAATATTTTATAACCATTTCTTTTAAGGCATGCTGGAGACATGCATTTATGCAGGTGTACAGGCATCCCCCACCTGATGGGATTCCACTCCAGGGGTGCCTGGAACATTGGATAATAGGGAACCCGATATTAAATAAAATATAAACCCCCATATCTCCATTTTTCTTTACTAGCTGTGGAAACACATTTTCTTTCTTAACACAGGAAGTTTCTTGCTTAACTGAGGAATGTGACATGCAGGCAGGCAGCCTGCGTGCTAGAGGGAGGAGACTAACAATATTAACAGGCAGCAGGACAGTTCTGGCTCCCTGTTAATGTTCTGGCTGTGTCTGTCTAGTGTGCAGTCTGCATGCTTACATGTTGCATGTTGCATTCCTCAAGCCTTCCCACCAGTGCAGCTTGCTCACCAATTGTTGCAAATGTGCTTCCAGCCAACACAGCACTCTAGGCAGTTGCTTCAGTTAGGATTGTGCTGTTAGGGTGCAATGCTAACCAACCTTCCTGAGCTGACATAGCTGTGCCGATGGGACATACGCTGCATCCTGCAGTTGGGGGGGAGTCACAGATGCCTCCTCAAGGTAAGGGAATGTTTGTACCCTTACTTTGAAGCTGCATTGCCCTTACCCTGGAAGGTTGGAAAGGTGCTGGAAAGTTAATTAGGATTGTCCTGCAAATCTCCAAATAATTTTAAATAAACACACTGCAAAACATGCACACCCTTGTAAAAAGTTAATATTATTGTAGCTGCTACATTGTAGTATAGCAATATACAGTATAGCAACTGTAGTTGCTATTCTAATGATGGTAATGATGATGAGGAGGAGAAAGAGGAGGTGGAGGAGAATGTTTGATGTTATTTTCAGACACACAAGATTTCAAAGCTTGGCATCTCTATGTCCCAGAAGCATCCCCTTGAGGAAAGCTGTCTAGCTCCCCAAGAGCAAATGAATAACAACAGCACATATATTGTGTGCAGCGGCACATCCATAGCGCAATCTCTTACAGTTCAGTCCTTTTCCTGTCTGGTGGTGTTGCTGAGTTCAGCACAATGCTTATGGTCATTCCCAGAGCTTGGATTTACAATGCATACACTGTCTTTCGAGAACTAATGCACTGTAGCGGCTCAATAAGCTTAACAATGCAGAGACTACCGAGTCAATATGTTTCGCTGGACATAATGGACTTGAGCAGTTCTTCTGAAGCCCGTTCACTTTGCCTAATGAGCAGTGAATTGAAAACCACAGCAGCAAACCGTAGCTGAGCGTTGCCTTCTTGCCTAAAGGAACATACAATGTGGTATACTTGGAGTCTAGTGAGCTGCATAGAATTGTCTGTATCCAGCCTGAATGCTACAGTAAGTCATTTAAGAGCTACCGTAGATACCCAGCTATAAGATGAGAAATTTTTGCAGATAAATGAGCTATATATTGCTTCCTTGTCTTATCTCAGGGTCAGTCAGGGGTCAGGGCAGTTCAGGGGTGTCAGCTGCCTGTTGATTGTCTGCAAATTGTCTACAGATCACCTTTTGTGCTTGCAGAGTTTCCAAGCTTTGCAGAGAGCTGTTCTTTGATCTTGGTTTCATTGTTTATATTGATTGAAGCTCAGCAGCTAGCTTTTCTGAGCATTGCTCTTATCTCCTTAACTCACAACCCTTTCTGAAGTTGCTATGCTGTGGTTTGTTTTTAAACAAACAGTGTGCTGTTGTGTGTTTATTCTCTGCAGTATCAATATGTTTCCCCCCTGCCACATCAATTCAATGCTATCTGACTTGTGTCATTATTTGGAGGGTGTTTTATGCTCACAAGCATCATTTCCCTGACTCTCCCCTCGCTGCAGTGATTGGCTCCTGACTTTCTCAGCATGGGAGAAACAAGGGAGGGTAACATCAGAGAAAATTATAGTCAGACACTCTACTAAATTTTACACCCTGACTTATCTGAGGGTCATAGAAAATTCCATGATTTTTGGCTCAAAATGTGCCCTTGATTTATCTGTGAGATTGACTTATACGCAAGTATTTACAGTAGTTAGTAAAGAGAGAGCATCTGGTGCTATTACTAACTGCTGGCCAGAATATTCAGGAAGTCTAAAATACATTGCTTTTCTTACCCTGTGACAGGAGAAACAGAAAACTCTGCTGGCCCCTTTCACAAACACTACATAGCTATGGAAGAAGCAGAAACCCCAGTAAGATCAAATTGTTAATGATCCTCTTAAGCATTAAATCCTGTTAACATAAAAGCGTGAAATTGTAGGTTGATATCAGGAATGAAAAAGGAAACGCCGGGCACAATCTAGCCACAGTGAAGCATGATAAAAGTCCATAGGGGCAACTGTCTGTAGTATCAAATAGTCTGTCCCTCTGCCAGCAGAGTAGAGGAAGAAGGTCTCCTGGAAGCCAGAAGTGACCTCACAGGAGGCGAAGACCATAGAGCAGACCATCGAGATCAGTGTGCTATGAGAAGAAAAATGTTGAAAATCGCTATGAGCGATGCCACATCCTTAAGCAGCACATAGCAGTACAAGGTGACTCCCTATTGAAGGGATTAAATGAACATGATGAAAACTCTTGGGGTTAGGAAACAACCAAATGGGACAATGGTTCTTTTTCCATTACCAGGCTCTGCTTATTAAAATATAATGTAAGACTTCACCTGCCAATACATATTCGCTTGAGTTGTTCTTACTCAAATAACTGTAGGTTATAAATCTCTGGTTGTTATCTCCAAGTGAACAGATTGAATTTCAATTTAAAGAAGGGAAAGTAATTTTCCTCGGGGCAATGTATGCCGGTAAATTGCATATTTCTGTCAAGCAAGCTGACATCTGTCCCTTTATACGCGATGGAATCAACGCAAAGGATGCTGGTATGCTGGTCTTGAGGGTTGGCAAACCACCTTTGAAAGAGCCAAACTGGGGAAACACGGTGTGGATTGAACCCCTAGCTTGGGACATTTTTCTGGTCCCAGAACGTGTCTGGTCCCAGAACGTGTCTAATGCAGAGAGAGGAATTGCACACTGTAGGTGGAAAGAAAAACGTTTTCCCAGGTCAGTGCTGATTGGCGGTGCCACAACCTGCTGTGTAATCGGCTCTCCCCCACACCAGTGGAGCCACACCAATATGGTTGCTCGGTAGCTATGTTGCTGCTTGGTATGGTTGTGGGCAGTAGTGTCAGCTTACCGGTATGCTGGGCGGTTCTTCTGGGTGATCGGCAGCGCACTCGCTGCGTTCCATTGCGTAATGGCGAAAGCAACGGAACGCAGCAAGTGCGCTGCCGATCACCCAGAAGAACCGCCCAGCGTACCGGTAAGCTGACACTACTGGTTGTGGGCAGTGATGTCTTTCAGGGGGAATGGCCTGGAACTCTGTTCCGCTAGTTCCGCGGAGGTCCCGGGCCGCTCTGCCGCTTCGGAGGACGGGCGAGCTGCTGCTGGGCCCGCCCGCCCTCCCTTGCATCCTGAATCGCTCAAAAACGGAGCGATTCCGGCGCGCTGAGGCTCGGTGTGTGTGGCAGCCCTCCGCCATAGGGGCGGAGGGCTGTCAATCATCCAAGTGTTCTGGTAGTTCCGGTGCTCGGATGACGTCCCTGGTTGTGGGGGTGAGGGAGAGAGGCTGCATACGCAGTGCATTGCTGCACCATCAATACTTAGCATTGTGACTCCCCTCCAGCTATGCCACTGTGGAGCTGCTGCCTCTTGTAGCACCGTGCGCAGGTTGGCCGCCAAAAGCATGGCACGCATGCCATCAGCAACCATTTCACTACAGTAGAAATTACTGTTGCTGTCGTAGCCAGGGTGACCGGATTTAATGGAAGACCGAGTGCCTGCACCTTTTACATTTGTAAGGAAGAGGTAAAAAGATGCAAAATAAAAATAAAAATGCAAAAGCGACACCACCAACAGCCACTGTAAAGGATGGAGTGAAAGTGAAGTAAAAGGGACAGTTGCTCTCCCCCTGCAAAATATACAAGAGCAGTGCCTTGCTATTGAGTACGTTTTTAGGTTATAGATGTCCTACTGATGTATGTTAAGTGTGGGTGCAATCCTAGCCTAGATTTAGGCCAGCATAGGTAGGCCATAAGAAAGGCAGAGCGCCGAAGAATAGATGCTTTCGAATTATGGTGCTGGAGAAGACTCTTGAGAGTCCCCTGGACTGTAAGGAGGTCCAATCGGTCCATCCTCCAGAAAGTCAAGCCTGATTGCTCCCTGGAAGGACAAATCCTGAAGCTGAAGCTCCAATACTTTGGCCACCTCATGAGAAGAGAGGACTCTTTAGAAAAGACCCTCATGCTGGGAAAGATTGAAGGCAAAAGGAGAAGGGGGCGGCAGAGGATGAGATGTTTAGATAGTGTCACCGAAGCAACGAACATGAAGTTGGGCGAACTCCGGAAGCTAGTGGAGGACAGGGAGGCCTGGCGTGCTGTGGTCCATGGGGTCGCGAAGAGTCGGACACGACTTAGCGACTGAACAACAACAACAACAGGTAGGCCAGCAAAGTCTGGCTGGTACAAGGGCCCACCATAAAGCATGTTTGGGCCACTCTTGGAGTCAGGGAGGATGCTGCACATCTGTATGCTGGCCTCTCTGACTCAGAGAGTAGTCCAAACATACTTTATGGTGTCCCTTGTACTTTGCTGGCATAACTTTGCCGGCCTTACTCCAGGCTAGGATTGCAACCTGTATTATGTGTTTTGATTAATGTTTAAATAACTAAGTAAGACACACACCCCCGTGTGTGTGTTTGTGTGTGTGTGTGTGTGTGTGTGTGTGTGTGTGTAAAGATATGTGAAGATAGGAAGAAAATAGGTGCAGGAGAAGGCGAAGAATGAAAGTGAATATTCTGCTTTTGAATATTAAACATTGGATCAAAGATCTGGTGCAGAGCATCCGACAATTAAAATTTTAATAGGAGCTAACCTTGTTACTAAGATATGATAGATACTTCCCATTAATTCCAGGCTCTGATTGTGGTAAACAGATAAGATGAATGAGGACGAGCATCATTTAATAAAACGGTGAGGAGTTTGATGCAGCTTTTCATTTTAATATATGCCCAGACCGGGGGGTGAGACGGCTCCATACTGGAGTATGTGATGTTGCTCATAAAGAAGAATGGAGATGAATGGCATTAACACAGAGCATTAATATTATGTAAATTCTTCCAGTGTGTCCCCCCGCGTGGTCAAAAGAAAGGCCCTAATTTGGTACAAGTTAATTGGTTTGCCAATTATCTACCTCCGAACCTAAACTAATATGAGTGCACTAGTGTCCTTACAAGATGCTATAAATCAGGGCAATGTTGAATACATTCCACAAAGGTCAGGATAATTCATGGTGAGAATCCTGTGTTGCAGAAACATCCACCAGTTCTGAATGTGTTTATTATCTCTTATGAACTCAGGTGTTCATCTGTAAACCGAGCTACATATAGTGAACTCAGGATAATTGATTCAAGCAAGAAAAAAAAAGAAGAGAGGAAAAAGACAAGAAAGAAAATGCCCTCCATATCCATCAAGCAATACATTTTCAAAGCCACTCTTGAACAAAGTTTATTTCAAAGCACATAGTGTTGAAAAGCCAGTGGAAAATCTATTTGGATAACAACTTGTTATTTTTAATAATTTTTACCTCCACCACGTCTTTTGTCTGGTTAAGAGTGGTATGACTAATGTGAACCTCTCTTAGCAGTTCACTTCAGAACTGCCTGGATGAGCATTTTCATTTGCTTGTATAATGAAAGCCAACATTTTCACCCCAATGAGGTATACCAGTCACTAAGTACGCATTCCTAACCTGGAGTTAGGCCAGCAAAGTTTGGCTGGCACAAGGGCCCCTGTAAAATGTGTTTGGACCACTCTCAGGCTGCAATCCTAACCACACTTACTTGGGAGTAAGCCCCCATTGGCTATAATGGAACTTACTTCTGAGTAGACTTGAATAGGATTGGGCTCTCAGTCAGGAAGGATTGCACACAAATAGCAATCAAGAACGTATCTGCCATTTTGGCTTACAGAGGCATGTAAATATGCTTTGAATATGTGCAAACCTTGCCCTGTAAATATGCCTGATGAAAGCAAACAGCTGCTCGGAGGTGAGGGACCTTATCTGACTCCTGCTGTGGCTGAAGGTTACCTTTGCTGTGTTGTCGTAATCAATATTAGATTATATAGCACGTGTGTGCTGCAATATAATGCTAGGCTTGAGGGCATCAGCAACACTATTCTCCCCCTTCCTTACTGTGCTACAGGATGAGTCTGAAGGCTAATGGAAAAACAGCTTAGGAGTATATTTTTCCCCATAAAAGGATGAATGAAAAAAAGAGGAGGCAGAACCAAAAACAATCAAGGGGAGAAAAGGAAGTGAAACCTGCAAGGGAGCAGATTTTATTGTAGTGTTCATGTGCCCAATATATTTTGACTTTACCCTTTCTCAGACTACTCACAGCCCGGTCCTACCTAACTCCCTGCACAGTGAAGAAGAGATGCCCATGTGATGTCCACTGCATTCCGCGGGGCCTTTGGAGGCCACTAGGGAAAAAGATCCTTCCCCTTCCCTTGGTTCCCTTCCCCTGGGATAAGCTCCTTTGCCACATGGGTCAACTTGGATCAGTACCAGTGATATTTGTGCAAGTCCACATAGACCTGTGAAGGTGGATCAGGCCCAGGAAGGGTGTTAGGACTGGGCGGGCACTGCTGCTACCAAATGTTTCCCTTACCAGACACAATCTGCCCTCCTCCCTGCCCCCAGGGAGGGTAGGACCCTAGGAGTGGTAGGACCCAATTTGGGACATTTCCACAGGGCCCCCGCCCTCCCTGCAGGGCCCCTCACTCACCATGAAGAGCACTTGCGGTGCCGCGAGAAAAGCATGGCAGCTGGAATTAGTTGGCGGTGACATGATGACGTCACTCCAACTGCTTTCGGGAGGCCCATTTTGGGCCATTCAGAGGCGGGGCAGGTGGGAGGCCCCAAGGTAAAGCTGCTCTGTTCATCTCATTGATTTACAGAGATCTCATAGAGATCCTGGCTGCAGCAGCAGGCAATATGCTCGCTACATTGGTGTGCCCCCCCCAAAGCATGGGGCCAATGAGATGACATTGGTCACATTGGCTTAAGGCCAGCCCTGCCTGCCCCCATCCTTCCACCTCTGCCCCATTCCACTCCCCTCCAAACTGCCTGTCTGCCCCTGTGCAGCCTTTCCTGTGCCGGCAGGTGTCCTCGGTCTGTCGCTACCTGGACCTGACCGTGGTCTCCAGCATACCACATTTGCAGCAGCCAGAAAGCACGATACATCATCAGATATATGACTGCCTTGTTGGAGAAGCTGCCTAATACCTAAAAGAGATGACACAACTGTGGAGTCCTGAAAAGGAATTTCTAATCTGATTACGGCCACTGTGTCAATACTGCTCATTCACGTGTACGCGTGTGTTCTACACGTGTCATGCGCACACACAAACAACTGAAATTGGGGAAATTGGCTAGCGAGAGGTTAAATTCAGCAGTGTGACAATTTTTGGGATCGTTGACATGGATGAGTGGTGCGAACAACCTCAAAGTGCCTCAAAGTTAGGCTAACAGTAACCATGAGACAGAGCTTTTTCAAAGAAAATAGAGTTTATTAAGGAAATATAGATAACAAATAAAAAGCACATGTAATTAGAAGATCAGTTACAGAGCTTTAGATGAACCTGCAAACAACAGTATTTGGACAGCAGGAATTAGTTGCAGAGAGAGAGAGAGAGAGAGAGAGAGAGAGAGAGAGAGAGAGAGAGAGAGAGAGAGAGAGAGAGAGAGAGAGAGATCTGTGATGAGAATTCAGAAGGAAGAGAAAAGGGGGGGGAGATAATATCTATCGTATTCAGCTGTTTGGGGAGGTCCCCATAGGCAACACAGGCAGGGCTGCAAGATTCCAGGTTCCAGAAGATGGAGCAAAAAGCAGTCCTTGTCAGGGTGCAAGATGGAAGAGGCTTCCTGACTGGGACAGAAGCTTCCAAAAACACAGCAGGGCCACTCCAGCTAGTTTCTGAAGCGAACGCCTTCTCCCTCCTTCTCTTCCCTCTTCTCCTCTAAAATTCTACTTCCAGAGCAGGGGTGAATACAGCGGTGTTATGCTGCAGGAACGCTGGGCGGGACATCCGGGTGATCGACAGCCCGCCCGTCACGTTCTGCAGCATTACACCGTTTGCGTAACGTATGCAAGCGGCGTAATTGTTTATGCAAATGGCGTAACGCTCCGGAACGCGACGGGCGGGCTGTCGATCACCTGGATGTCCCGCCCGGGTGAATATACCAATTTGCATAAAGGAAACAAAACATTTCTAATGAAACAAAGATGTTTGGAGCTGCTTCTTTAGTTATGTGTCAGGAACTTCCTGACTTGATTGGATTGAGGGGGTTCCAGATTGCTCCACCCATCAAAATGTTCCTGCTGGACAATGGGGTTCAGCAGGTTTCAGATTCAAGTTGGGAGTCTTAATAGCTCTGAAATTAACCTTATCTCCTTAGGGTCACTTGTGTGACCTCACTTCTTTGCAGGGCAGCAGCCTATTTAACTCCCAGGATGAAATCCAAAATGGAGACAGGCCAGTACATGTGTTTGGGAAAGGGAGGGGGCCCACAGAACCCTATGCAGCCTTTCCTGTGCTGGCAGGTGTCCTTGGTCTATCGCTACCTGGAGCTGACTGTGGTCTTCAGCATGCCACATTTGCAACAGCCAGAAAGCATGATACGTCATCAGGGATATGATTGCTCTGTTGGAGAAGCTTCCTATTACCTAAAAGAGATGACACAACTGTGGAGTCCTGAAAAGGAATTTCTAATCTGATATAACAATGATACACTAACAGGCTATTCTCAATTAATTTTATTGCTTTTTATGTATTTTCTTTTTTTTATATAATGCCAATAAAGGTGACTATGACTATGACAGGCTATTCTCTGCAGATGGATTCAGAGGGGTGCCTTATATGTGCTAAGCAGACACCTGAGACTTTGCCTCCTCCTTCTCATCAACATTTCCCAAGCCATGTAGAGGTCAAGAACGTATCATGGTCCACCTTGAAATAATCATGGGTAACTTTCCTTTGGCTGTGGTGGGCTCAGAGGATACCCTATATGCACCTGTAGTATATAATATATACTGTGTATAAATATATACAATATATAAGGATACTATATCCTTATTTGCAGGTTTGGCATCTACAGACTTGAGCATCTGCAGATGCCAAGCTTGTGTCTCAGAGGCACTAGCATAGCTAATGAAAATGTAGCCCAGTGCAGAGCATGAAATGATGCCCCAGAAGTGATGTCACAACAGGAAGTGACATCACAGTTGTATTTACATTTTCCTGGGGCTTTTTGTCAATAACTGTTGATAGAATGAAGATACTACACCCCCGTTTGTTTAATTGCATTCTACATGAAATTCCGCACCGAATGGTATATAACATGATGGTATTATTTATGAATACGAAGATTTTCACAATTTTGGCCATTAGTGTCAAACTCAGCTTGTATTGTTGCCCCCCTAAATCTTGTTGCCTGGTACAATTGCACCCCTTGCACTTCTTAGCTACACCCCTGCTCAGAGGGTCCCCTGAATGCTACTGGAGGCCATTTCCGATTCGCATTAGAGCGGTCACATCCAGCAGTCACATCCATCTTCTGAGGAAGAAGGTATGGGGAAGTCAGCCTGGCCTCCAGAGGCCCAGTATGGCTTCCAGATAGGTTCTTGCAGCACTACAACCAGAGCCATATTTACCCATGGCTGGGCGCCTAGGCTTTCAGGTATTTTGGACCCCCTTCGAAACTCCAGCCATGCAGGTGCTGGTTGACCACTGCTTGCCAACCACCTCCAGCACTGCAGACCAGGTTGGGCCCTTTCAGGAGCTCCTGCAACCAGGGCATGCGATAGGGTCCAAGCTTGGGCCTTGTGGCCCAACCTGGAGGTGGGTTAGGGCGTAGGCAGCGGCGTCATGCAGCCGGAACGCTGGGCGGGAGGAACGGGTGAGCGGCAGCCCACCCGTTGCGTTCATGAAACGGACCGGAACGCAACGGGCGGGCTGCCACTCACCCGTTCCTCCCGCCCAGCGTTCCGGCTGCATGACACCGCTCGGCGTAGGTAACAGTGTCAAATTGATGGGTCCTAGTCCCTGTGGGGCCCCTAGGCTTCAACCTTGTCGGCCCTGGCCATAACCTTAGTGGATTTTGGCATCTGTGGAGTTTGATATCTAGAGGGGTGTGTGTCATGGAACCAGTCCTACAGGGATACCGAGGGCCCACTTTAGTAGTATAAGAATGAAATTAGTAGAACACTTTGCAGACAAAGAAATTGTGTAGAACGAGCTTTCATTCACTTTCTTTCACTTCATCTTCTGACTCCCCACGCCCACCTACTCCCAAATATTGAGGAAAACAAGTGAATGTCTTTTCTTCTGCTGGGTTTCCAGGGATCCGTCTTGTGGTACTTCGGAGAACTCTGTTCTTGCAATTTCCTGGCGCAGCGAGAGAAACAAATGCCTCATAAAACATTAATAAGGCCAAGTGTTGACATAATAAATTGTAATTCTTTTGGATCCACAGCGTGAGGACATCAGCCAGCAGATGTTCGCGATAATGCATCATGATGGTCCTGAAAGAGCTATGGCTCTATTCTGGGCCAATCCATAATCAGGAGTTATTAAAAAGTTTGCCTGGCTTCCGTCTGTCACCCAAGATGCTACAAATTGCCAGAGCCGCCTCCGCCTGTTGGGCTTCTGAAACGGAACAGTGTTGTTCAAAGAATACATAGGCCAGATATAGTCAAAGAGTTTCTAGGGTTTTTTTTTTTATTTAAAAAAAAGAACTATCTGTATCACCAAAAGATCTGGATCTAACCACATTGTGTGGAAAATCGTATTCACTCTAGAACAGTGGTTCCCAAACCGTTGGCCGAGACCCACCAGTGAGTCGCGAGCCAATTTCAGATGGTTTGCGAAGCACCTGGAGCAGCTTATTGAAAACATGGGAAGACGAGATGCTGAAAAGGTGGGGGGCTGTGTGGTTGTTTTGCTTCTGTCAAGGTTGTAAACAGGCTTTTCTCTCTCTTTCTGATTCACTTTGTTATTGGAAAATGGCTGAGAAATAACCCAATTTACTGCTGCATTCTCTGGAAAGCAGCAGGCTCTGATGTCACAGTGATGGCGCTTCTGGCCATGACATCATGTCCGGTGGGTCCTAGACAGATTGTCATTCTAAAAAGTGGGTCACAGTGCTAAAATGTTTGAGAACCACTGCCCTAGGACTTTCAGAGTCATCCTTCAGCCTATACCTGCATCCATATAAGAACATAAGAAGGGGGCCGTTGGATCAGGCTGAGGGCCCATCTTGTTGAGTTTCCTGTGTCACACAGTGGCCCATCAGATGCCTCAGGGAACACTCTTGAATTCGCTTTCTGCAAGGGGCAGATTTGCCCCTACCTTGCATTTTCTGTGCCTTGGTTCTTGACTGCCCATAATCTGAACATCTCAGCTGCCTTTCAAAAGTCTTTGGTGCCTTCTTGAACACAGCAGAGATGTTCAAAATAGTGCTCGTGACTACCGCAGACTCTCCAAATTCAATGTGTGAAACTTCCTATGGGCATTTCCAAGGGCTAGTCACAGGTGCCATTTTGAACATCTCTGCTCCTTCTGAAGGTCTCTCCTAACTTCCTGCTGTCTTCTGAAGGTCTCTGCTGCCAGGCTGCATTGAATTTGGAGGGTCTTCACTGCAGGTAAGCTGCCCCTCCTTTTCCTAACCCCACTGATCCAATAGGATCAATACTTCATTACCTATGATTTTGGTGTCTGCTGAGTTTTGCATAAACCAACCCCTGCAGATCCCAAGAACTGACTACACTAACCTGAGTGTTTGAACAGAGAGCAAGGTGGGCAGGAGGCAGAATGAGGAGAAGGGTGAGTTCCCAAAAGCATTTATGTTTACTGGTATCCTAACCACATTCCTTATCCCTTTACTCTCCTTGATTGTTCACCAGCAAAATAGCTGGCACAGAGCTGAAAAGATCCATTGCGGTCAAGGAGATTTACCCCAAGGTAATGGAACCAGGTGAAGACCTCTGAACTACCCCCCCCTCCCAAATTGCTGCATGTGCTCTGCTGAAGTGGCTACCTGGTGAGGCGGGATATAGGTAGGATTTGACTGTGGCTTTTGCTGCCAGCCTGGGACTGCAAGAATAGGGGACATAACATAAAAAGAGCCCTGCTGGATCAGGCCAACGGCCCATCTAGTCCAGCTTCCTGTATCTCACAGTGGCCCACCAGATGCCTCAGGGGGCTCATGAGACAACAAGATGCCTGCATTCTGTGGCCACTCCCCTGCATCTGACATTCTGAAGTAGCCTACTACTAACTTAAGGAGGTTGTAGGTTGTACTACTAACTTAAGGAGGTGGCTAGAGTTGAGCTTGATCCACACTTGTTCTACTACTACAAGGGAATTGCTAGTATCCTTCTCTCACATGTTTGCTTTTGTATGCTTAGGTTATGTGCCCTTCTGGGGCCCTCATCATCTAATACACCATTAACCTTTGAAATGTTGGAGGTTATTGATGGCATAACTGTCTTTATTGTTCCATATGCTAAGAGCACAGGGTTGGTTATTATCACTACCAAAGCTTTGGAGACACCCTATAAAGGGACTGGTTTATAGCTGGTTTCTTCCAGGCACATGAGAGACATACAGCAGAAATTTGCTTCCCTTGATAACATACAGCATGCCAAAATGGTATAATTAATTGGCCATATTCCAGCTACAGCTGTAGGTTGTCTTCAACCCCAATTATTTCTGAAATGGTGACCAATACCTTTGGAAAAGAAAAAGTCAGCAAGTCCATTATAAGACCACCTAATTGGGGTTTTTTTTTAAATAACTAGCACTAGGGCATAATCCATTAGGCTCTTCTGAAATGCGCAAACCACTGTGAACTGTGGCTCTGCTTCACACAGAAAGAGCTGTACTTAAGTAATTTCTGCATTAGAATAAAACCCAGTTCTGCATTTTCCTTTACACCAAAGAACAAGGAAAGACAAAGGATTGTTTGTTCCATCAGAGTGGGCAGCTTTCAGTTGCCAGAATTATCACATGGGCCAATGAAACCTTAATGGCAGATTGATAGTTGCCCCTTTGAGTCCTTTGTGGGTTTGAGATTAGAGTGCTTGCCACCAGGCTAGCTTCGAGATACTGAGCAGTGTAATCACTGATGGGCCCTTTCCTATATTGTGGACTCCTGTGATATAGTGTGATATGCCCTAGTAGACCATAATGGCAGCACCAGTGACAATGAAGCAGTAGCATAGCAAGCAGGGGGCAGGGGTGGTCTGCCCTGGGGGATATATCCTGGGGCGATGACAGGTGCATCACCCGAGCCACCACTGAGTGGAGGTCCAAGCTGTGTTTGGCGATGGATGGGCCCTCCTGCCCCCCCCCCAGACTCTGAATGACTGGAAATAGCCACCCCAGAAGCAAGTCAAGTCAAGCAGGGGTAAGTGACATTCACAACTTGAGTCATCGAAAGTAGAAGCTTAGCATCCGAGTCGAGTGCCCATTCCTGCTAGCTGGTATTCAAATCAGCAGTATCCAAATGTCTGATCGATTCTAACATGAGGAGCAGACTTTCGCTCATGCTCACATGCTTTGAATGCAGAGTTTAGAGGCATTGTTTGAGTGTGGGTGATGTAACAGGGAAGCCTATTTCAGTCGATTTCAGCCTGCTTTGCATGTCCCAGTAAGGGAGAGGACAAGTCCGTGTTGCTTAGTCTTCTCTGCTGGCTTCCTGATCACACGTTTAAGTAATCAAGACAGACTCTGGGGTGCTCAAGTGAGAGCGCAATCCTAACCTGGAGCTAGGCTGGCACAGTTAGGCCAGCAAAGTTTGGCTGGCATAAGGGACACCATAAAATATGTTTGGACCACTATCAGGGTGCAATCCTAAACTGGAATGGGCCAGTGGGCCATATCCAGCTCAGCTTAGGTGCACTGGGGAGCCTCCCCGGGGCAAGGGCATTTTCACACCCTTCCCCCAGCTCCAACCTCCCCATAGACTTCCTTAGATCTGTGCCTGCTAAATAGCAGATGCAGAGCCGAGGAGGTCGAGTGGCCTGAATCGGGGTCTTGTGGCCTGGGGACGGAGGCCTGGATGTGGCTTGCTGGCTGCATCCCATCTCTGCCCCCCTTCCCAGGCATGCATGCCCACTGGCCTGCCCACCCCCACCCAGAACCGCCCGCCTGCCCTCCCTCCTCCCAGAAGCTCCCTTGCGCCAACCAAGTTTGGCTGGTTCAAGGGCGGAGTGGCACGGCCTTGTGCTGGCGCCCTTGGACCGATCTACTGCAAGCGTCATTCCGAGGCCACTAGCACTGATGTAGGGGTGCCAGTTGGTGCCCCGCATTGGTGCTTGTGACAACGGGATGACACAAGCACATTGGGTCGGCCCAAGGCCCAATCTAGGATTGTGCCCTCAGAGTTAGAGAGGCCAGCAGTGGTGTCATTCAAATGATTTAGGAACAGTAACTCACTTTTATTTTGATTGGCACTTGTCGGGAATCCGGAACCAGCCACGGAGCCCGTTAGGATCCGTTCTGGTCAGTTCCCCCTGAATGACATCACTGCCTTTAACCCTCTGAGTGCCGGCCAACCAAGAAGAAAAGCTCTTTGCAAAGGAATTGGGAGGGGGGAGGAGGGAGAGTGAAGTGGGCGGAGTCAGCCCTAATTTTAACTAGTGGAGCTGAGTTCCCCCGCGTTTCCCCTGCATGACATCACTGGAGGCCAGCCATCCTCCCTGACTCCAAAAGTGGTCCAAACATGCTTTACAGCAGTACTTGTGCCAGCCACAAACTGGGCTGGCCAAACTGTGCTGGCCTAACTCCAGGTTAGAATTGTGCCCCGAGTGTGATACCTTATGCTTATCTCTTCCTTTGACAACAACTCAAAACATGGACCTGGGTGAAGCATGACATTTCAATCCAGGCAAACTTCGAGGACCGCCATAAAGAGCAGTCCTAGTCCATTCACAGAATCGGTCACATTGCCCTGCACTCATAACAGGAATTTGCACTCCCAGCAGGCTTCTTGTTTATAGAATGCCTTCCTTTAGCCTGAGTTCTCCAGTCAGTGTGGGTCTGGCAATCCCCTTACATGATTGATTTCTATGTAAAAGGCAAACCCAGATAATTCCCGAGTGCGCTCCTGTAGTTTCATCTGCTTTGTTTTGCTGGAGAGAGCTCATTGAATTGTCTCAGCTTGTAAGGTTGACAAATTTTCCCTGCCATTGTGATCATACTGGTATTTTTGTAAAAACACCACTCAATAAAGTTTCCTCCCACCCAGAACACTCCAGAATCATCCATCACTTGCCAAAAAAAAAAAAGAAAACTTTCCAAGGAAAAAATACATAGCACCCCGAACACTTTATCAAGAAGGACAACACATTTCAAAATGACCCTGCTGTGAAGTTTCTGTGCTGCCCATCGCTGGAGGAAGATGGTTCAATTGACACAATTGCACATGCTAACAGACAAAAAAATGAAGCTTTTACGCCATTAAACCTAAATCAGGCCCCTTAGAACTGGTTCCTCTATTACAGGAATTAGGAGGGACAGCACTGTTTTCTTCGGCCATCCAAAATTGATTTGAAAATAGCCAGTAATTGCTCTCAAGTGACAAGATTGCACAGTGAAATTTAAAAGCGTTTTACCTGAGTTTGGTTGAGCAATAAGCATTCTGCTCAGAAGTGCTTATTCTAGACAAGTGACTAGGCTTTTATCAGTCAGGTTGGGTTCCTTATGAAGTCAATAGGAATCTGTTTGCCTAGTGACAGAGGAGGACAATGCTCAGCGTGGACCAATGGATTTGGGTCTGACTCCGGAACTGCTAAGGGCAAAATCACATGATCCAGGTTGATTGCAGATCCAGCCAAAACTATTGAAGACAGGTTTAGGACTTAGTATCTTTTTAGATTAGCTATTTCAGTCAGTGGCATAGCTAAAGAGGGGCAGGGGGTTACATTGCACCAGGTAGCACACTTTGAGGGAGTGCCAACCCACACACCCCACAACGGATCTTCAGGCATCTGAGATGAGTTCTGAGCTGCAGGGAGGCAGTGTGCAGCCTCCATGCACCTCAGACCACATCCCAGATGCCCTGAGGGATATTCTGGGCACCTGGCACCTGGAGGGGGTTAACACACTCAGGGTGCAATCCTAACCTGTGCTGCAGTGGGCAGGCCAGTGTGCCTGTGCTATATCCAGTGCTAGTTAGGAGATGGCTGGAGCCTCCATGGGGCAAGGGCACATTTGCGCCCTTACCTGAGGGTGGGTGCTAGCCACCCTGATGGACTTACTTGGATCTGCATCTGCTATTTAGCAGGCACAGGGTGTTAAAATTGTTGTCCCCAAGTGCCAGATCCCTTATCTGAACCAGTGATTGCTAGTGTATAGTAGACCTCTTCCCACTATGCCACTATGCCAGTGTAGACCTCTTCTCCTTGTTCCCTGCAATAGTGGTCCTACCATTATTCTGGGAGGGGACAAGTGCCCCAGCACCTTACAGGTGGAGTAGGGGAGTAGTGCAGAGGTGGCTCGTCAAAGCAAATGCCCAAGGAGGCTTACATGGGCAGGCTAGTCTAAACCAGCATTTTTCCGTTAACAAATACAGACATGCCCAGGTATCCACTGATTCGGTATCCTTGGTTTCAGTTAGCCACAGATACCAAGGGTACTAGGACTCCTATTAAAAAGATAAAGGTAAAGGTTTCCCCACGACATAATGGTCTAGTCGTGACCACCTGTAGGGGGCGGTGCTCATCTCCGTTTCTAAGCCGAAGAGCCGGTGTTTGTCCGAGGACAAGCTTCCGTGGTCACGTGGCCAGCATGACTCTACACCGTAGCGCACAGAACGCCGTTACCTTCCCACCGAAGTGGTCCCTATTTATCTACTTGCATTTTTAGGTGCTTTTGAACTGCTAGGTTGGCAGGAGCTGGGACAAGCAATGGGAGCTCATTCCGTTAAAAAGATAGGGGAACATTAAACTGATCTCTTATTTTTTACCTTGTTGCAGCAAAACCACTGATGTTCCCCTATCTTTTAAAAGGCAACCAGTCGTGTCCATTGTCTCACAGGGTGTAACACCCCCACTGACAGGCTCCCAGGGGCAACTTACCCGCCCTGGGCGATCTCGCATTGACGGGCAAGAAGAGGCCGGGACTTCATAGCTTGCCACAAGTGATTTATTCACCTCACGGACTTCACATTCATGGAGCTGTGTTCCTCTCACAGGCTTCTTGGGTTACATTAAGAAATGCCATCCCCTTATTCCTCGGACAAGGGGTGCGGCAAAGCAGATTCCCGGCCATCTTCCTTGCAGTGGGCCACCGGCTTCGGGTCCTGCCAGGCCCTGGGTCTTGCTGTCCCCACAGGCTGCGGCAGTGGGGCCCCAGGCAGTGTCAGGGCAAGATGGGCAGAGGTCCTCCTTGGGCCGAGTCAGGGTGCCCCTCTCCCGGGGTGCACTGGGGTCTGGTGGGGGGAAGCTGGGCAAGAGTTCTCCCCAGGTGGGTCCTGGCCAAGGGTCAAGCACCCGCCAGTTCCCAATTCCCAGGGGCGGGGCTGCCCAAGCCCCTTCAGGGCCAGGTAAGAGCTGAGTAAGAGCTTCTGCCTCGTCCAACCACCCTCCCTGTGCTTCAGCCACGGGGAGGGAAGCCTCTTCTCCCTTTGGCCAGGGACAAATGGAGCCCCGAGCGCCTCCCTGCACCCGGAATAGCTCCATTTTGGAGCGGAATGGACACCAGGGAGGGAGGGCCAGACAGCGCATGGGTTAGTCCGCGGACTCTGCGCAATGGCACCCCGCTGCTGCCGGCGCCCATGGCTCACGCCACCCTGGGCTACACCCTTCCTCCGCCTCTGCCTTTGGCTGCCCTGCTCTTTATGAACCAGCAGACTCCAGCAGACTCCACCCCTTCTGGGTCCCACCCCTGGGCTCCACCTCCCTGTAGCTCCTCCCTGGGGGCAGGCCAAGCCTCTGCCTTAACACCAGCCCCTCCTTCAGAGCTAGCAGGACCAGGGCCTCTACTCCCCGTATAAGGCCCTCTGGCTTGTAGTCGCCCTGTGCCTCCCAGCTGCCCGGGGGCTGGTGCTTCCGACCCACCCCAGGGCTCGGGTGCCACTCGCCACCCGCCCTCCCTTTCCTGCCACCCGCCCCGTGCCTGAGCCCCACTCAGGGAGCTGTGGCCCTAGGTCCTGCAGGTGGGGCAGCATCGCCCCGTGACACAGCCCCAGTATCCATGGTTGCAGGGATCCACAGTGGGATCTGGAACAGATCCCCAGCGGATACTGGAGCATACCTGTACACAGTATTCTGTGATTCACCGGATCCTCAATCCCAGATGTAGCCTTCACAGTGTGGTTCTCTCCTCTGGCTGCATGCCATACAGCTTCAGATAAGGATTCAGATATAGGTAAGGAGGACTCACTGTCTTTCCAGCATTGAGTACATCTTGGCATCAATGTCTTTGTTGACTGAGTTCTGAACGGACCTCTCTTTGCAATAATGCTGCTACCCCACCCCAGTATATGGGGACAGTTTGAAAGGTTTGTAATTGAAATGCTATTGAAAGGTCTGTCGGTCACATTTCAGTCCTCACCTTCTTAGGTCTGATGAGAAAATTAGCGCAATGAGCCAAAGATAATCAACCCACAGGCTGTGTCCGTGTTGCCTTGGATCAGCGGAATCAATGATGTGATTTGAAGAACACGCATTGTGTTAAAAAAGGACTGTAATTAGAAAAGCCCATAGAGATGAAGATGCATATAGTTGATAAAGCAACACCATTAACATAAATAAAATGAACTCACGATGGATAAACACATGTAAGCATGATGTATTGTTCTGCTTCCGTACATTTGTTCTGAGATTTTTCTATGCACTGAATGTGACTAGACATTGCTTGCTTGCTTGCTTGCTTGCTTGCTTGCTTTCTTTCTTTCTTTCTTTCTTTCTTTCTTTCTTTCTTTCTTTCTTTCTT